>JAFEMH010000039.1:1012500-1334362 GCA_022495995.1 Adenophora triphylla var. japonica | reverse complement strand
TCATAACTCCTTCATACGAACTCCGATTGAGACGTGCCATATATGGTTGGAAAGCTCGACGAGAGCTAGCTTGCCATCACATTCACAAGAGCATGGAAAGTCCGTACGGACCTCTTTGCATGCCAAAAGGTCCGTACGGACCTCTTTGCACCGTGATACATAATCATTACGAAAATCCCCTTAAAGTCCACGAGATTCCCTCAAATCCCGGAAATCCATCATTACCTAAGAGGTCCGTACGGACCTCTTTGCAAGCTTTTCCACTACTATAAATAGAGGGCTTCCCTCCTCATTTTTTCACACCTCCCACTTCTCTCTTCCTCCCTAAGCCTTCTGGCTCCCCTTCTAAGACCTTTCGAGGCATTCCCGGCCCCTTCGGATCCTTCCGAGGCCTTCCGAGCCCCTCGAGGTGCTCCGGCCTCTCCGAGCGCTCCCGAGACGCTCCCGCGCTGCCCCGAGGCACTCTCGAGGTACTCGAGGCCCCTCGTGGTACTCCGAGGCCTCGTCGGTCTTTTCCCACGGTGTCCCGGCTCTTTCCGAGTCAAACCGGCGATCCCAAACCTTGCCGAACCTCCGCCCGAATCCAACCAACGATTCCAACGCACGCCGAACCTCTCGCCCGACTGATCCCGACGATCCCCACGCACGCCGAATCCCCGCCCAAACGCAGCCTACGCTTTCAACTCACGCTGAAACTCGTCCGCGGACAACCGGCATCCCCGAAGCAATCCGAACGCTACTCCGACCTCAAACACTATTCCCCGCGGAAGACAGACACGAACCAACATTGGTAAGGCTTCCTTCCTATTCTATTTCAATACATTTCAATACAATGTAGACATCCGATACAAAGATGCATTTTTAAAAGCACACACACACACACACACAACTTTTTAAAGGATATTAGGGGTATCCGAAAGACTCGTTTACGAGGCGACCTGGTGAGCTCTAATATTCTAATATTCTCTTCCCGAGGAGTCATCTGACCTCCGAACTCAAAATCTCATCACACAAAAACAGTTTAAAATTTATCTTTAAACTGATGCCCTTTTTCAATGTTTTGGGCTTAATAAAAACGGCGTGGCGACTCTACAAAATGCGAAAGCAAAACGGCGAGACACCTCCAACACGCAACGCTAAAACGGAATAAGCCAGATGCCGGGGCGCGATTGTGCTGCCTCTCGGATCCGGGCGACTTCCCGAACAGCGACGAATGCGAGATGCCGGGGCTCCGCGCGCGAGCCGGATCCGGGTAATTTCAGTTGGCGACTCTGCTGGGGACACTTTGTTTTAAAAAAACTTTTAAACAAAACAAAAGATTTTTAAAAACGATGATGAGGGTCAAACTTTCATTTTACCCCTTCCTTTAACTGTTGTGTGTGTGTGCACGTGCTTCGTTTTTATTTTACAAAAAAAATAAAAATACAAAAAAAATGCATCAATATACATCTGTGCATACATTTAAAATTCTTCAAAAACTTCTATTTTACTCAGAAAAAGAATTTTAGAAACCGCACACTACGCGCATTGCTGCCTCGGTTACACCGCACTCTACTCACACCGTCGCCTCGGTTACACCGCACACTATGCGCACCGCTGCCTCCGGATACACCGCACACTACAACCCTTAACCCGAGTGGTCTCGGCTGCAGTCCGTTTGGTCTTCCTAGGCCTCTTGGGCGCGCACGGGATCATTCCAAACATCCCATCCTAGCCAAGCGTCAACCCCGCACGTTTGAGTCTTGAGTCACACTCGTCCAAACTCGGTTGGTTTTTACTCATCCGTGTCATACACTGGATACATATACCATGCCGGCCATTTTCTCGAGTCAAGGCTCGGAACTCAAGATCCCTTGCGCAAGCAAAGCGATGAAAGGTCATGCTAAAATCTTGACCCGATCTTGATTTCCGGCTACACCTGCACGATGTTCCGTCCCGATATACATCCATGCTCGCATGACACCATGTCATCACGCCTTTGATACGTCGCCATGACGATATGACCTACCCAACGCCTAACGTCACAGCATCCCTTGCGCAAGCAAGGTAAAGAGAGGTCATGCCGAACTCTTGACTCCGATCTTGACTTAGTGGCCGGCTCGGTTCACTATTCACATGGCTAACGCATCAAAACGAACATGACAAAGCTCGGTCCTTAGGTTCGATTTTTCTTTTAGGCCGGTGGAAACCGCTTGCACTATAGGACCTCGCCCTGGGCCGCCCACCCCTGGGATGTCGAAATACAGGTGCAAAACGAGGGGCTTATAGCCGCACGTATGGTCTCTACTCGACCCAGATCTAGCATAGTTGCGAAAAAGAAGAGCAATCTTTTCCAACCTACCTAGGACTCGAGAAAACACGTTTTTAAGTAAATTAAAACAACAAAAAAAATAATAAATATAAAAGAAACGGAAACCGCATGCCACGTGAGCTTTCCCCTTTTATCCCGAGAGGCCATTCCCGTGTCTAAACTCTTGCCCGTCACCCTCCAAATAACCGAGAGTGGTTGAGAATACCCGGGAGCCGCCTTTTCGCATTGAGGTCACAAGGTCCGACAGCCTCTTCCAGCTTCAACGGTCCACACCGTCCGCTACTCCCATGACGGGATCAACAGATAATGTTGAGGGAAACGGAACCCCGCCCCGGGAAATTTCCAAACAATGGAAGAAGTTTGGCAAGCTTTTAAGGCTCTCGAGAAACGCCAAGAAGTGCAGCAAGCTTGGATTGAATATGCTATGCGCCGTCGCGTAACCGTCGTGGTTCCCCAACCCGATGGGACCGTCGTTCTCATAGAAGACGGAGAAATATCGGCTCCCCCGGCCTCTCAAAGCTATCGCCAGGTCCTCCTTCACAAATCCACGGAAACCTAGCAATGCAAGGCAACTCCCGCTCAAAGCTCCATTCGAGCCTCACCAAACAGCTCCGATTTTCCAACCTCAAAGCACACCTATGGGCCCGCTCCTCAAATCCTAACACCTCTCAATATCCCCTCGGAATTCAATCCCTGTGCCTCCGTATGAGTCCCGCAGCCCACAACTTGAAATCCCAATGTTTACTGTGGACGGACATCCTGTGCGGATATCCCGACATTTCAAACCTTCCACCCGCTGGATCGCCACTGGGGCTAATGAAGCATTTCCCCAATTCCTAAACACAACCCTTAGTGGTCCGTGCAATTACGCCCCAATTTCAACAATCCAGGATATGGGTTGGTATACACTCAACCGCTCCCCAAGACTCCCGAATGGCGATCCCATCTCGCCAATCCACCTCCATCTTCGGTCTCCATCCCGTAAAACGGCCGCTCTCGCCTACCGACCCCCATACGGCTTGGTTGGCGTAACATGCAAAGGAGATACAACGGAAGAGTTTCCTTAAGCAAAAGGAAAAAGGTTACCAAACACCTCCAAACAAGAAGAAAGAGGTTACCAGAGCACCCACTACATCCGTAACGGAGCTCAAGTAAACCGCGATCAAGCACCCCCGAGGAACGACAATCCCCTCGCATACCACAGCTTCCAAAGATTTTGATAACCTCGGGATGCCCTTGAGCCAAGTCCTCGAGACACTAGTAAAGAGGAACATTCTCCAACCCCTTGAGAATTTCCAACCAAAGACTCGCAAGCCCAACATGGATATGAGCAAGCATCGCGCCTTCCACAACTACCCCGGTCACACCACCGACAATTGCTTTGTGCTAAAACAAGTGGTCCAAGGGCTAATCGAAGAGGGAAAGTTGGAACGCCCCTGCAGTCCCATCACAGTAGGAAACCCTTTCCCTAGAAATGATGGGGTAATCAGGGTGGAGAAGTCCTCTGCAAATTCCCGTGATGAATAGGGACGTGAAGACGGAACCTGGGGCTTCCGCAATGAAGAATTTGAGAGAAAGAATCCAAGAACGGTTATTCCCCAACAATCCTTTCCAGAATCGGGGCACACCAAGGGATGGATCGAGCCTTCCCGTAGATAAGGCAGTTCGAGACAGTCGAGCAAGTGGCAAGATCAAAAACGGCGTGACTTTCACAAACGCGGACCCACAAACAAGAAGAAGAGACAGGACGAGAAGCTTGGACTAACCCCCGTCTCCTAGAGTCTATCTTCAAAATAAAAGACCCCGAGTCTGTCGTATTTATGTTCGAGTCTCTCGAGTCGTTCGATGGCCTTACGCCTAAAGATTATGCGTTTGTAACATAAACCGCGCTTCCTTATGCTTTGAATAAATGATCGACCTTTCGAGTATCCCCTCATTGCCACTTTAACAAATGATAAATTAACTAATCAAAAATGCTTAATAATGATTCACTTGGTAAAGACGCAGACACATTAATGAACAATGCATTAAAACAAATCTTTAAGCATGTTGTCAAACGAGAGGAAAATCGTGCCCAAGTCGCCGAGAAGGTTCTAACCAAAATGAATTTGGGAACCGCCGAAGAGCCCAAAGAGACGCAAATCAAAGAATCACACGGTCAAACCTCGTAGGTTCTAGTACTTGTTTTCATTCAATCAAGTCCTCCTCGGACATTGTAATTAAGTCTTCAATTTTCCATACATAAGTCTTCTTTCTTTTCTTGCTAGACTTGAGACATTATTTTGCACCCCACATTACATTTAATGAAATGGTTTTGTTCTATGTGATCACTTGCATTGCTCAACAAGTAATTCCACAAATGATTAATGCTTTGATTAATTGGTGTGAGAAAGTCAATCGATAGCTCCCCATACACCTTACCATACCCCACACAAAGGCCTCCATCAAGCCATACACTTTCCAAAATATGTCCCCACCATCACTTTGACCAAGTCAACGACGGCAGGAACATCAAAGGACAACAAAAGGTCACTCAAAGATCAAAAGATTGACCCCATGTCGACAACAATCTAGGGGCTTGCCTTCGCCCTCGTGCGCATCAAGAAAGTTCAAGCAGTGGGCTTGCCTTTGCCCTCAAATGCTTCAAAAAAAAAAAAAAAAAAGAGCTCGCGTAAGCCGAAAAAAAAGAAGCTCAAGCGAAGCTACAAAAAAGCTCAAGCGAAGCTACAAAAAAAAGAGATCAAGCGTAAGCTTCACAAAATAAATGAGGTCAAAGACCCAGAGCCAACGATCAAGAAGCAAGGGAGTCACTGAAAAGACTGTCAAATACGACTTGTCAAGAAATCACCTCAAGGCCCGTGCCTCATCATTCAACCTTCCGAGCCTTTTCGCCAAAGGCCGCGCAAATATTCATGCCCTGGCCCCAAAGCCAAACACAGTTCAAACCCGAACTACGTCGACCTGAGCTCCTTGTCTTAAGGGGAACGTAGGAAACCAGAAATGGTTCGGTTATAAACACATACAAATCCACAAACCCGGTCTCACCAATGACCTCTCATATACACAAGCCTTCTCTCACAACTCGATCCTTGATATCGGTTGACTTTCTCCTCGTGATTAATCAAAGCATATCAAGTTTAATTGTTGAATAACCCGAACATCAACAAAGGGTTTTAAGCAAAGAAGTGATCATTGTGAACAAATCATGTTTTCAGATGTCTTGAGAAGTCTTCTTTTTCTACAAAATAGGAAAAATAGAGCTAAACACTAATTTTCTGTCAGCAAGGGCTTGCATATACTTTTACAAGCTTTTCAACGCTCATACTCTCTCAAAAGAGTCAAACCCCAAAGCATTTCTTTTGTGCCTACATCAAATAAGGCATTCACACAAAAGGGGACCCGTTCCCACCTTTTCAAAAATAAATACGCCCTTGCAAGTGTACATTACGAGTCATTTCTTCCACAAAAGAGGGTCGAACTACGCAGACCTGAGCCTCTCAGTCCGAGGGGAACGTAGGCAGCCTTCATTGGTTCGGTCTAAGGAATACACAAAATTCCAAAAATTGATGCCACCAAGGCTCAGGAAAGAAGCAAGCAAGAGATTTTGCGTCTCGACAAAGCTTTAAAAGTAAATCACAAATCATCACAGTTAAAACACTTCTTGATGAGTTCAAGCACGGTCTACTCTCAAACTCACAACATGCTAAAAGACGACTTAAAACATTTAACAATCAATGTGTTCCGCGATGCCGATGAATGGATACTCGGTGTTTCGTAAGGTCATTCCATGCTACTCGCGTTTGGCCCTTCATCACTCTTTCCTTTCCTCCTCGTCCCCAACGAGTCTTTTTCATTCCCCATGAGCGAAGTTCTCGTCTCCCTCATTCCGAGATCAGGAGTCCTCCTTGTCGTGTCAAACGAACCGCCGCTCTCGAGCATCGTTCACCCGTGCCTCGGCTCGGATCTCCTCCCTACGAGTCCGCAAAAGGGGACCTCTCCCCGCCGCCCGTCAACTCGAGTCCCGTAGTCAAACAAAGCGTCTCCCATGACATCCCGAGGGTTAGACCAAGCTTCGCACTCCTAAGGCTATAGCGGAGACGACAATCTTGCCCTGCACTTGCTTCACGCCGCTCCCCAAAACCACTTGGGTCTGCCCGATATGCTACTTCATACCAATCCAGGTACTCGATGGTCAAGACAACATTCTCCCGGCATCTAAGGAGCACCACAGGAGGGAAAGCGGAATACTTCCATACCCTCGTAAAATACATAAAAGCATCAGGATCCGTCATGCGGAAAGAAGCTACCTCCACGTTGGCAATGTCATCTCTGCCAAAGAAAGGCTCGCCTCATCCCGAACCGACGGGAAACAAGCAACGGAACACGTAAAGAGGACCAAGGCAAACACGGAACTCGACAACATAGGAACCTTCCCGACAGCCCTCCTAGTTTCAATCCCCCAAAGGGAAACCCACCAACGAATCGATGCGTACCAAGATGTGCCATCCATCTCTCCTGCTGCATCGATCCATGTCCAAGACAAAAGGTCACCGAGCAAACGTCCACGGACTAAGAGACGCCGGAGACTCGTGCATGGTTTGAAGACTCTCTCTCAACCATAATGCAAGCAAAGGTGGGCTTCCCGCATGAATCGGTCCCTCATCACCGATGATCTACACCGTGGAAGGTTTCCGGGAACCAAAGGAACGATATCCTCGCCCGCCCGACAATGGCCTCGCCATATCAAATGTAGCACCGTCACATATCCCGAGGTAGCCAACCCCGAAAAGAGTGGCTATCAAGCACAAAGCGAACGCGTCCCAGGAGACATCACTCCCGCCACCGCTCATGAAACCTGTCAAAGCCGCTTCACCCCAACCGCCGTAAAACCTGCCAAAGCTGCCTCAGCCTCCATTAACCACAAATGCATTCCCAGCTCATGCGACATGCACAAAAATAATAATAAGCTAGCAACAATTCCTAGGTCAATCCCGGGAATCACAAATACGTCATTACATCTTAAATAAAATACTTTGCTGTGCAAATACAAGTGTTTTATTACGGTACAAAATGTTTGTTGCTCTACAAAAAAACAATGGAAAGAGGAAAAGCAAAAGAGCCCTAATCCGATTCATCATCATCCTCCTCCACAAACGAGAAATTCGGCATCTCGGCGCTCCGCCAGCCACATCATCGTCCTCGGTGAACCCAAGACCTTCCTCAACCTGGATAATCCAAGAAGTCCACAGGAATAAGAACGAAGAAGGAAAAGAAGATGAGCCATCCCTCCTCTCCTTGTCCAGCACCTGAGGCGTCCCACGTCCTCGCCAAGTTCAGACAGAGGTGCTACCTCGCCCTCGCCAAGTTCAGACAGAGGCTCCATCTCGCCCTCACCGCAAGTTCAGACAGAGGCGCTACCTCGCCCTCGCCAAGTTCAGACAAAGGCTCCATCTCGCCCTCACCGCAAGTTCGCAGAGGCGCCATCTCGCCTCACCGCAAGTTCGAGACAGGCGCTACCTCATCCTCACCAAGTTCAGACAGAGTTCCACCTCGCCCTCACCGCAAGTTCGCACAGAGGCGCTACCTCGCCCTCACCAAGTTCGCACAGAGGCTCCATCTCGCCCTCCCCGCAAGTTCGGACAGAGGCGCTACTCGCCTCACCAAGTTCGGATAGAGGCTCCATCTCGCCCTCACCGCAAGTTCAGACAGAGGCGCTACCTCGCCCTCACCAAGTTCAGACAGAGGTTCCACCTCGCCCTCACCGCAAGTTCAGACAGAGGCGCTACTCGCCTCGCCAAGTTCGGACAGAGGCTCCATCTCGCCCTCACCGCAAGTTCGACAGAGGCGCTACCTCGCCCTCACCAAGTTCGAGACAGAGGTTCCACCTCGCCCTCACCGCAAGTTCGGACAGAGGCGCTACCTCGCCCTCACCAAGTTCGACAGAGGCTCCATCTCGCCCTCCCCGCAAGTTCGACAGGCGGCGCTACCTCGCCCTCACCAAGTTCAGATAGAGGCTCCATCTCGCCCTCCCCGCAAGTTCAGACAGAGGCGCTACCTCGCCCTCACCAAGTTCAGACAGAGGTTCCACCTCGCCCTCACCGCAAGTTCAGACAGAGGCGCTACCTCGCCCTCACCAAGTTCGTACAGAGGCTCCATCTCGCCCTCACCGCAAGTTCAGACAGAGGCGCTACCTCGCCCTCACCAAGTTCAGGCAGAGGTTCCACCTCGCCCTCACCGCAAGTTCGAACAAAGGCTCCGTCGCGTCCTCATCCTTTCACTGACTTCAGTCAAAACGCCGCCGCATCCGCGGCATTTCAAAGAATCTCGGTCGTGGGCGCCACACGTCCTCAACATTTCAACAACTCGATCAGAGGCGCCCATGCCCTCTAACACTTCAGCAATTCAGCCAAAGACGCCACCATGTCCTCTTCATCTCGGCCGAGGTGCCCCACATCCTCAACAATTCAACTTCCTCCTCACAAAGGTGCCTCCTCCCGCAGTGTAAACACAAAGAAAGGTATGTCAATAAACTTCAAACGCAAGACATAGCATTTGTAATAAATGCTACATAAAAGAAGAATCCCAAAGACGGCATGATGCCTTTCCAAAAATTCCCACAAACAAAGTTCCATATAGGATCCACAAAATGCCCATCAAACTCAACTTAGGTCCGTACGCCTTAGAATAGTCTCAACTTAGGTCATATTCTGAACTAGGTCCCAACTTAGGGTCATATTCTGAACTAGGTCACAACTTAGGTTCATACTCCCGAACTAGGTCCCAACTTAGGTCATATTCCCGAACTAGGTCCCAACTTAGGTCATACTCCCGAACTAGGTCCCAACTTAGGTCATATTCCCGAACTAGGTCCCAACTTAGGTCATACTCCGAACTAGGTCCCAACTTAGGTCATATTCTGAACTAGGTCCCAACTTAGGTCATACTCTGAACTAGGTCCCAACTTAGGTCATATTCCCGAACTAGGTCACAACTTAGGTTCATACTCCCGAACTAAGCTTCAACTCGAACATCACCACGTCCACTCACCACAAACCTCACTACTTCACCACGGGCGGCCGGAAGGCTTTAAACCACTCGGTCGGAAGACCGTATAAACCTCCCCATCACTATCTCCACCCGGAAGGCTTTAAACCACTCACCGGAGGCTGTATAAATCGCCCAAACTACTATCCCCGGCCAGGAAGGCTTTAAACCACTCGGTCGGAGACCGTATAAATCAGCCCAAACTACTATCCCCACCCGGAAGGCTCTAAACCACTCGGTCCTAAGACCGTATAAATCTCCCAAATCACTATCGCCGGCCCTAAGGCCTTAAACCACCCGATTAGGAAAATCGTAAAATTTCCATCCCGAGGATACCACCACGTCCTCACAATTGACCTCGGCGGTCACCACATATCAGACATCACCCCGTCCTTATCACCGACCTCGGCGGTCACACAACACTTTAGGGCACCACCACGCTCACATACGCTCACAATTTCACGACCTCCGAACTACGACCCGGGCTTGATTCCCGCCAGGGATACGTAGGAATCCTATCGCGGGGTCCGGCCATCGACCTATACGGTCGCTCGGGACACCACCACGTCCTTAGAAAGGACCTCGGCGGTCACACAACACTTCAGGGCACCACCACGCCCGCACTCACAAACACTCACCCCACACACGAACTACGATCGGGCTTGATTCCCGCTAGGGATACGTAGGAATCCTATCACGGGGTCCAGCCTAACCGACCTAAACGGTCACATAACAGGACACCGCCATGTCCTCACGCAGCGACCTACACGGTCACTTCCTCTCCCAAAGACGCGATCCAGATCAGGACCCTTATCTTATCGACGACCCCACTTCTTTCATAAGTGACGTCGCCGAGGGGCTTCTGTAAGTACCCCAACGGATCGCTCTCCATCCCAAAGCATACGACAAAACCGAGGCAAACTTCCGGAGGTCATAACTCCTTCATACGAACTCCGATTGAGACGTGCCATATATGGTTGGAAAGCTCTCGACGAGAGCTAGCTTGCCATCACATTCACAAGAGCATGGAAAGTCCGTACGGACCTCTTTGCATGCCAAAAGGTCCGTACGGACCTCTTGGCACCAGACATAATCATTTCGAAAATCCCCTTAAAGTCCACGAGATTCCCTCAAATCCCGGAAATCCATCATTACCTAAGAGGTCCGTACGGACCTCTTTGATTTTCCACTACTATAAATAGAGGGCTTCCCTCCTCATTTTTTCACACCTCCCACTTCTCTCTTCCTCCCTAAGCCTTCTGGCTCCCCTTCTAAGACCTTTCGAGGCATTCCCGGCCCCTTCGGATCCTTCCGAGGCCTTCCGAGTCCCCTCGAGGTGCTCCGAAGCCTCTCCGAGCGCTCCCGAGACGCTCCCGCACCGCCCGAGGCACTCTCGAGGTACTCGAGGCCCCTCGTGGTACTCCGAGGCCTTGCCTGGTCTTTCCCACGGTGTCCGGCTCTTTCCGAGTCAAACCGGCGATCCCAAACCTTGCCGAACCTCCGCCCGAATCCAACCAACGATTCCAACGCACGCCGAACCTCTCGCCCGACCGATCCCGACGATCCCCACGCACGCCGAACCTCGCCCAAACGCAGCCTACGGTTTCAACTCACGCGAAACTACGTCCGCGGACCACCGGCATCCCGAAGCAATCCGAACGCTACTCCGACCTCAAACACTATTCCCCTGCGGAAGACAGACACGAACCAACATTGGTAAGGCTTCCTTCCTATTCTATTTCAATACATTTCAATACAATGTAGACATCCGATACAGCATGCATTTTTAAAAGCACACACACACATCACACAACTTTTTAAAGGATATTAGGGGTATCCGAAAGACTCGTTTTTACGAGGCGACTCGGGTGAGCTCTAATATTCTAATATTCTCTTCCCGAGGAGTCATCTGACCTCCGAACTCAAAATCTCATCACACAAAAACAGTTTAAAATTTATCTTTAAACTGATGCCCTTTTTCAATGTTTTGGGCTTAATAAAAACGGCGTGGCGACTCTACAAAATGCGAAAGCAAAACGGCGAGACACCTCCAACACGCAACGCTAAAACGGAATAAGCCAGATGCCGGGGCGCGATTGTGCTGCCTCTCGGATCCGGGCGACTTCCCGAACAGCGACGAATGCGAGATGCCGGGGCTCCGCGCGCGAGCCGGATCCGGGTAATTTCAGTGCCAACGAGACGTCCCGGGACTGCCCCATGCATCCCGACGTCGAACCGTACTTAACACGTGTCATCTCACGTAAAAGTATGGCTTTCCCTGAAAAACGCATTTTCCAGCACTTTCCGGGGGCGTTTCGGACATTTTCCGGACTGTTATTTTAAAAAAACGGACAAAACCGGGACCGGGGAACGAATTCCCATAAGGCTGGTGACTCAGAGGGCACGTGGCAGCCATGCCACCTCCCTCTAGTCACCCTTCAATCACAAATCATGGCTAAAAGACCAAAATACCCCTGATTTGCAAGCCTAGTCCGGCCGGACTCCCTGTGCACTTTTCCTGAAATTTCCAGCAAGTCCCCCAGATTTCCAAAATACCCAAAAACCCGCTGGATTCAGTCCAAGTCCGTCCGGACTCCTACTGCAACTCGGACTTTGAAAAGTAAATACTATCACGATCCAAACGGGTCGGACTTTGTAAATGACAGTATTTAAAGCAGTATCAACGGAATCAAACGATCCGGAATTGTAAATGACGATCAACGAGCCAAAACGGCTCGGAATTGTAAATGACGATCAACTAGCCAAAATGGCTCGGAATTGTAAATGACGATCAACGAGCCAAAACGGCTCGGAATTGTAAATGACAGAAAGTAAGTGACGATCGACGGATCGATCGATCCGGAATGGTAAATGACATAAAAAGTAAACGGAACGGAGTCGGAATGCCGTTTTAACCCGTGATTACTTCTCTTACGGGAAAAGAAGAGGATCGAGGGGCTAAAATGTATCGGACCCCGTTAGACGGAGGCGTCTACATTTCAATGATGTTGTTCGAAATGGTTGTAGCGACTGGCGCGTAAATCGAGATGAAACGAGAGATTTAGAGAAAGGGAGTTATACCTATGGATAGGGTCGACTCCTTTGGCTCGGGGATGTGTACGGGACACGGAAATTAGTTTGAAACGGTGTTTCGGAGTGGTGAGGGGCATATTTGATCGAAATACGGAAGTTTCACGTGAATCGAGACAAAACGGGAGCTCGGAAGGGGTGAAATTCAGTTTGGGCCGTGGGGTAGAGTGATTTTGGGAGTAAAATCTTCCTCTTTTTGGCTTTGACAGCAACCTCTATTTATAGGTGAAAAATGCAGTAAGAGTCCGGACGAACTTAGACTGTTTTCCAGGGTTTTGTGGTATTTTGGAATTTTGAGGGGCATGCTGGCAATTTCAGAAAATTTGCACAGGGAGTCCGGCCGGACTTTGACTGAAATCCTGGGGTATTTTGGTCTTTTCAGCTTGATTTGTGATTGAAGGGTGACGGGAGGGCTGTGGCATGGCTGCCACGTGTTCCATGACTCACCAAAGGTATGGGAGTTCGTTCCCCGGTCCCGGTTTTGTCCCTTTTTTAAAATAACAGTTCGGAAAATGTCCGAAATGCCCCCGAAAAGTGCCGGAAAGTGCGTTTTTCAAGGAAAGCCGTACTTTCACGTGCGATGTCATGTGTTAAGTACGTTTCGACGGCGGGAAGCACGGGGCAGTCCCGGGATGTCTCGTTGGCTTGGCAACGGGGAGTTTAACGAGTTTCGGTTAACCTGGAGCGGGCCAGTTAACGGATTTTGGTTAACTTTCTGACGGATTTTAACGATCCGGATTTGGGTACATACAGTTAGCCCCTCAGCGAAGTCTCCTCCGAAGGAGGTGGGGTCGTTGAAAAAGATAAGGATCCAAATCGGGATGCCTTATTTTGAAAGACCATGGGAGGTCAGCTGGCTGGACCCTTAGCGAAAGGATTCCAACGTATCCCGAGCGGGAATCAAGCCGATCGTAGTTCGTAGGTGCAAGGGCCGCGCGTGAGGACCTTGACCTGAGCGAGACTGTTGGGAGGCGTCTAAACCTGAATGAGACCATTGCGAGGTACCGGAGCCTGAATGGAGACTATTGTGAGGCGTCTGGACCTGGGATCCCTGAAACCTTCGAGGGCGCGTGGCGCCTCAGACCGGAGTGGCTGGAGCTGACAAGGGCGTGTGGCGCCTCAAACCGGAGTGAACGAGGGTACGCTTATCCTGGGACGAAGGCGTTCGTGCCTTGAGTACTGGGCTTACGATGACTGCCAGGTTTATCCAGCTGGGGATGGGGTAGCAAATGATGGGAACGGTTGTGTTAAACCGGCGTTATTAACAACTCAAAAGGATCAACGCTTCTTCTTTAGAATCCTACTGTGGATGAGCATTCGGGCTTACCTTGATGGCCGAAGAGGGATTGTTGTGCGGGCTTACTTTGATGGTCGCTGCAGTGGGACGATCGGGCTTACGACTGGCGGCCGGGGAAGTGAACAATGGTGAAAACCACTAGAAATTTTAACGTCAGAAGACGGAGGTGCAACTGGAATGTCCGGAGACATGATTGAGTGTTTGAATGTCAAACGTTCACTGGGGATAAAATTTAACGTCTGGAGACGGAAATGTAACTGGAATGTCCGGAGACATGATTGAGCGTTTGAATGTCAAACGTCAACTGGGGATTTAACGTCTGGAGACGGGCGTTAGTGAAAACTAACTGGGAATTTAACGTCTGGAGACGAGCGTTAGTGAAAACTAACTGGGAATTTAACGTCTGGAGACGAGCGTTAGTGAAAACTAACTGGGAATTTAACGTCTGGAGACGAGCGTTAGTGAAAACTAGCTGAGAATTTAACGTCTGGAGACGAGCGTTAGTGAAAACTAACTAGGAATTTAACGTCTGCAGACGAGCGTTAGTGAAAACTAACTGGGAATTTAACGTCTGGAGACGAGCGTTAGTGAAAACTAACTGGGAATTTAACGTCTGGAGACGAGCGTTAGTGAAAACTAACTGAGAATTTAACGTCTGGAGACGAGCGTTAGTGAAAACTAACTGGGAATTTAACGTCTGGAGACGAGCGTTAGTGAAAACTAACTGGGGGAAATTTTACACTTTTGGGGGCCAAAAGGAGTAAAATTGGAACTGCCAAAAATTGAGGGACTGAAATGGAAGGAATCTTTTTAAATTGCAGTAGGAGTCCGGCCGAACTTGGACTGAATTTGACCAGGTTCAAATCAGCTCCAAGTCCGACGCAAACCATCCCTCTTCCCCCATTATTTCCGACGAGAGAGGAGAGAAAGGAGAGAAAATTTCCACCCCAAATTGCAAGATTTGCTCAAATTTGTGAAGAAAAATTGCTATGGAAGGTGATTGGGAACCGATGGCTCGCCATGGAAGGACCGATGACGAAAGAACGCGGTTGGTTCGGACCATTCGAACCATTGTTCATCCATTGAATCCGGCGGAGTTCTACCCGGCTAGGGACAAACACAACTCCAAAGGAGGGATCGAGAGACAAGTAAGCTTCCTTCAAATTCCATTAATTTTAAGAATGTGCATTCTTTAAATGTTAGAAATTTGATTAGGAATGAACTAGGGATTTTGGTGCCCGGATTGGGGCTTTTGACTTTGCTATGAACCTTTGTCGAAATTGACTAGGATGTAGTTCAATTGACACTATGGGTAGATGACATAAAAATTTTGGTTGCAAAATTCCATGTCTAGATGCATTTTCCAAAATTAAAGTAGCTTTAATTCGGGACGGAGTAAATTTTTGAAATGTTCGAAAAGATTTGAAAGTTCCAGTTTCGACGGAGTTTTCGAAAGATTTTGAAAGTTCCGGATTCGACGGAGTTTTCGAAAGATTTTGAAAGTTCCGAATTCGACGGAGTTTTCGAAAGATTTTGAAAGTTTCGGTTTCGACGAAGTTTTCGAAAGATTTTGAAAGTTCCGGATTCGACGGAGTTTTCGAAAGATTTTGAAATCTTGGACCGTCAATACTCCAACCGGGATGGAAATATTTTAGGAAAGGAATAAGAACTGTTATTGCATTGCATCATTCTGACATGCGTCGTGCATTCTGTTGATGTTGCTATTGTCTTGTTCACCTGCAGGGGCGAGGGACGATTGATACCCACAACCAGAAGAGTCGGGGTGCCTTCGAGGCAGTGCGAGCGTTGTGGGAGGCCTTCCCGGACGTGGCTCGAGAGGGAGAGAGGAGTCCGCGGCAGCTGGTGCTTGACTCCGAGTTGGCTGGGTTTATCAGTGCGGTAGCTGCGATAGCTGCGACGCCGAGGGCCAGGTCCATGTATGTAGCTCTGAGCGAGTATTGGTGGGATACGACCCATACTTTCCATTTCAGGTGGGGGGAGGCGACGGTGACTCCCACGGACTTTGCTGCTATCACTGGGTTGCCGACCTATGGCAACACGCTGGTGTGGATTGACGGTTACACCCCGGAGCAGTTGTCTGAGCTGCTGGGTTTTGATATTACCGATGCCAGGGGCTTAGGCATTCGGTACAGGCCGATGGAGAGGCATTTGGAGGCGGGTATCGCCGATTATTTGGATGGGTCTTTGAGGATGACCGCGGAGCGCCTGGCTCGAGGGTTCATTTGGTTCGCGTTGTCAGCGACTTTGTTCCCGACTTCTGATACATCCTGTCACTTCCCTCTGCTCGGGTCGCTGACAGATCTGGATGCCGTGAGGGGGTTCGCATGGGGGGAGGCTGGACTGGCCGAGCTCTATCATTCCCTGGACAGATTCTCGCGAGGAGAGGAGAACTCCTTGAGCTGTTTTACACCCGTCTTGGATGTAAGTTCACGTCCTTTTTCTCTTCCTTGTCTCTTTTATGTACTCGTATGTATCTGCTCTGTAGCTGACATAACTTTCCATTTGCTTGGCAGGTCTGGTGCTATGAGGTGTTCAGTCCGCAGGATTGGGACATCAGGGAGGCGTATCGACCCCTGTTCCCTGCCATGCTGGTTTGGCAGAAGAGAGCGAAGAGGCCGGTCTCGTCGAGAGTCGGCACTCGAGTGTCATACGAGGAGGTGTCTCAGGCACTGAACCGGGAGTTCTCTGAGAGGATCCAGCTGACCTGGTGGAGTCGGTTCCACATGGGCGTGGTTCAGGTTGCTAGCGAGGTGACGCGGCGGAGGAAGCTCCTGGTGGGACTTCATTGCGACGCTATGTATCTGGGGGAGCGGGTGACCCGTCAGCACGGCCCGGGGTCCCTTCCGTTGGTGCCGGTGGATCCTCCTATGCACATGCAGCATCCTCGGGAGATGCCGATGGAGGAGTTAGGGAGGTATAGACAGGGCGTGTTCTATACCGAGTACATCATAGCGGGGGCCGCCTATGATACTTTCTTGAGGATGAGGCTGAGGAGCCCACAGCGCAAAGATAGGGAGGGCGATGGCCCTGGATATCCCCGAGATCTTCCGCTCCCATGCGCTAGGCTGGCGTACGAGGGGCTGGACGGTTCGCGCAGGCGACTTGTGATCCCGCTCCCGGATGAGCCGAGACCACGATACAGGGTTGACCCCAATGCTTCGGTGAGCACTTTTTGATTTTCTGCATTTGATAGTAGTATTCTGCAAATGTTGCATCTGTACTTTCTGTTCGTCTTCTGATGACCTTCCTGGTTCGCAGGTGTCTGGCCGTACGTACAACGATGCTATGAGGCTGGTGGACGGGTGGTCTGCCTACGCTAGGAGGCTCCTGGCGTTCATGCGGTGCAGTTCCCGGAGGAGCGTGGATGTCCGTGAGCCGAGGCCGTCTAGGCCGAGAGGTTCGCTTGCTCCCACGGCTGGTAGGGAGGACTTTGTACAGGGATTTGGCCAGTTCGCGGGCGGAACGGCTGGATTTGGAGCTCATTCTTCTTCGCACTCGGGGCACGAGAGGGGAGAGTCCTCGAGTTCGCATATGCCGAGGAGGCCTTTTGCATATTCCCGCCTGGAGGAATTTGGCGAGTTCCTGTTTGCGACGGATCCGGCAGCTGCGGAGCAGTGCGTCGAGTGCTCGGATGACGAGCAGGACTCGGAGTAGTCCTTTTTTACTGCTTTCTTTCCCCTTTTTTTGTATGTATCGTCTGGAACGATTTGATTTGAACTGTATTTGAAAAGGCGCCTGTGGGGCGGAACCTGTACTTTGCACATTTATTCTGTGATCACCTTCTGTTATTTTTGGCAAATAAGGAAGTAGGTTAATCAAAAATAAATAAAATGAAACATGCATTAAAAATTGAATGGGTCAAAAGTTAAGCCTATATGCACTGATTATTAATTATTTGCACTGTTGTACGAGCCCGGGGCGGAAGGGATATTGACATTGGTTGAATGAATCTAGGGGCAGCAACTAATGTCATTTGTTGAACAATCACTCACTCAGAGTAGGATCCTAACAATTTTACCTTGAATACATTGGGGAGTGTGATGTTAAGATAATATGCTTTACGTGAGGGGGAGAAAACAACAACCTAAAAATTACAAAAGAACATGATTAGATGGCAATATTAATAATAGGTTCCAGCTGTTGCATTTTTAATAAATCATACCTGATGAAGTATCATAACAGAACCAACAGATATGTCATTAGCGAACTCACTCTCAAAAAACAACTTATGATGAATTGAAGCACCTATTGTTCCCGTAGGATCCTATCAATTTTACCTTAATTAGTAAGATAAGACACATACTAATCATGCTAGAAAACATACAAAACGCATATGCTAACCTTCAAAGTCACCATAGCGTCACCAAATTCATTTCGTGTGATGGACTTGACAACAGCAACAACAACATTAATCGTATCAAAATTGATACATCCACCCTTGATAGTATTCAAAGGGGTAGCAGGAATCATACCATCGCCATTGAGCAGTTCAAGTGCGGAGAGCCAAGGACTGCGTTGGAAATCTTTATCCTCCACGGGATCTTCAATCGCTCTCCGTACATACACTTGGGTCGGAATCAGAGGTTCCTGAGAGGAAACGCTCTGACGATCGCGATTTCTCTGACGCATAGCGGCCTGCACTATACCAACGGGACCAGGAATCAGACGCTCTGAAGAGGGTTGAGAGAGATTTATTTGAGAGAGGTGAGAGGGTTAAGGGGAAGATGTTTGGCCGAAGGAATGAGGACGTCGATTGGAATGGCGGGGGAGACTAGGATCCATTTTTGGGTTTTGTATGAAGCTATGAACGAGATTATAATGAAACTGGTCCTTTCTTTTAAAGGGGAAATTCAGATTTGATAAAACCGGCATTGGCAGTACCGAATTTGTCAGTTAAGATAAATTCGGCATTGTCAGTACCGAATTTTTCAGTTAAGATAAATCCGGCATTGGCAGTGCCGGATTTGTCAGTTAAGATAAAATCGGCATTGGCAGTGCCGGATTTGTTAGTTAAGATAAGATCGGCATTGGCAGTGCCGGATTTGAATGTATATATATGAACAAGTTAGTGTAAAGTAATTAGCGTAAAGTAACCAAGTGGGTTTTTGTTTTTGATTGATTAGATTAAATTGAAATTGCAAAGAAATTAAACTAATGATTAAAGATCACAAAATTAAGTAAGGATTGAATTCAAAATTTAACAACGAGAATCACAAATTGTTTTCACAATACATAACCCTTAACTACTAACTAATGGTTTTCACAATAGCCTTACAATTTCAGAAAAGATAAAGTAACAATAAAAGAAATAGTATGAATTAAGATACAAGAAATCCTATAATAATCAATCCAAACATTTAGTGACCACATCTCGGTCACATAGGAAATCCGTCACTGCCAGTCAAATGGGGTGAAAGGATTATGAGGATTGCGATTCCTTGACCCTCTTCGAAGCATGCGATCTAATAAGCTTGGCAAACGTTGCCTAGATGAAGATGATCGATGAGGGTCTATAGATGAAGATGGCCGATGAGGGTCTATGGATGGTTCATCAGGAAATGTGGTAGAAGACAAACTAAAACTAGGCGTAAAACTAGGAGATTGTGAAAATTATGAAAACCCAAGTACCTGAGATGGAGTCCGAGTATAATCAGTTTGAGTGATACCGCTCTGCCCATCTGGTCCAGTCGAATGTACCTGATTAAGCATCCCCGTAAATGACCCAAATTGACCTACGTCTAACATGTTCATATCTCTTCTCCCCTCCACATTCCCCCTAACTCCCTCTTTGTCATCCTCAACACCCTCATCCTCGTTATCCTCCGCCTCCTCTTCATCCTCCGCCTCCTCCTCATCCTCCCCCTCCTCCTCATCTTGCAACCCCATCTCTTGCTCCTCATGCAAGTGCCGGGCATGTCCACGAACCTGATTTTGCCTCTGTGGCATCCCTCGAACACGATCTACCGGTAATGGGGGAGCTTGTTGTGCATCAAATCGTTGCTGCTGCCTAATAACTGCCAACGATTGTTAGATAATACTACGGTCTAGAAGTTTCTCTTGTGAGACCATACTGCATCGCTCCATTTCGTTGGATATGGCGGTCTGGTTGGATATGTATAGGCGTTGAAGGTTTTGAATCTGTTAAACAAAATTAAGCAAAATAATTATTACAAATATCATGGTTAAAAAATGGTAAAATCATTATATTGAGTATAAAGCTTACCAAACCCTCAAAACAAGTAGCATGTCCCCTGTACCCCTGATCCTCTACAGTGAACGAATTCTGTATCAACGTCCGAGTAATAGATCTGTACCATATCATATATATGTGGGTATAGTCCACCTCCTCCACACCATAGTTTCCATCAATAACCATATCATCTCGTCTGTCCCACATATCTATGTACTCCCGATGTAAGATCATCAAGTTCACCTTTGATCGACCTTGACAGTCAATTCGATGCAATTCTTCATTAGTGTCACAATTGGGAGGGATCCGTTGCAACATCCCGAACTGCCTCATAACACGATCTGGAAGGTGCCACTCAATCCTATCAAAGCAGATAAGGGGCGTCTTTTCCCTCCATATATTCTGGCCCTGATAGCAAAAATATGGACCTCTGACACCTAAATATGGCTGCCAAATAACCTGATCCTCGGTCAAAAGCGAAAGCTGATCTCAGTAGCCACGGTGGTTGTGGGTGGTAATAGTTGAACATGAAAGGGGACCCTTCCACCTACATACGGAGGAATTGACATAAAAAATAGTGACTAAAAAGTGAATAAATAATAAACAGATCATAAGAAAAATGAAGTAAAATAAGTATACCTGCAACCCAATGGCAACGATCCATCCTGCTGAAGTATGTCTACTTGACGCCTAATAGGTTGTGTACACAACAACCTCTCCCATGCCCAAAGCTATATATAAAAAAAGTCATGTAAGAAAGATGTTTAGTTCACTAGTATCATGCAATCAAATATAATTTACATACCTGGACAATAGTTAAGAAACCAGCACAAGTTTTTGAACTAGGTTTCGTTGCTACACACAACCCCATGTATATAAAGGACAATACTGCACTACCCCAACTATAATCTCCAATCTTCTGAACGTCCCTCAGCAGTGGCAGGTATATTAGCTTCAATTTGTTGTCACTAGAATCTGCCATGAGACTAGCCCCCAAGCATAGAAAAATATATGCTCGGGTGTACCGATCAATCATCCACCGCTCCGCCCTTGGGGGAAGCTGACCAAAGTACGGAAAGGCTTGTAGAACTCTTGTAACAGACAATGAACAAACTTTCAGTTCACTTTCAGATGGTGTAATTCCAAGTAACTCTTCGCATAACTCATTCCATTCCCCCTTTTTCTTAGAAGTTTCTCGACTAATTACAGCATCTCCGTCTATAGGAAGGCCACACAGCATACCAATATCCTCCAATGTGATAGTCATCTCTCCTATGGGTAAATGAAAGGTGTGGGTCTCCGGACGCCATCTCTCAACCAAAGCCTCTATCAAATGCCAATCTATTTTGAAATGACCCAAATTATACACCCCGTAAAATCCAGCAAGTTTGAGACTTTCAACTATCCTCCAATCCAATATTTTGGGCAACCCTGTTGAACCCCTAATAAACAACAAAAGAATACTAAGCAGTTGTATATATAATGAGCAAAAACATAAATAATTGATATAATACTTACTTAGTATTAATTTTTGATAGACCTCCTCTACCGAAGTTCTTCTTTTTACTCTTTCTTTCCTAAGGCTTCTTCTTCTATTTTTTTTCTTCCTGCAATTCTTTTCTTCCTTCAATTTTCTTTCCTAAGTTCACGTTAAAAAGAAAACTGACCACTTGGTATCAAACAACCCGTGACACACAAAGCAAAAAACAAAAAAACTTTTTTAAAACAAACAAACACCCATGACAAAAAAAAAATTAATTTTAAAACCGGCATCTCTAATGTCGGATTACACAAAAAAAATAAAAAAAAATTAATTCCTCTCTGATTGATTCGACATAACACAAAAAAAAAAATTAAACTGGCATCTCTAATGCCGGATTACACAAAAAAAATAAAAAAATAATTAATTCCTCTCTGATTGATTCGACATAACACAAAAAAAAAAATTAATTTTAAAACCGACATCTCTAATGCCTGATTACACACAAAAAAAAATTAATTAATTTTAAAATCGAAAGTAGCATTGCTGGATTTACCAAAAAAAAAAATTAAAACTGGAAATAGAGGTTTTGAATTTTGTTTAAAACGAAAAATGGAGTGCCGGTTTAAAAAAAAAGTGTTATTTTGGTAAATAAGTTTTTTTGGTGTTATTTTGGTAAATAAATATTTAAAAAGTAATATTTTGATTTTTTTCATCTAGAACACAATGGTTAAGCAAATAAATTAATTTGTTTGTTCAAAATATGTCCTCACGTAAAATTATTCAGTATAATATTACTAATTAACAATGAAAATAATATTATATCTAAATAATAAACTAAACAAACTAAACCAAAATCTAATGACATATTAGTAGGCACGATTGATAAATATCAATTTTGATCGTTTATTAAAAATTTAGATTTATGATTAACTCAACACCAGTGAAAAAATATGTTGTACATCATATTGGTCGTTGTATGATGGTGATAATCATTTTAAGTTGTTTCTTGCCGGTGACTTTGAAGATTGTCACATAACATATTAGATAGCCAACAGAAACTACTTTCGTTGGAAATTTTGTCGATATAGGTCTGTAATGTTAATATTTTGTCAAATAAGAGTTTTGTTTATAATTCGTTAAATCCTCATTTAAGTCTTGTAATTTACACGTGATGGACAATTTGGTTTTTTAGAAATTGTTATTTCTATGCCTTGTCGACTAATTTTCTTTTTTGTCTGTCCCACTTCACTTGATACTGTCATAAATAATAAAGCTTTTTACTATTTCTATCATGTATTCTCTCTCCTATTTTACTTTTCATACTCACAACATATTCTTACAGTAGTTCTCTCTTTTACTTTTCCTTAAATCTTATACCCAAATTTTTATCTTAAATAAAGTGGGATGGAGGGAAATATAATTAATATTTGAATTCATGTGAATTTTCTTATCTAATTTAAACAATGGTTTTTTTTAATATTATTATCTTATTAATTTAGCAAACCTACTGATTTTTACATAGGCCCTGTTGAAAACCGAAAAAGTTGCTCTAATTGTTCTAATAAAATATAGTCAAATTGTTATTTGTGATCAATTCAACTAAACTTTCACCAATACTTTTAAAATTTTAATTATCTTTATTATTTTTTTAAAAGAATATTTTGATGCATCATAAAAAATACTATCATTAGAATTTTTTTTAAATTTCGTGAGGAAATTTTTAGTCAATATTAATTAAGTTGATCACCAAATTTAAAGTTGGAGTATTTTTTAGCTTATGAACAGATATATTCATCCATCCAAATAAAAAAAAAATAGTGAAATTATTGTTGTTATTTTGAATGAATCTGTAAATTTTATATCGTATCCTTATATATGACTAAAAACAGGAAAATTTTATTCAATGTCCCCATTTTAACTTATTAAGCTTGTTTCGTAAGCAATTTCACGTCATAATTACATTTAAGGATACATATCTAAAAAGTGTATAAATTTAAACTATAACATTAGAAGAGTTGATCACATTATAATAATTGACTTGATAAACACAACCATGAAGCGTATGAATTGAAAGAGTTAGTTTGTTCGAATTATATATATATTTTTTATTATTATTAAAACAACCCAAATCCTCAAATTTACATCTTATCTACATTGATTTTTTCTATGTAGTTATTTTTAAATATCCTTTATTTATTTTTCACAAAATGAATGACCTTTTGAAACTTTACATTCAAATAACTTTGTCTCAAAAAAAAACTCAAATCTTATTCATGTAGCGAGTTTGACCGATAACACAAAACTCGCTACATGGTGTAGCGAGTTTAAAATGGCATTTTCCCAGTAGATAAGGTTTCCACATCCAGATTCATTCTTATTCTCATATCCTCTCATACTTAGTCTAAAAAAAAAACTAAATCTTCACATCATTTAATTTCGTCAGAATCGTTGAAGAGCATGAATTAAGGTAAATTAGCATCATTTTAATCATTGTTTTCACTTGTGTTTAGATATAAAATTTAAGTTTTTAACTGTGTTTTAGTATATTATAGATATAAATGCTAGGGTTTTGTTATATAGATTTTAACACTTTGATTTCGTAATATAGGGTTAAAGATGAACGGGGTTCCAATCATTTTCATGTGCTATTGGTGAGGTGTTGATGAACAATCATTTGATGGTCCTCATTTTAAAAAATGGCCAAAATGTGCAATTAGGGCTAATTGTCAATGGAGATACAATGAGTTGATTGATGAATTATATAAAAAGGCGGGCTTAGATCGGTCTCAATATGGTTTGGAAGTCATTTATAGATGTCCTCATACTTTTGATAGCGGGATTGGTGAGTACTTTCATTTTCGTATTGAAGATGATGCGTGTATGGATATAATGTTCGATCATTTAGCTAAATTTGGGGGGATGGATAATTTGCAGTTGCATGTGGTTGTAAAATTGATTGAAAATCGACGTTATTTAGAGTTTGAAACATTGCACACAGAAACCATTTATGGGTATTCACCAAGTTGTAACCATGATGCAGGGGTTGGTCCAAGTACCCAAGCACTTATATCAACCCAAACACCAAATTATGATGATGGGGCATGCCAAAATGATACTATTAATGACTATAATTCTGAAGATGATGTACATTATGAAGAAAAAGAAGACACTGATGTAGATGCAATGCTAGACGATGATGATGATGAATATCATGAGGGTAAGTGTCACGACCCTAAACCTAGGCACTATTTTGGTCACGTGTTGGGCACGTGGGAGTGGGGTGCATTGCATCTCATGTTAGGCATTATATGATAATTGGATTGGTTATGGATTTATTTGGATATTTTGCTAACTTACGTGATTTTAGGATATTAATAAAGTAATTTTAATTATATAATGTCTAAAGGGAATGAATAGGAATTTTTGTAGTAAAGTTATAATATTGGAAATTTTAAATAAAAAGTTATAAAAGTTGTTAAGGAGCTTCGGTGTAAATGTAAACTTAAGGTAGCTGAGTGTAGTGATTCAAAACTTGGAGGAGCTAGAGTGTAAATTTTGTTATATAAATCCTTAATTCTCCCAGAAGCTTCATATTTCTTCAGCTTCTTTCTTTCTTCCTCTCTACGTTCTTTCAACCTAGGGTTACCTTCCAAAAATTCCCATAAATCAACCATTGATCCGTTCCTCGATTTGTTTTCAAATAAACGCTCAGGGAATCGAGTGGAACATTTCTAGCCGATCAAAGTTTTTATTATTTTCGAAATATTTTGGTAAGTTATTATGATTTCTTTCAATAATTGCTCATTCCGTGTTTAATGATGTTATTATGGTTATATAAATGGTTCTTGATATTTTTGGTCATTTTATTTGGGTTGGAATGAGAGAATAATGAGCTTGGACTGAGTATGGTGAAGTTGGTTAGTATAATGGGTTGGTTTAATTAAAAAGGTTGGTATTGGCATGTTATATGGCTTATGAGAACATATTACTGGGGTTATAGTGTGTAACAATGGGTTGGAAAGTGCTTTACTGAGGTTTTGAATTGGTATGGCGGAGTTGAGGTGAAGGAGTAGGAGGAAAATAATATTATCCTCCAAGTCCTGTTGATGTTTTAAGCTCAGACATGAAATCTGGTGAAGGGCACGACTCGTGCCCTGGAGCACGAGTCGTTCCTTCCTTGGTCACTCTTGGTAACTAGTCGTGATAAATAGTGCACTCGTGCTGGGGTAGGGCAAGAGTCGTGCCATGGGGCACGAGTCGTGCCCAGTGCTGTTCACTATGAGAAATTGTTCCATAAGGTGATCAGATTACATTATATCTATGTCTGTCCCCTTCTGTGGCCACATATTGGGATAAATGCTTCTGTATTGAGCCAAAAGCCTTACAGATAGCTGCGATCTTATATGGTTCTCAGAATTATGAGTCTTATAAGATGTGAATATGCTTAAGCAGTTCACAAATGAGTGGAGTTTTACTCCCGACGTTGTACGACTTATTGTTCAGACGGGAAAGGTAAATTGAGGTAACGTAATGTGTTTACCGCTTTACCAATGTGGTGTGAGCAACCTGGTTATGTGTTGCATCTTATATGGCATATTGTTGCATTCATAGTAACTTATTGAGATTTATTCTCACCCCTTCTCCCTTTACTGTATTAGATCCCGCTGAGACTGGTGGACCAGACCGGTGAGGCCGGGAAGGAGTTTGACAACGTTCTTTTGGGTTGTCAAGGTATGTATATGGTTTGGGAGTTGGGATTAGTTGTGGATGTTATTCTTTTGGGGAGGCTTTTATAAAACATTTTCAATTGTGGTTATGTTGTAACTAAATGTGGGATAGGTTATCCTTCAAAGCTGGCTTTTGTAAACTTTTACATTTGTAGTTGGTTGTATCTAAAACAGGTTATGTCTTTTCAAAGATGGTTTATATATCACCTCCAAGTAGAGATGCTTACGTTGGTTTGTTAAAGGTTGTTTTACATTCAAGTTAAACAAAAGTTTTTTTTTAAAATGGAGGTGGTTTGGGACCCTCCTGCTCGGGGCACGAGGCAAGGTCCCGGGTTGGGGTGCCCCACAGTTGGTATCAGAGCATTGGTTTAGAAGTCAAGGGTAGATATATAGTTTAAGGGGGAGTGTGTGATAACTGATGATGAGTGTTTAATGCAGGGGTTTTATTCAATGGCGGGAAATGGTGATGACCAACAAAGGGATCAAGGAAATGCGGGTAATGTGGGAGCCGGAGGAGACCAAACTGTAGAAATGATGAATATGTTCAGGGTTTTCCTACAAAACATGGCAACTCAGGGTCAGGCTCAACAGCAATCTGAGGGAAGACAAGGACATGGGTTAGAAAAGTTTGTAAAGATGGCTCCACCAAGCTACAATGGGGATCCAGATTTGGTGAAGGCAGAAAGATGATTGGAAGCTATGAACAAAATTTTTGTGGCAATGGAAAGTCCGGATGAGGAGAAAGTGAGATGTGCTGTTTACAAGCTGGAAGGTCCTGTAGAGCACTGGTGGCAGATACTTAAGGAGAGTTGGGAGCGGGACCATACGCCCCATACTTGGGAAACTTCACCAGAAGGTTCATAGAACATTTTATTCCTTTGATTACCCGGGATATGAAAGAGGTTGAGTTCTTGAGGCTCGAGCAAGGAACAATGACGGTGGCCTAGTATTTGACAAAGTTCACGGAATTGGCGAGGTATTATCCTCATTTAGTATCATAGGAGGAGAGGAGAGTCTACA
This sequence comes from Adenophora triphylla var. japonica, assembly GCA_022495995.1. NCBI lineage: Eukaryota > Viridiplantae > Streptophyta > Magnoliopsida > Asterales > Campanulaceae > Adenophora > Adenophora triphylla. The sequence continues at coordinate 1,307,179 of JAFEMH010000039.1, read as the reverse complement.
GGTTTGTGAAAGGGTTGATATTGGAGTTCCGGAAGCAGCTGTTGACGCATGACTTCCCCAACTATCAAGCAGCAGTGAACATGGCGTATCGGATTGAAAATGATATTGAAGAGCACCGGAGTAGACCTGAAGGTAGTAGTGGAAGCAAGCCAAAGTTTCCAGGCCAAGGCTCAGGGCAGAATAGGGGTCAGCCAAAGTATTCAGCTCCAGGAGTGGTTCGAGGAGGAAATGTTACAGTTTTTACTCGTCCAGTATCCAGGCAGTTTGGGACTGTTTGCAACTTTTGTAAAAAAAGTGGGACATTCTGAAGACAGATGTTGGAGCAAGCAGGGTAAATGTATTGAGTGTGGAGCAATGGGGCACCTCATGAGGGATTGTCCTAGAAAGTGCAAGGTAGAGTCTTTGCCTTGGGACGTGGAGAGGTAGATCCCACAGCTGTCATTAGAGGTATAGTACCTGTCTCAGGAGTCAGGGCTCGTATTCTTATAGACCTTGGGTCGTCCCATTCTTATGTGTGAATGTACGCTCGCCGAAAAATTTAGAAAAAGAATTTTGGGAGTCGCCATGCCGTTTTAAAGGAAACATTGAAAACCTTTTGAAAAGAGAAAATGGGTTTGGGGGTCAGATTACGTGTCGGGAAGAACCGAAAGTTTACCCAACACGCCTCATAAACGAGTCTTTCTAAGTTCAACATCCAAAATCATTCATAAGTGTGTGCAATTGTGTAAACATATGTAATAAAATGCATTTTGATGCTTTGTTTTATTGATCAATTGAGGAAATTACATCTTGCGAACCACTTGGTACGGGGGGCCACATCCCGATTACAACGCAATTGGACGGATTAACACTGAAAATGTCCTCTGTAAATGGCATGTTATGTCGCACTACACAGGACCAGGCATGGCCAATTGTGTCATGCGACACATGGTGCCACTTCCATAGGACTTACACACTTCAACTTACAAGGGAAACGAGAATGAACAAGTGAGATCAATTAACACAGAGTTGGGTCGCAGGAGCTACGATATGGAGATTGTCACCTAAGAGAGTGTGGATATAGAGAATCCATACTCATCTTAGGGACGAGACCAAACACATCAACATCATTCAAAATCATGGATTGAACAACTTACAACTAGAATGACCAGCTGCAGTTTGGCTTAGTATGTCGTGTGACACAGGACCTGGGGTGGTCAGTTGTGTCGCGTGACACAACGTGCCACTCTGCAGAGGCTTTACACAATTTACTTGCAGAATACACAAAGGATCACCAAAGCTGAATTACATCATAGATTCGACTCAGGGAACACACGAATCAACATTCAATTATTCAAAGGGGTGTGGATATAGAGAGATCCACACTCCCTTGATGAACAAGCCACAATTATATTCAAATTACATCATGAACATGAAATAAACCAAGCAAAGCAACTTAAACAGAGAGATGGTGACTGCAACTTGATAATTAAAGCAGATGGAGCTTAATTATCAAGTTGATGAATAGAGATTGCAATGAATTATGCAAAATAGCAAGTAGAAGAGAGATATGGAGGATGGGAATTCATTACCCTTCTAGATCCACAATCTCTACACCAAGTTAGGTGTAGGGACCTTCGATTCAGCTGTAGGAAGGAGATTTGGATCTCAAATTTGAGGAAGAACTGTGCTCTTCAATGTGTATATGAGTGGGTGTTGAATTGGTGTGATAGAGAATGAATTGGATGAGAGAGAGATTGAATTGAGAGGATTGGTGTGTGTTTTGGGTAGGAATGAGGAGAGGAATGTGTTTCTAAGGGGATTTTGGCAGAATAACCTTAGGGAGTCCGGAAGGGATCCTGAAATGAGAGGTGCAGGGCTCTATTTATAACTGCAGATAAGGGGCCAGTTGTGTCGCATGGCATAACGCTTCTGTTTTCCATGGCTCGTTGTGTCGCGCGACTTGATGAGCCAGTTAACCGTTTCTGGGGCCAACAACCTGTTTCTGGAACATTCCGAGTTAATTCCTTAAAGGTCCAAAAAAAATAATTCCATGTAGGTCCTTTTTCATGGGAAAAATACTTAAAAGTACTTCCTTCATAAGAAACTTATGAAAAGTTCCCGAAAGTCTCAGAATGGACCGAAAATTTACCAAAATGCCCCCTAGTGTAATTTTATTGAGTAAAAGGCACTTTTATTGGGTTGCAAATTGGATTGGGGTACTTACAGAGCCCCTCGACAACGTCACTTATGGAAGAAGTGAGGTTGTCGATAAGAAAGATCCCAAGCCCAATGAGCGGCTGATGGGAAACATAGACCAAAGTGGTCAACTTGCCGGACCTGCTGGGGGTATGGCAAATGAAGGAAAATGATTGATGTGGATGGATGGCTAGACCTTTTTGGGAAAGGATTCCTACATATCCCTAGGAGGGAATCAAGCCAGATCATAGTTCGAGATAAGTGAGCCACTTGGTACGGGGGGCCACATCCTGAAGAGAGACCGAGGCGGTCAAATGGATGGAACTTTTGGGAAAGGATTCCTACGTATCCCTAGGAGGGAATCAAGCCAGGTCATAGTTCGAAAGAATGAGAACGCGTGGACTCAAACCGAAGAAAGACCGAAGATGTCAAATGGCTGGACCTTTTTGGGAAAGGATTCCTACGTATCCCGATGAGGGAATCAAGCCGGATCATAGTTCGAAGGAGTGACTATTGGGGGAAGTCGCCTGGGATTTAACTGGAGGGGGAGTCACCCGAGACTTGACTGGAGGGGGAGTCACCCGAGATTTGACTAGAGGGGGAGTCACCCGAGACTTGACTGGAGGGGGAGTCATCCGAGAAAATATCGATGCTTTTGGAAAAGTAATTGACTGAGACATGCTTTCATACCTGTGCTGTGTTTACATGTAACTGCGATGAAGACTTGCCGTGTGGGATAGGCTTGGATGAAGATGTGCCGGTACAAACGGGCTTTTGATGAAGATGTGTCGGTGCAAACTGGCTTTGATAAAGACGTGTCGGTGCAAACGGGCTTTGATGAAGACGTGCCGGTGCAAACGGGCTTTGATGAAGACGTGTCGATGCAAACGGACTTTGTTGGAGATGCCGGTGCAAACGGGCTTTGATGAAGACGTGCCGGTGCAAACGGGCTTTGATGAATATTTGCCGGTGCCAACGGGATTTGATGAAGATGTGCCGGTGTAACGGGCTTTTGATGAAGACGTGTCGGTGCAAACGGGCTTTTGATGAAGATCCACCCATGAGAACGGGCTTTTGGTGATGATCTGCTCATGAGAACGGGCTTTTGGAGATGGTCCTAAAGAGCACTAATGCTTGGAGATTGAGGCAGCTGAAACTCTTTTGGACGAGCATTGCTTGGAGACTCAGGCGGCTAAGGCTCTTTTAGACGATGATGATAAGTCTGAAGAAGATGAGACTGATGAAGATGATGAAGGCAGAACATGCCACCTGCAGGATTTGAAATCTTTTTCCAGATTGTGATTTGAGGAGTAGTCTCCATGATCAGACTATGGTCATTTGATTATTGCACTCTGTGGGGGGAAATACAATACTCTAGGCACTTTGAATTAATTTGAACTCAATTATTGTTAATTTAATGCATTATTAATCTTGATGCACGAGTCCATCTTGGCTGGGGGGTGAGAATTAAGTGAGGACTTTTAATGGCTCGACGAGCTGATATGTATATGTAGCAAATGATGAATTGTGTATGTGATGGATGTATATATGTATGATGATGTATGGGTTGTGAACCCTCTCCCATGAATTTGAGGAGTGTACGTGTGACAACCCCGAATTTCCAAATAGAATAATATCATTAATAATACAAATCCGTCCTCCAAAATAAAGGATTAACGGTCACAAACTACAATTTAAATCTCCACGGCTAGTACATCCAACCAAAAAAAAAAAAACTAAAATAGATAACGGAAGCGTAACAATTGTCTTTCACTACTAACGGCTAGTAGCCATCAAAACTCGTGTATGGCATTTATTACAATCTCAATAAAAGTCTACTTAAAATATAAAAAAAATCACTCCTTTAATTATTCGGGTCCGCCTCAAAGATGTCTCCACTGAAAGCCTTGCTTTCCTACTTATAACCTGAAGAAATAGAATTTAGAGAAAGGGTGAGCGAACAATGCTCAGTAAGGTCCTACGCCGCCCCTTCGGTTTCTAAGAAGGGGTGACCTCAAAGAGTGTATCAATAACAATTTTCGATGAAATGGCAAATTAATAAATTCAAACAATAATCTTCTTCTTTTTCGAAGAAAGGAAATCATGGCACAATTCAATATTCGATAATGCGTAAAATCAATTATGATCACTTAATATTCTTCTCATCTAATCAATATTCAAAAGTAACCCAAATGGGTACAATAATCAATGTATCAATGTTTCGGTATATTCGGATAACCTATATAACCACAATTTCAGTGGTGTCGATATCGATGGTTAATGCCACATAGGCATGTCATGAACTAACCCTCATGATCGGGTATCAATAGTACATCAATATTAACCCACAAATAATGGGTGTCATTAAGTGATCATTCTTTTATCAATGAGGTTCTTTAATTGACCAATAATTCAATGTCAAATTAAAGTCAGATTTAATTTAACTAACGGAAACGCTTAGAGTGAGTTCCAATATAAATTACCGGCCATAACGGTCAAACAATAATTACTCTAGGAACAGAGAGTCAATAAATAACGATAAACAATAGGACTAGGAGACGTAAATCCCTTACCTTATCGTAGTTAGCTAGCACCGGAACTGACCGCTCCTAATTTCGCTTCCCAGAATCTAATAACAATAAAATATAATAATTGCTAGTCAGAATCTAAGTATATCACTTAACTTAAAGCATTACAGTAAATAATGTTGACTCCTTCTTTTCTATTATCTGATTTCTATTAATGGATTTCTCCTTCTTTTTCCTCCTCTAACCACTCAAATCACAAATCAAAAGTCAACCTACTTTCTCAATGTCCATACATATATACATAGACATGTCACACTCACTCTCTCACACCACATATCCATATCATGATTCTTCTATATCTCTTTTTCTTTTCTTTCTCTTTTCTTTTTCTTTTCTTTCTTTTCTTTCTCTCGATCAATTTCTCTCTCTCTCTCCTCACACCTCCCCTTTCCTCTCTCTCTCTCTTACGTCCCATCTCTCTTCTTTCCTTTTATTTCTTTCTTTCAATCAAAGCCCATACATATATATATACATCTACATCACTATCACATATACATAACCCAAAATATTTCTTTTTTGATATAGATCCCTACTACATTTGCAAAGTGATCCCTGCAATTACCTACTACTATTATGTATTCAACACAGAACACATACTCTTTCTGTCATTTATTTTCTCTCTCCCTCGGTTCTCCTCTCTTCTCTTCTCTCTCTTTATTTATTTCTTTTCTTCTCTACTTTCTTTTCATATGATACCTACTAATTTACGCTCTCTCTCTCTCTCTCCTGACCCTCTCTCTCTCGGCTCTCCTCTCTTTCTTTTCTTTTCTTTCTCAATTCTGTCTCTCTCTTTTCACATACATTAAGCAAAAGGGCAAGTTTTTACTCTGCCAAATAACCAAAGCAATTTCAATCAGTAAAAAAAAGACAAGCATTTCTTACCTTTTTTTTTAGCTTTCCTTGGTTCTTCTTTTCCCAGCTCCACCAGCCGTCCACACCTCTCAGTCTCTCTCTCTCAATTTCGGATGACAATTCTAAGCCTGAAGAAGCTCATATTTATACTTATGTTAATGGCTTTCTAATTTCTGAGGTTGGCTTTCAAATTTCCCAAAGTTTAATTGTCACAACTTTCCAATTTCCATGGCTCTTGACTCTCTAAATTCCATGGCTTTCAAATTCCAATATTTAACTGATACATTAAATAATTAATATTTATTTAGTTATTTATTTAATTTTTTTTTCTATTATAATATATCAAAATACCCATACATTACATTCTTACCCCCTTAAAAGGAGTTTAGTCCTCTAAACTCGACGTACCTCATTCGACGAACAATTTGGGATACTTCTCACGCATCTCACTTTCAAGCTCCCATGTAGCTTCTCGAACAGTATGGTTACTCCACTGAACCTTCACGTATGGGATAATGCGCTTTCTTAATATTTGGTCCTTGTTATCCACAATCCGAATCGGTTCTTCATCATAACTCAGATCTGCTCGAAAACATAACCGTTCAAATTCAATGACATGGCTTGGGTCAGGGACATACTTTCGTAGCATGGACAAATGAAAAACATTGTGGACTCCCGACAGAGCCGGCGGCAATGCCAGTCTATAAGCCACCTCTCCCACTCGATCAAGAATCTCAAAGGGTCCGACATACCTCGGACTAAGCTTTCCTCTGATTCCGAATCTCATAACACCCTTCGTAGGGGATATCTTCAAGAATACATGATCTCCCACATCAAACTTAAGTTCACGACGGTGTTTGTCTGCATATGATTTCTGTCTACTTTATGCTGTCAATAATCTATTCTTTATCAATTGGATCTTTTCAGTAGTCACTTGAACCAATTCGGGTCCCAATAACTTTCTCTCGCCCACTTCGTCCCAACAAGTTGGCGAACGACATTTCCTACCATACAAGGCTTCATACGGTGCCATGACAATACTAGAGTGAAAACTGTTATTATACGCGAATTCCACTAAGGTTAGATGTTCGTCCCAAGAGCCTCGCCAATCCAATGAGCACGCCCTAAGCATATCCTCAAGTGTTTGAATAGTCCGCTCTGACTGTCCATCTGTCTGCGGGTGAAATGCGGTACTCATATTCAATTGAGTCCCCAATGCTCTTTGTAAACTTCCCCAAAATTTTGATGTGAATCTAGCATCTCTGTCGGACACAATTGATACTGGCACTCCATGAAGTCTAACTATCTCATCGACATACATTTTAGCTAACTTTTCCATGGAATCAGTAATTTTGAAAGCTAAGAAGTGAGCCAACTTGGTCAACCTATCAACGATCACCCAAATTGCATTATGACCCTTTAGGGTCCTTGGTAGTCCCACCACAAAATCCATGGCAATGTGTTCCCACTTCCATTCAGGAATTGGTAACGACTGTAATAAACCACCTGGCCTTTGATGTTCGCACTTTATCTGTTGGCACACCAAACACTTAGACACAAAGTCTACTACATCTCTCTTCATTTTGATCCACCAATACGTATCCTTCACATTTTTGTACATCTTCGTGCTACCAGGGTGCACTGCGAATCTAGAACAATGAGCTTCTTCAAGGATTTCTCGTTTAATACTCTCATCATCTAGAACACAGATCCTTGACCTATATCTCAACATGTTGTCATTCCCAACTTTAAATTCAGATGACTCTCCATCTTTCAGTTTATCTAGGATCTCTACTAACTCCGGGACAATTACTTGAGCTGCCTTAATTCTTTCTAACAATGCTGGTTGTGCGCTCAAATGTGCTAAACGACCCCTCTCACTGCTAACCTTCACTTCTAGGCACACAGGTTTGATGTCCCCAAATGCCCTTTCCTTCCTTGCCAACAGCGCTGCTAAACTACCTCGGTTCTTATGGCTTAAAGCATCAGCCACCTTATTAGCTTTTCCTGGATGATACAAAATATTACAATCATAGTCCTTTAGTAACTCCAACCACCTTCTTTGATGCATGTTCAACTCCTTTTGGGTGAAAATATACTTCAGACTTTTATGATCTGTATATATCTCACAATGCACCCCATATAAATAATGCCTCCAAATCTTTAACGCAAAGACTATGGCCGCTAATTCCAAATCATGAGTTGGATAATTTCGTTCGTAGCTCTTCAACTGACGGGATGCATACGCTATTACTCTCTCGTTCTGCATAAGGACACAACCCAACCCTTTCAATGAAGCGTCACTATAAATCACAAAACCTTCTGTCCCCGATGGGAGAGTAAGAATTGGCGCAGACACCAACCGTTTCTTCAACTCCTGAAAATTGGCTTCACATTCCTCTGTCCATTCAAACTTAACATCCTTTTTCATCATCTTTGTCAATGGCAATGATATCTTGGAGTATCCTTCCACAAAACGCCTATAGTAACATGCCAGCCCCAAGAAACTTATAACTTCAGTAACCGTCGTTGGTCTTTCCCAATTCACCACCGCTTCAATTTTCGACGGGTCCACCGATATACCACTTTTAGAAACTACATGACCCAGAAAAGATACTTCCTCCAGTAACACTCTTCAGTTTTATGCTTCCTCCCACAAGTATGACAGATTGGTGGAGCCACGTCCTGATTCTGGCCCCTATACCCATTTTGGCTTCCCTGATAGTTCCTGTTGTTCTGATAGCGATTATTGGTAGCTGGAGGGTCTCCCCTAGGGCGATTTTCTTTGGTAGTTCGCTTCTTATAGTTCCCACTATCATTCCCATTCTTACTAGTCTGACCACCTTCCTTCCCCGTATCGCGTTCAGCTCCCCGCTTCTTATTGTCTCTAAAACTTTGATACTCCTTCGCATCCAGCTCAACTACTCGAGCCTTATTAGCCACTTGAGCTAGAATTGGGAGCTCCAGTGGTACCAATCTGTATTTCAGCTTTGAATTCAATCCAGCCTCAAATTTCCTAGCCTTCTGTTCTTCATCATCAAAGAACCTCGGGGCAAAACGAGATAACTCCAGAAATTTTGCCAAATATTATTCCACAGTCATGGATCCTTGAGTTAGATTCATAAACTCCGATATCTTCATATTCTTCACAATCGGGGGGTAGAATTTGTTATTAAAAGCTTCCAGAAACATCTCCCAAGTATAATTGGTTACCCCACGAGCCACACCTGCCTGGATTTCTGTCTCCCACCAAACCATGGCTTCCCCCTTTAACACAAAAGTAGCAAAAGTTACCTTCTGCTCGCTAGTACACTCCAAAGTATGAAAAATTCTTTCAATGGCTTTTATCCATTCTTCAGGCTTCTCGCCTGGTGCACCAGAGAAATGTTCTGGATTGCGCTTCTGGAACATCCCCAGTGGATCTCTAACAGGTGGAGGTGGTGGAGGTGCGTTGGCTTGGTTAAGGCTTGCTGTCACCGCCTGAGCTAATGTCTGATTCATCTGACCTATCCCCACCACTGCATGTGTTAACGTCTAAATCAGAGCAGTAAGCATCGGGTCCGGCTGACCCTGGTTGTCCCCATTACTATTTTGTTGGCCGTGGTTCTGGCCTCCCTCTCCTATAGATGCAGAGTCTTGGACACTACCACTTCGGCCCCCTCGGCCTCCTCGGCCTCCTCGACCCGCACGACCTCTACCTCTTCCTCCTTCCATTGCCTATTACCAAAAGTTAACGATCACAATTTTGTAATTTCTAAGGAAGGTAATATAATTAGTCTACCTTATATGTGTCTCATAATCAATGGTTTCAAGTACATTCGACTTGTTCAATTTCAATTTCGATGTCGATATAAATTTCAATTCGGTCTCGATAGTGCTCAATGGGTATCAATCATGTCAAAATATCGGATATGGGACAAAGATACATAACTACACAATGTTCACATAATTGGTAACATTATATAATCAAAAATTTTCCTTTTATTAACTTTAAAGGAGAGAGTACATCAAATTTTATTCCTTAACTAAAATCCATAAGGTACTGGCTTAACCACCAAGTACTTAAGATAACTGGAAAAAGTACTTAAACAATATAACTTATTCTAGTCCATTCCAACCTAATCACATTCATTCCGATTGTACGTCCTCTTCAATGTCTACTTCTCGATTTTCCAACTCTTGGATCCTATTTTTAGCCACTTCTAGCTGCTGCTGGAGAGATTGAATCTTAGTTGACGCTTGTTCCAACCGCTCTTCTGTAGCGTCCAACCTTTCTCCCAAAGTTATGTTATCTGCCTTCTCTCTCAAATACATGTTTTCATATTTTTCAACTTCCTCCCTCTTTCTTAGGAACTCGCTCCTTGGAATCCTTGTGGGTAACAAATGTGCTTTTCCATTCGTAGTCTTCCTAGCAGTTTGGTAGGTCCTCATCCTGCTTCCTAGCAAAAGATGAAAGTTTTAACCCTTTTTAGTTCCAACCACAAAAATAATGCCATAATGAAATTTTAGTTTCAAAACAAAACATCCCTTAAGTCTCCAATATATCTTTTAATGGAAATTTTCCTAAAAGATTTTCCACATGTGATATTCCAATACTTAAAGAAAAATCAAATCTTTCTAAAGTCCTCAAAATCTCAATATCATTCTAGCACCCGAAAGTATTTCGGTATCATAATCCTAATTCCCTTTCAAGCAGTGTTCTAAAAGACCCCGCCTAAGGGCGCCTAGGCCCCGCCTAGGCGCTAGACCCCTCTCCAACGCCTAGCTCTAAAACCCGCCTAGGTCCCGACTAATGCCGACTAGTCCCCGCCTAGGCGCTAGGCCCGGCTCCGCCGCCTAGCATCCGCCTAGCGCTTTTTAGAACCTTGCTTTCAAGATCTACTCCCAATGCTCTGATACCAACTGTGACAATCCCAAATTTCCGAATAGAATAATATCATTAATAATACAAATCCGTCCTCCAAAATAAAGGATTAACGGTCACAAACTACAATTTAAATCTCCACGGCTAGTACATCCAACAAAAAAAAAAACCAAAATAGATAACGGAAGTGTAACAATTGTCTTTCACTACTAACTGCTAGTAGCCATTAAAACTCGTGTATGACATTTATTACAATCTCAATAAAAGTCTACTTAAAATATAAAAAAAAAATCACTACTTTAATTATTCGGGTCCGCCTCAAAGGTGTCTCCACTGAAAGCCTTGTTTTCCTACTTATAACCTGAAGAAATAGAATTTAGAGAAAGGGTGAGCGAACAATGCTCAGTAAGGTCCTACGCCGCCCCTTCGGTTTCTAAGAAGGGGTGACTTCAAAGAGTGTATCAATAACAATTTTCGATGAAACGGACAAATTAATAAATTCAAACAATAATCTTCTTCTTTTTACAATGAAAGGCAATCATGGCACAATTCAATATTCGATAATGCGTAAAATCAATTATGATCACTTAATATTCTTCTCATCTAATCAATATTCAAAAGTAACCCAAAGGGGTACAATAATCGATGTATCAATGTTTCGGTATATCCGGATAACCTATATAACCACAATTTCAGTGGTGTCGATATCGATGGTTAATGCCACATAGGCATATCATGAACTAACCCTCATGACCGGGTATCAATAGTACATCAATATTAACCCACAAATAATGGGTGTCATTAAGTGATCATTCTTTTATCAATGAGGTTCTTTAATTGACCAATAATTCAATGTCAAATTAAAGTCAGATTTAATTTAACTGACGGAAACGCTTAGAGTGAGTTCCAATATTAATTACCGGCCATAACGGTCAAACAATAATTACTCTAGGAACGGAGAGTCAATAAATAACGATAAACAATAGGACTAGGAGACGTAAATCCCTTACCTTATCGTAGTTAGCTAGCATCGGAACTGACCGCTCCTAATTTCGCTTCCCAAAATCTAATAACAATAAAATATAATAATTGCTAGTCAGAATCTAAGTATATCACTTAACTTAAAGCATTATAGTAAATAATTTTGACTCCTTCTTTTCTATTATCTGATTTCTATTAATGGATTTCTCCTTCTTTTTCCTCCTCTAACCACTCAAATCACAAATCAAAAGTCAACCTACTTTCTCAATGTCCATACATATATACATAGACATGTCACACTCACTCTCTCACACCACATATCCATATCATGATTCTTCTCTATCTCTTTTTCTTTTCTTTCTTTCTCTTTTCTTTTTTTTCTTTTCTTTCTCTGATCAATTTCTCTCTCTCTCTCCTCACACCTCCCCTTTCCTCTCTCTCTCTCTCTCTCTCTCTCTCTCTCTCTCTCTCTCTCTCTCTTCCGTCCCATCTCTCTTCTTTCCTTTTATTTCTTTCTTTTAATCAAAGCCCATACATATATATATACATCTACATCACTATCACATACACATAACCCAAAATATTTCTTTTTTGATATAGATCCCTACTACATTTGCAAAGTGATCCCTGCAATTACCTACTACTATTATGTATTCAACACAGAACACATACTCTTTCTGTCATTTATTTTCTCTCTCCCTCAGTTCTCCTCTCTTCTCTCTCTTTATTTCTTTCTTTTCTTCTCTACTTTCTTTTCATCTGATACCTACTAATTTACTCTCTCTCTCTCTCTCCTGACCCTCTCTCTCTCGGCTCTCCTCTCTTTCTTTTCTTTTCTTTCTCAATTCTGTCTCTCTCTTTTCACATACATTAAGCAAAAGGGCAAGTTTTTACTCTGCCAAATAACCAAAGCAATTTCAATCAGTAAAAAAAAGACAAGCATTTCTTACCTTTTTTTTTTAGCTTTCCTTGGTTCTTCTTTTCCCAGCTCCACCAGCCGTCCACACCTCTCAGTCTCTCTCTCTCTCAATTTCGGATGACAATTCTAAGCCTGAAGAAGCTCATATTTATACTTATGTTAATGGCTTTCTAATTTATGAGGTTGGCTTTCAAATTTCCCAAAGTTTAATTGTCACAACTTTCCAATTTCCATGGCTCTTGACTCTCTAAATTCCATGGCTTTCAAATTCCAATATTTAACTGATACATTAAATAATTAATATTTATTTAGTTATTTATTTAATTTTATTTTTTTTTCTATTATAATATATCAAAATACCCATACATTACAGTACGAGTGATGATTGAGGAATGGTGGAGCCTAGGCAAGTCGGGGCGTGCCCTGAGAGTACAAATTACAGCAGGTGATTGCCGACTGATAAGAACAAAGTGTGTCGCATGCCCGAAATGGCAAGCAGCAGAGGAAGTGCAGAGAGTGCCTTGGCTTTGAAGAGATGACTAGGCAAAGCCCCTATCTTGCGGAGGTGACTTGGCGAAGCCCCGGTTTGTAATGCAAAGCAACCCCGAAGTAAATCTTATGAGGAACGAAACCATCATGCAGCAAAGTGAATGCAGAGGATACCCTGGCAAAAATACTGATACGGGATATCCTGAGAGAACAGCTTAGCAAAGTCCCAGCTTGAAGAGCTCCAATGCAGCCCTATTGCAGATAGAATCATCATGTGGCCCAGGAGACATCCATCTTTCCGGACCTTAGTCAATCAGTCATTGGACAAGACTCGGGAATGTACGTGCAGGGGCACATCTTTCGAAAAGTGGGAATGGATCCCGATTTTGTGTAACACACTCGCTTTGGGTTTGACTCTTTTGAGAGAGTATAAGCGTAACAAGGTGTGGAAAAGTGTATGGAAGCCCCTGCTGACAGAAAGACGGTGTTTGGCTCTATTTCCCTATGATGTAGAAAAGAAGACTTGTCGAGACATTTGAAAACCTGTCTTATTCATGATGATCACAAGGCTGCTTAAAACCCTTTATTGATGTTCGGGTTATTCAACCACTAAGCTTGATATGAACAAATATTTTGATTAACCACGAGGAGAAACCCAACTGATATCAAGAATCTAATTTGGAAAGGTAGAAAGAGGATTTGTGTATAGGGACGGTCCTTGATGAGACCAGATTTTCTGAGATGTGATTGTGTTTGTGACCGGACCATTTCTGGTTGCCTAAGTTCCCCTCAATGTGAGGAGCTCAGGTCACCGTAGTTCGGGCTTATCCCGATTGAAAGAGAAGGAATGTTGAGATTCGAGGTTTTGAGAACCTTTGAGGATTTTGAGGATTATTCTCGAGAATTGGAGAGTTGAAGAATATGTCTCCTTGGAGTGTCAATGAAAGACACGGATGCGAAGCCCCAGTGAGGCATTCATGGGACGTGTTTTATGGAGAAGGAATGAAATATTCTCACACGAAATATCAAATGAAAGGATTGGATTTGCACAATCTCTGATTGATGGTCTTTTGAACCGAGATGGATTAGGTTCCAACTTAAGCCAACAATGAAGCATTAATCTGATTTAGATCCTTGATGAAATCAGAATGAAACTACTATCCGATAGAAACTGTAGCTGGGTTTCAGGGTTTCGATCGGCCATCGGGTGATTTGGAACATCATGACCTCTTAAGATGAGAGGTCGGCTAGGCATTTTGCTGACTGAACCTCTAAAGATGAGAGGTTGACTTTCAAGGATGTGTTTAGGATCTCTATGGCGAGGAGATTGATTGCCTCTAAGAATGAGAGGTCAATTTCTGACTTTGGCCAAAGGCAAGGGTAATGGGAGTATCCTCTAAAAGCGAGAGGATGGCTTGGGGTTGATCAAGGTAATGGGAATATCCTCTAAAATCGAGAGGATGGCTTGGGATTGTTTTGTGGATGCAGGTGAGAGGAAGTCCAAGCTATCGAGAACTTTTGTGAACTTGCGAGAATTTGGGCCCCTTTTGAATATTGAAGAGCCTCTTGAGAAGTCGAAGACTTTTGGGAGATTTGGGAGGATTCAACACCTTTATGAGAATTGGAAAGCCTCTTGGGAAGTTGAGGACTTTTGCTGAATTGTGAGGATTTAAAATCCTTCTTTTGAGAATTGGAAGGCCTCTTGGGAAGTTGAGGACTTTTGCTGAATTGTGAGGATTTAAAATCCTTCCTTCATGACCTGAGTACTTTGTGCATCGCCGATTTCTCGAGGCTAACTTCTTGGCATTGCTTGGACTTCTCTCAGCAAGGAGCAAAGATGATGGCTAAACAGGGTTTCAAAACATGCCGATCTTGAAATGAAAGGATATTATTTGGTGAGGGTGAGGTAATGGCTTCCCTAGGGTGAAAGGCTTCAACTGCAATCCCTACCAAATAATCCAAATGAGATTAAGGCTTCATTGCTTGCTTAAGCTTAATTGGGAAAGATTAATGCAAATTCACTGAGCAACGGAACGCTGAATATGATGAAGGAGATGTGAGCATATGAGATGCGAGATGGGGAATTGATGAGCCCCAATTTGAGAAGGACATCAGTTGATTTTCTCACTCCGATGAATTTAAATATTAATCATTTCAATGAATTATTGGTTGAGCATCACAAGTGATCATATGGAATAAAACCATTTCAATTAAGTGTAATGTGGGTATGCAAGTGATGTCTCAAGTCTAGCAAGAAGAGAAACAAAGACTTTTATTATTGCAGGAAAAAAGACTAGTCCAACGCGAACTTAACAGACATCTTGTCCATGAAAGGACATTCATTAAAGACATGAAAAACAATCTAGACCCTACGACGACTGATTGATTGCTTCAACATTGGATGGGAGGACCTCTGGATTCTACTGGAATCACGGAAGAGGATTGGTAACCACGTTGGGGCAAGCCTTATCAATCTTACCCTCATCAACAAGCTTTTGAATGACCTTCTTCAAAGGGACACAGTCATTGGTGATGTGGCCAGGATACTGGTGATATTGGCAATACTTGCTATGATCCAAGTCCGGATTGGGTTTGGTGGGGTTGTAATTGTCAAGTGGCTTGATCATTCCCTTTCGAACTAACCCATTGAAGGCCTCTTTAGTAGTCATTCCGAGATCATCAAACTGATACTGTTTAAGGGGCAGAAACTGCTGCTTATTCTGGTCCCTTGTCTGGAGATTATTGACACTGTTGTCGATAAACGTCTCCTTTGTTTTCGGGGCTGCTGGAGTTGTTACTTTGTACCGAAAGCCACCATCATTGCCGACATTGGTGTTTGATGTAAGGTTAAAGAGTCTATTTTCACTGCGGGCTCCCATCCCAACCATCTCTCTCAAGTCGGGATACCATCCAGTACCTATGGCTTCACGAAGAGTTGGCTTCACACATGATAGAAAAATGTCCTTTTGATCTTGCAGCGGGATTGGTTCAGACAGCTCATTCAATTTGGCATTCCAGCGCTTGTAGAAATCGGTGATTGACTCATCACTCTTTTGGATGGTGCCAACCAAATCATCCCTGGTCGTGCGCCACTCTAAATTCCCGCGGTACTTCTCAAGAAAGACTTCGGTGATCTGGATCCAGGTAGATCTAGCCTCGGACTTAAGAGTTAGAAACCATGTCAAGGCAGGACCCTTGAGAGTGAGATGGAAATGCTGAGCCATAAACTCGGGTGTATAACCCATTGCCCCCATGGTCATCACATATGTGTCAATATGAGTTTTCGGACATGCTGAGCCATCAAATTGCATTTTGGGCATCTTGAACTTATAAGGAAGAGGCTTTACTTGTCCTGGATCAACAACTTTGAGTCCACTTGATCCTACAGTCAACTTGTCGATCTGCTGCTGCATTTGTTTCAACAACATAGCCATCTCTGGAGTCATCCTAGGAAACTGAGGAATAGAAGGGGTAGTAGTTGAAGAAGGCTCAGAACTGGCTGATCGAAAGAAAGACGACTGAACTGACCCAGATGCTGGCGGTAGATTGAAAGATGCTGGAGCTGACAAATAATTAAATCGACCAGTTGGAGAATTCTGATTCTGCAGAAAAGCACTAGCAGGCAGGTAGGGAGCTGACTCCGGATGTTGCATAGGTGATGAGCCAAACCTATAAGCCGAACCCCTTAAAGGCTGAGACATACATCCCTGAGGTTGAGGCTGGTTAGCAGGAAACTACAGAAATCCATCCTGGCTGAACTGATTCCCGGAGCAAGGGTGCTGACTCTGATACTGGGAGTTACCCTGGAAGTGAGGACCATGAAACTGACCCTGCTGATACTGAGAACCCGGGAACAACAAGCCTTGACTGTTCGGAAGCTGGGACCCAAATTGGCTTAGAGGCACAGAAGCATTGGGAATTGGTGAGGAGGTCAAATCATAGAAGATCGGATGTGGTCCTCCAACTAAACCAAAACTTGTTTGAGGGCTCGATCGCACACCCTGACTAGGAACTTGAATTGGGTGAGATGCTGGAGCAAGGGGAGAAGTTGTAGCAAGGGGAGGAAGAGAGACATTTCTGGCCTCAATATCAAACTCATAGGCATCAGTAATCTCCTCATAAGTCCCACCAGCACATCGGATCACAGCAATACAACGGCTTCTCATCGCTTCTACAAACCTAGAATGTGCTGCATCTTCTCTAGCTTTAGCGGCTTGAGCGAGTAACTGAGCCTCATGCTCTCTAACTAGAGAATCTTCCATAGTAGCCCTCATCTCTTCCATAGACGGATCATGCATGCCTTGTTGACCCATGGCAGATGAACCCCCAGATTGATTAGTCATACCATTCTTTGCACTAGACATCTCTGAAACTGTGACTGTTTCGGGAATGCGTACCAAACGAGACCCAAGAGCACGAACCCAACTTGCCGTAGCTGCAGGGGTAGAGAGGTTGAATAAGGTGGAGGATAGAGGAGAGTCTTAAGAAGGTATGGGAGAGGGAAGAACGGGAAAGGAGATGGACTCATGCAACATCTTATTAGCGTTCAAGTAGAAATCGATGTCTTTTAAGTCCTAGGGACGGTTGGAAAAGGATAAGCCTTTATTCTCGCAAACTAGACCTCGGGGGGAACCTAGGGACACGCCATTCAAAATACACCAAATGCATTGGTTAAAAATTAATAATAGGCAATAATACCTAAATAAAACCCAAGCATTTATGGGACGGACGAGCAGTCCAAATTTCTGGAGAAATTCGGGCAGCATGACGGGTATTCTCGAAGAATTTCAAGAAAAAATTCGGCATGACCTCTCGTCGGTGCACGTTGAAAATGTGGCATGATCTCTCGTTAGAACATGGCGTGAGGGCGACATGTCCATACGTGAAACCATGTTGCATTGGCAACATGCCCATACGTGCTAGGTTTTGGGATAGGTATGAAAGTCCATTATTAATTTTAAAACAATTCATTTTAGTACATTTTGAGAATGTTGTGTCAAAAACCAACTGTTGGGTAAGCTTAAAAAGTGTGGCTCCACCTATGATGCGCTAGGGGGATAGGATTGATTTTAGGCGCTCAAGCGTAGGCGACATACATCACCGTCCGCGATGCCGTCCATCGCACCAAATGGCTCTAGATCTAGTGACGTAGTGTGAGGGTGACTAGATTCCTTTATTTGCGAAAATGATTTTTTATTATTATTATTATTTTTTTGGAAAAGGGGTGAGAAATGAAAAACAACACACACACATCCAACCCCACAGAGCACAATAAGCAAATAAACATAATCTGATCATGGGACAGCCTCACAATCACAACCTGCACCAAGAAATCAAATCATGCAGAGTGGCCACAACTGTCGCGTGACATAGGATAGCTATGGCAAGTTCTGTCGCGTGACACCATCAGCCAAAATTCCAAAATCTCAAGCAAATTGAGCCCCAGCCTCCAAGCAAGATAAACATACAAACCCAGGCCTCACAGAGAACAACAGAAGCATACATGGAGTACAAAGACAACAAAGAACATATAATGCATTTAAGCACATAAAATGTCACACAACAAAGCACACACAAATGAATGAAATGGACGTTGAACAAGAATGAAAGTTTGACCCACTTTTTGAAAAACAAGTTTCAAAGTCCCCAGTAGAGTCGCCACTGAATGTATGCTCACCGAAAAATTTAGAAAAAGAATTTTGGGAGTCGCCACGCAGTTTTAAAGGAAACATTGAAAACCTTTTGAAAAGAGAAATGGGTTCGGGGGTGAGATTACGTGTTGGGAAGAACCTAAAGTTCACCCAACACGCCTCATAAACGAGTCTTTCTATGTTCAACATCCAAAATCATTCATAAGTGTGTGCGATTGTGTGAGAAAACATATGTAATAAAATGCATTTTGATGCTTTGTTTTATTGATCAATTGAGGAAATTACATCTTGCGAACCACTTGGTACGGGGGGCCACATCCCGATTACAATGCAATTGGACGGATTACAACTGAAAATGTCCTCTGTAAATGGCCTGTTATGTCGCACTACACAGGACCAGGCATGGCCAATTGTGTCATGCGACACATGGTGCCACTTCCAGAGGACTTACACACTTCAGCTTACAAGGGAAACGAGAATGAACAACTGAGATCAATTAACACAGAGTTGGGTCGCAGGAGCTACGATATGGAGATTGTCGCCTAAGAGAGTGCGGATATAGAGAATTCATACTCATCTTAGGGACGAGACCAAACACATCAACATCATTCGAAATCATGGATTGAACAACTTACAACTGGAATGACCAGCTGCAGTTTGGCTTAGTATGTCGCATGACACAGGACCTGGGGTGGTCAGTTGTGTTGCGTGACACAACGTGCCACTCTGCAGAGGCTTTACACAATTTACTTGCAGAATACACAAAGGATCACCAAAGCTGAATTACATCATAGATTCAACTCAGGGAACACACGAATCAAGATTCAATTGATCAAAGGGGTATGGATATGGAGAGATCCACACTCCCTTGATGAACAAGACACAATCATATTCAAATTACATCATGAACATGAAATAAACCAAGCAAAGCAACTTAAACAGAGAGATGGCGATTGCAACTTGATAATTAAAGCAGATGTAGCTTAATTATCAAGTTGATGAATAGAGATTGCAATAAATTATGCAAAATAGCAAGTAGAAGAGAGATATGGAGGAGGGGAATTCGTTACCCTTGTAGATCCACAATCTCTACACCAAGTTAGGTGTAGGGACCTTCGATTCAGCTGCAGGAATGAGATTTGGATCTCAGATTTGAGAAAGAACTGTGGTCTTCAATGTGTATATGAGTAGGTATTGAATTGGTGTGATAGAGAATGAATTGGATGAGAGAGAGAGAGATTGAATTGAGAGGATTGGTGTGTGTTTTGGGTAGGTGTAGCGTTGTGAGAAAATTTTCAATCTTTTCATCTTTTTGAGTCGCCACCTATATTATTCGATTGGAAACATAGGAAAACCATTTTGAAAGAGATTTGGGTTCGGGGCTTAGGTTATGAAATGGGTAGGTTTAGAAGGCATCCATTTCACCCAATCCGGAGATCGGTCTTGCTAAAGAAAAGAGAGGTTTTCAATCTTTTTAATAAAATAATTAAAGAAGAACAAATAAACCCTAATCAATTTCTTGATTAGGAATGTCGGATTGTATGCTTCGAGATCGCCTTCATTGACTGAAGGGACTCTAGGCTAATCCTTTTGATGGGATTACACTACTCTAAAATCAATAGAGAGGTTGAGAAGAGAAACGAAAGTTTAAAGGATGATTACCTTTTGAGGAGAGATTCGGACAGAGTTTCGACTCAAGTTTAGAGTTGAAACTTGATTTGGACAGAGCTTCGCCTCGATCCTTGATTTGGATCTTGGTGCGGACGGAGCTTCGCCTTGTTCCCTTGATTCGGGCTTCGATGTTTGTTAATCAACAAGGTTGACGAACAAACTTTAGGAGTTGTTTGTGAGTGATGTGAAGGAGTCTTTCATGGAAAGAAACCAACAAATTGTGTGTGTTGTGTGTGTTCTTGATCAAGGATCAGAATTGTCGACCTCTGAAACACTGGAAGTCATCCAGTATTTATAGGAGGTTGGAGAGGTGAAGGTGGAGAGGGAAATTACCCTAGGAAGGTTCCAGAACTCAGTTCTGATTGGATACCCGAATTGATAAGGTTTTATCCAAAAAGAGAGTTTGAAACGGAGAAGGAGAGTGATTTCTGCACATCCTGTCGAGGGGATATCTCGCGCGAGATATGATATCTCGTGCGAGATAACTAGTCTGATGACTATTTTGTCCTCTTCAGTTGTTTCGTTAGTCAGTTAGGTCCAAAACTAACGAGGTTAGTTAGAAACTTAACGAAACATGACAAAACTGATATGCTTTCATCAAAACATAAAAGAGAGATGAAGAGTAGTGTAATCATGTAATTATGGGTTCAGAATGGGGTGTCTACAGAGCCCCTCGGCGATGTGTCTTATGAAAGAAGAAGTGTCGTCGATAGAAAAGACATCATTCTGAACACTGGGATGGTCGTGCCGCACGGCTGCCTACGTATCTCTATCGGAGAATCAGACCAAAACGTAGTTCGACTCCAAAACACGAAAAGGCTGCTTTAGGTATTTTGAAAATCATTTTTGGAAATCGAGGAGATTTTATTTTTGAAAAGGCAAATCCATACTGAGGAATCACATCCTGACCCAATTCTGAATATACCTGTTTGTCTGAAGTGAGGTGACGATCTTGGCGATTCAATACCGGGCTTTTGTTGAGGTGACGATCCTGGCGATTCAAGACCGAGCTTTTGTTGAGTAGTACTCGACATACTACTTGTAGATGCTTGACACACCTACTTGGTGACGATCCTGGCGATTCAAGACCGAGCTTTTGTTGAGTAGTACTCGACATACTACTTGTAGATGTTTGACACACCTACATGGTGACGATCCTGGCGATTCAAGACCGAGCTTTTGTTGAGTAGTACTCGACATACTACTTGTAGATGCTTGACACACCTACTTGGTGACGATCCACCTGTAAGGG
The DNA here is from genome assembly GCA_022495995.1 of Adenophora triphylla var. japonica. Taxonomy (NCBI): domain Eukaryota; kingdom Viridiplantae; phylum Streptophyta; class Magnoliopsida; order Asterales; family Campanulaceae; genus Adenophora; species Adenophora triphylla. The sequence goes on along the minus strand of JAFEMH010000039.1, from coordinate 1,285,734 downwards.
CGCTGAATCGGGCTTTTGATGGTGAGTACTTGACATACTTACCCTAGATGCTTGACACATCTTAGATGTTTGACACACCTAATTGGTGACGATCCTGGCAATTCAAGACCGAGCTTTTTGTTGGTGAGTACTTGACATACTACCTGTAGATGCTTGACACACCTACTTGGTGACGATCCTGGCGATTCAAGACCGGGCTTTTGTTGAGTAGTACTCGACATACTACTTGTAGATGCTTGACACACCTACTTGGTGACGATCCACCTGTTTGGGCGTTGAATCGGGCTTTTGTTAAGGTAAGTATTTGACATACTGACCCTAGATGCTTGACGCATCTTAGATGTTTGACACACCTAACTGTTGACGATCCACCTGTTTGGGCGTTGAATCGGGCTTTTTGTTGGAATATGCTTGACGCATGGCACTTGACGTGATGGATGCTTGACGCGATGGTTGCTTGACGCAAATGGATGCTTGACGCTTGAAGAGATGCTCGACGCACTTAATTGGATACATTGACATATGGGGAGGTAGATGGAATCCAAACACTCAACATGTTTGATCTAATTTTTTGAAAGTAGGCACTTGACGTGCCTTACACATTTTAATTCCTGCAAGAGGGTTAGTGAAAGTATTTGCATAACAACATGTATTCACTTAAGCATTTGTTTGTTCAAGACTATCAATGTGCACCCGACTCCAAGGATCAGCGGGGAGAATGAGTTCTATTATGTGAGAATTGAAAATCGTTTGTGATTTATATTTTGGTTTAGAAGACCAGCTCGTGAGGTCCATCTAAAGATCGAATGAGACAATCGTCTAATAGGATTCCGTTGAGATAACCCAAGTTCAACGCTAAGGTTCAGGATACTTCAAGGATTTTTCGTTGTCGCAGGACTTTTTCATCGTCAAGCCCCTAAGTTTCTCGTGTGATGATCATTGACTGAACAAGGTTTAAACCACTCCAATGGCTTTTGCTATGTAGAACTGATGCTGCCCAAAGCACGTATTTTCCAAGGCTTCTCTTGACATTAAGCCCCAAGACTTCTTGTATGTTGTAGATGACTTCGTGAACAGGCTTGTGAGGCTGCGGTGAATTGAAGAAGGATCCCCTCCTTTTTCCCTTTGAATTTTTTTTTCTTTCTTAGTGACGCACCCTGGTTTTTGCCTAGACCGCCCTTTCGGGTTTTCAATCTAGCGGGCATCTCTTTTGCGTCTCTTGTTTTTGTTGTGCTCTAACTTTTGCCTAGGCCGCTCTTTACGAGTTTTCAACCTAGCGAGCTATTCTTTTTTTTTTTTTTGAAAAGTATGTTTACTCGAAGAGGACTCAGTTGGAAGAATCTCATTGAGGAGAGAGAGAGATGAGATCTCAATTTATTTGAGGAGAGACGGACTCTATTTTTTTTTGGAAGGTAATCCAAGCATTGACTCTTTTATGAGGGAGTGTATTCTCTAATGATGATAGTGAGAGGCGAAGAGGAAAGCCCCTAATGCAGATTTGATTACTCTTGAGAGTTTAAGTAGAGATTGACTGGGAGAGGAAAGGTTAAGAAGCCCCAGTTTTGATGCTTGGATTTCAAGAGTGTGTATGAGAATGGCTAAGAGGAAGCCCCTAGACTCAAAAAAGAACGCTATATGGCTCAAAGGTCTAGAAAAGTTGCTCTATTTTTAATGGACCTTGTATCATCTAGAAATTTCTTAACGAATTTGAAAAGAAAGCCAATCATTAGTATGAATTAAGGCTAAACATTTCTCTTTATGGATTGATGTTGAAAGTCTTCTTCATTTGCGTTGCCATTCGGACTTCATTGTAAGAGGATGTTGAGGGATCCTCTTTTCTTCATTGATATCACTTGACTCTTCTTCTTTGCGGGAGAGTCCTTCTTTCCTTTGTTGAAATTTCATCCTTGTTGTGGGGCGATGAAGGCTTGAGAGTTTTTCTTTCTTTTTTTTTTTTTTTTTTTTTGATGCTCTATTTTTGCCTAGGACGATTTGAGGAGTTTCGACCTAGCGAGCTTTTTATTTTTGTACTCTCAAAGCCTTGAATTGAGTAGCCCCACTCTTCTTGGGATGAATGTTGATAGCAGCGCCTTTGGCTTCCTTCGTTTGTTGATCTTCGACTTTCAACATGAGTAATGTTTAGCCCTAAGCCTTCTAAGGATAGTTTTTATTTCAAACTTGTTTAGAAGTTTCTATTTTTCGTGATGATTTAAGAAATGAGTGTCCACTATTCAGCATGGATCAAATGATACTCATAAAGAAAACAACTTTTGGAAAAGTGTTTAGGATAAAGAGATAACTTTTATTGATAAGAAAATTCGAAACAGACTCGATAGTTTACTTGACACAAACTAGAGAGGATAGAGATGGACTAGAATGACAGAATGACTCTTCGAGAACATACTAGGAAGCTGACCTAATCTATTTTTTTTCTTTTTTATTTTCAAAGGAAAAAGGGAGAGGACAATCGGAGCCCCAAGGTGGTGATGCTTCAATTGATCTTGTCGGCTTCATACAAGTCTTGGATGGCATCCCTCAAATTATAGCGATTGTTGGTGTCATGACCACTAAACTGATGGTAATCGCAAAATTTGTCGTGGTCCCAATCTTCTCTCATTTTCTTAGGATGATAGTCTTCCATTGGCTTCAGTTTTCCTTGGCCTACTAGATCATCGAACATTTCCTTAAGAGTAGCCCCACCAAAATCATGATAGGTACGACCGGTGCTTCCCTTTGTTGGACAATTCTCCTTTTCTGAATTCTTTCTAAGAAGGATAAATTCATCAACTCTAAGGCCCGATTTATGGAGTTCGAGGAAACTAGGGAAGTAATTGCCGGCAAGCTTCTCTTGGTATTCTTCGCGGAGGCATTGAATTAGGATATGAATTTGTTCGTCTAGGCTTGGCCTATCAACGATTTCAATCAGTTTGGTCCTCCATCTTTTGACAAAGTCTGCGAATGACTCATTTTGTTGTTGCTTAGTTTGCTCGAGGTCCCTTCTAGTAGTGCGGTAGGTAGTGTTGTCCTCAAATTGTTCTTGGAAGGCACGACTGGCGAGTGGCCAATCAAGCCTTGTGGAGAGTGGAAGAGTCATGTACCAATCTCTAGCGGCACCGTCAAGGGTTTGAGGGAAGCATTGAACTAGCAAGTTGTCATCGACACCCATAGGTAGCATGGCCCAAGAGTAGGTTTCCAAATGAGCTTTAGGGCAAGTAGAACCATTGAATTTTGCAATGTCGGGCGTCTTGTATTTTCTAGGAAGCTTTGACATGGATTGACGAAGGGTGTCATAGTCGATAGAGAGCGAGGCTCCCTTACTCACATCGAGGGATGCAAGTTTCTTTTCTAGCATTGCCATGGTGAGGGGTTCGTCCTTGCTTTCCCTCTTTCTTTCTTTCTTGAAAGCATAACTCTCATTGTCGGAGGAGGAAGATGATGAGCTAGACTCATACACCTTTTTCTTGTGCTTGCGGTGCCTTTTAGCTTTCTTAGTGTATGATACTTCGTCATCGGAAGAGGACTCATTCTCTTTCTTCTTTGAGCTTAATTCGGCCAATTGTAGTTTCATGGCTTGGAGTTCGTCAACCATGGCTTTCATTTCCCCGGCTTGGATTCTTCTTTCAAGTTCTAATCGGGCCTCCATTTCATCGGCTTGGGCTTGTAGCATTTCTTCATATCGAATCCTTTGATCCTCAATTTCCTTCTTGAGTGCTTCAGAATTCATCGTGTCGTAAGGAAATTGAGTTGTTACCATTGGAGAGGTAAGGGAGCTTGACGACCTTAGAGATGAACTAGAGATATCTCGACGAGACGCCTTTTCGAATATTAGCCCCAAACGATCCTAGATGGAGAAAAGGATGATGGTTAAAATTACCTCACGAGTGATTTTTTTTTTGAAGTTTTATTTTTATTAGAGACGGAGTTTTGACTCAAGGAGGGAGTGCACATCGATTATCAATCACAAACACAAAATGTGCAAATAATATCTCGCGCGAGACTAGGTGATCTCGTACGAGATAACCATTCGGAGAGATGGATTTCATTCCTTTTTATTTCCTAAATTCATGGTCGGACGGACGAAGATCCGTTTTCTATCTAGTATCCTAGGTAAATCTTGCAGGCATGTGTAATTCGAACCACCTAGGGACTCGTTAATCGACAATTCTTTGTAAAATAAAGCCATGTAAAACTGATCGGAAGGATTTTTTTTTCTTTAAAGGGACTTCCGAAAGGGTCATTCCGAAGGGACATTTCCGAAGGGACTTTTCCGAATCCTTTCTCGATAGTCAATTTTACATTAGCTTTATTTTGGTCAAAGACAAGAAGAATTACCGAGTCAAAACCGACCGGTCACGGAGTGTTCCTAGAAAGACAATCTACGTGATATGTGGCGATGCAGGGCTGGAAGGCTAGGCTCCCCGCGATATGACAATCTAGGTGGATTGAATACGCGGAGTGGGATGGTCCAACTTCGGAGAGACCGGCGACTAGGTGGTTACCGTCATCCGTCCTTAGTGTGGGTCCCGGGTTTATAGAGGGTATGTAGTGCAATGACAGATATAAATGAGTGCGCGTGTGTGAGAGTCAATCTAGGTGATAGAGTAAAAATAGAGATTTTTTTTTTGAAAAATAAAAGAAAAACAGATAGTGGCCGCACCAAGTGGTTGCCTACGTTTCTCCCAAATTAGGAAGACTCAGGCCGTCGTAGTTCCACATAAAGAGAGATAAAGAGAGATAACTAATTCAATTTACAACTCCCGAATCCCCAATGGACCGGACTTTAATTAAATAAAACCCAATCGCACGCAGTTTATAAATAATAATCAATTATTTAAAGGAAACGAAGGTTCGAGTTCTACACCTTAAGGGAGGCCTTAAGATGCGGGAACTCTGCAGATAATGAATGCTGGGATCCCCCTTGCATGTTCGGCTCTCGTCTTGGATTATGAGCTAAACGGGAGAAACCAGAAAATAACCAGATTGCCGAAGCCATATCTCGCGCGAGATATGATATCTCGCCGCGAGATATGCTTCATCTGAGAGCAGAAAATTCGAATTTACAAATTTTTTTTGAAAACCTCTCTTTAAATTTTGACGCAAGTTTAAGCCTCTTAATTTTAAGTCCCCAGCGGAGTCGCCACTGTAGCGTTGTGAGAAAATTTTCAATCTTTTCATCTTTTTTAGTCGCCACCTATATTATTCGATTGGAAACATAGGAAAACCATTTTGAAAGAGATTTGGGTTCGGGGCTTAGGTTATGAAATGGGTAGGTTTAGAAGGCATCCATTTCACCCAATCCGGAGATCGGTCTTGCTAAAGAAAAGAGAGGTTTTCAATCTTTTTAATAAAATAATTAAAGAAGAACAAATAAACCCTAATCAATTTCTTGATTAGGAATGTCGGATTGTATGCTTCGAGATCGCCTTCATTGACTGAAGGGACTCTAGGCTAATCCTTTTGATGGGATTACACTACTCTAAAATCAATAGAGAGGTTGAGAAGAGAAACGAAAGTTTAAAGGATGATTACCTTTTGAGGAGAGATTCGGACAGAGTTTCGACTCAAGTTTAGAGTTGAAACTTGATTTGGACAGAGCTTCGCCTCGATCCTTGATTTGGATCTTGGTGCGGACGGAGCTTCGCCTTGTTCCCTTGATTCGGGCTTCGATGTTTGTTAATCAACAAGGTTGACGAACAAACTTTAGGAGTTGTTTGTGAGTGATGTGAAGGAGTCTTTCATGGAAAGAAACCAACAAATTGTGTGTGTTGTGTGTGTTCTTGATCAAGGATCAGAATTGTCGACCTACGAAACACTTTGGAAGTCATCCGGTATTTATAGGAGGTTGGAGAGGTGAAGGTGGAGAGGGAAATTACCTAGGAAGGTTCGAACTCGGTTACGATTGGATACCCGAATTGATAAGGTTTTATCCAAAAAGAGAGTTTGAAACGGAGAAGGAGAGTGATTTCTGCACATCCTGTCGAGGGGATATCTCGCGCGAGATATGATATCTCGTGCGAGATAACTAGTCTGATGACTATTTTGTCCTCTTCAGTTGTTTCGTTAGTCAGTTAGGTCCAAAACTAACGAGGTTAGTTAGAAACTTAACGAAACATGACAAAACTGATATGCTTTCATCAAAACATAAAAGAGAGATGAAGAGTAGTGTAATCATGTAATTATGGGTTCAGAATGGGGTGTCTACAGTAGGAATGAGGAGAGGAATGTGTTTTTGAGGGGATTTTGGCAGAATAACCTTAGGGAGGCTGGAAGGGATCCTGAAATGAGAGGTGCAGGGCTCTATTTATAACTGCAGATGAGGGGCCAGTTGTGTCGCATGGCGTAATGCTTCTGTTTTCCATGGCTCGTAGTGTCGCAAGACTTGACGAGCCAGTTAACCGTTTCTGGCACCAACAACCTGTTTCTGGAACATTACGAGTTAATTCCTTAAAGGTCTAAAACAAATAATTCCCTGTAGGTCCTTTTTCATGGGAAAAATACTTAAAGTACTTCCTTCGCAAGAAACTTATGAAAATTTCCCGGAAGTCTCGAAATGGACTGGAAATTTACCAAAACGCCCCCTAGTGCAATTTTATTGAGTAAAAGGCACTTTTATTGGGTCGCGAATTGGATTGGGGTACTTAAAATGTGGCATCTCATTTTGCATTTACTTTGCATAAACTGCCTAAAATTATGCCTTATGTGCTGGAGGTTTCTACTCCTATGGGAGAGTACCTCGAATCTTCTTTGGTTTACCATGATTGTGACGTGGTAATATGTGGGCATGTATTGCCAGTTAATTTGGTAGAGCTACCAATCTGCAATTTTGATGTCATTTTTGGCATGGATTGGTTGAGTAGTTGTCATGCATTGGTAGACTGTCGCAAGAAGCGAGTCTCCTTTTCTATGCCTGATGTGCATGTGTTTGTATTTGATGCGGATAAGTCCTTATTTGGCATTCATGTTATATCTGCATTAAAGGCTAGAAAATTGTTGTCTAAGGGGTGTGAGGGGTACTTGGCTTATGTGTTAGACTCGAGTAAGAAGTCACCCGAGTTATCTCATGTCCCAGTTGTGAATGAATTTGTTGATGTATTCTCAACTGAATATTCTATGCCTCCGGATAGAGAAGTGGAGTTTTGTATTGACTTATTGCTAGGTACTTCACCAATATCCAAGGCACCTTACAGAATGGCTCCAGCTGAGTTGAAAGAATTGAAAATTCAGTTGCAGGAATTGTTAGATAGGGGCTTCATTCGTCCGAGTGTTTCACCATGGGAGCACCAGTCTTGTTTGTAAGGAAGAAGGATGGTACGTTGAGCTTATGTATTGATTATAGACTGCTGAATCAAGCTACTATCAAGAATAAATATCCTCTTCCGCATATTGATGACTTGTTTGATCAGCTTCAAGGTTCCGTTATCTATTCCAAGCTTGACTTGCGTAGCGGATACCATCAGTTGAAAATCCAACCGGATGACATATCCAAGACAACCTTCAGAACGATGTATGGTCATTATGAATTTGTTGTTATGCCTTTCGGGTTGATTAATGCACCGGCAGTATTTAAGGACATGATGAATAGAATCTTCAAGCCTTATCTTGACAGTTTTGTTGTGGTCTTTATTGATGACATTCTTGTATATTCAAAATCTCGGGAAGACCATGAGACACATTTGCGAATTGTTTTATCTGTGCTTCGTGTGAAACAGTTATTTGCAAAGTTCAGCAAGTGTGAATTTTGGCTTGAACAGATTTCTTTCTTGGGTCACGTGGTGTCGAGTACGGGTATTGTCGTGGATCCTACAAAGATTGAGGTCGTAGTCAACTGGAAACAGCCTTCAACAGTAACTGAAGTTTGTAGTTTCCTTGGGTTAGCGGGGTACTATCGAAGATTTATAGAGGGATTTTCGAGAATTGCAACTCCGTTGATCAGATTGACTCGGGACATATCTTTTGTTTGGGATGCTAAGTGTGAAGCTAGCTTTACTGAGTTGAAAAAGAGATTGACTTCAGCTCCGATTCTTACCCTTCCCGACAGATGCGAGAATTTTGTTATTTTCAGCGACGCCTCCAAAGAAGGATTGGATTGTGTTCTTATGCAAAATGGGAAAGTAATTGCGTATGCTTCGAGGAAGTTATCGCCAGCGGAGCAAAATTATCCTACTCACGACATGGAGTTGGCTACAATTATCTTTGCGTTGCATAAGTGGAAGCATTATCTATATGGAGCAAAATTTGAGATTTTCACTGATCACAAGAGTCTGAAATACCTGTTTACCCAGAAGGAATTGAACAACAGGCAGAGGCGTTGGTTATAGCTGCTGAAGGACTATGATTGTGTTATTTCCTATCATCCGGGAAAGTCTAATGTGGTAGCGGATGCGATTAGCCGAAAGGCTCATTTATCACTATTGGTGTCCCGTGAATTGGGAGGTGAGATGCTATTTGCGAATGTCCGAGCAATTCTTACTCTATATGGAAATCTTATGGAAACTCAGCAAAATGATACTGAATTGAAGAAAATTTTGGGAAAATTACAAAATGGAAAGACCGGGGAATTTGTGTTGAACAAAGATGGGATTTTAACATTCCGAGGCCGAATTTGCGTACCTTCTTCACCGGAGATCAAAAGGCAAGTGTTAGAAGAAGACCACAAATCCAGATTTGCTATTCATCCTGGAAGCACAAAAATGTATCAGGACTTGAAGAGAGGGTATTGGTGGAATGGCATGAAGAAGGAAATTGCTGAGTTTGTATCAAAGTGCTTGACTTGCCAATAAATTAAAGCCGAGCATCAAAGACCTGCGGGGCTACTTCAACCACTGGATATTCCGAAATGGAAATAGGAAGGAATCCCGATGGATTTTGTGACTGGATTACCTCCTACCTCGAAGAAGATGGATGCCATTTGGGTGATAGTGGACAGATTGACAAAGTCGGATCATTTTCTACCTGTTTCAACAAAGTATTCATTGGAGAGGTTGGCTCAATTGTATATTCACGAGATTGTGAGACTTCATGGAGTACCGGTCAATATTGTTTCAGATAAGGATCTGAGATTCACCTCACATTTTTGGAGGGCTTTGCACGAGGCTCTGGGTTCCAAGTTGAGTTTTAGCACGGCGTTTTATCCTCAGACCGATGGGAAGACTGAGAGAACCATTTAGATTCTTGAGGACATGTTACGGACATGTGTGATGGATTTCCACTCATCTTGGGAAGACCATTTGCCTTTGGTTGAGTTTGCATTTAATAACAGCTACCAGTACGGTATTGAGATGGCACCGTATGAGGCATTGTATGGTAGGAAATGTAGATATCCAATGTGTTGGGACGAGGTTGGTGAAGCGAGACTTTGGGGTCCAGACTTGGTTAGAGATTCAACTGAGAAGATTAAAGTGATTCGGGACAGGTTGAAGATGGCTCAAAGTCGACAGAAAAGCTATACCGACAACAGAAGAAGAGATTTGTCATTTCAAGTTGGTGACTTCGTATTTTTGAAAATTTCACCAAGGACTGGGATTAAGAGGTTTGGCAACAAGGGGAAGTTGGCACCGAGATTCGTTGGTCCATTTGAAGTTTTAGAGAAGGTGAGAGAGTTAGCGTATAGATTGGCTCTACGTCCATCTCTTTGTTCTCTCCACGATGTATTCATGTCTCCATGTTGCGAAAGTATTGTTAAGATTCATCTCATGTATTGAGTTCTACTCACGAGGATGTTTAGATGGATATGACTTTTGTGGAGGAACCTTTGAGAATTTTGGAGCAGCAAGTCCGGGAGTTGCGTACCAAGAGTATTCCGGTGGTAAAAGTTTTATGGAAAAATCATACCATTGAGGAAGCTACTTGGGAGATAGAATCTGAGATGCGAGAGAAGTATCCTGGGTTATTTGATCATTCAAGTAAGTGAATTTCAAATTCGGGATGAGTTTTCTTTAAGGGGGAGTGAGTGTCACGACCCTAAACCTAGGCACTATTTTGATTTCTTTCTATAATTGCTCATTCCGTGTTTAATGATGTTATTATGGTTATATAAATGGTTCTTGATATTTTTGGTCATTTTATTTGGGTTGGAATGAGAGAATAATGAGCTTGGACTAAGTATGGAGAAGTTGGTTAGTATAATGGGTTGGTTTAATTAAAAAGGTTGGTATTGGCATGTTATATGGCTTATGAGAACATATTACTGGGGTTATAGTGTGTAACAATGGGTTGGAAAGTGCTTTGCTGAGGTTTTGAATTGGTATGGCGGAGTTGAGGTGAAGGAGTAGGAGGAAAATAATATTATCCTCCAAGTCATGCTGATGTTTTAAGCTCAGACATGAAATCTGGTGAAGGGCACGACTCGTGCCCTGGAGCACGAGTCGTTCCTTCCTTGGTCACTCGTGGTAACTAGTCGTGATAAATAGTGCACTCGTGCTGGGGTAGGGCACGAGTCGTGCCATGGGGCACGAGTCGTGCCCAGTGCTGTTCACTATGTATCAAGTTTCAAGCAACTTAAACCTAATCAACCTAGCATGGATTTAATCCCTCTTTGACTCTAATCCTAGTACAACATTAGAGATTTACAATGAAGTCTTAAATGGTCCAAAATGATATAGGGAAGGTCTTTAAATATGGTCCTGAAAATGGTTGAAAGGCGTTATGAAAACTTAACCAAAGTTGTTAAAACTTGGTAAATAACACTTGAACCTTTATAGAAGGTACTCAATGTGGTGTAATGAATATGTAGGGCTTACTTGTGATTCATTGTGCCCATGTTTGATTACATATTCATGGTTATTGGTTCACACGGTGTATGAAATATATGTTGCACTACTTTCTTGGTTGGAACATGAGTATTAATACCATGTGGTTGGATTGATATTATTCAATAGTGTTTAAAATGTAAGTTGCACTATTGTGATGGTTTAACATGAGTAATATTACCATGTTATGTATTGATATCCCAAGTGTGGATTTATTTTCAAGTATCTATTATCTGCTTGAATGTGGTTATATCAGCTGATAGGTAAGGGTAAAATGGAATACGATCAGATTACATTATACATATGAATGTCCCCTTCTGTGGCCACAGATTGGGGTAAATGCTTCTGTATTGAGCCAAAAGCCTTACAGATAGCTGCGATCTTATATGGTTCTCAGAATTATGAGTCTTATAAGATGTGAATATGCTTAAGCAGTTCACAAATGAGTGGAGTTTTACTCCCGACGTTATACGACTTATTGTTCAGATGAGAAAGGTAAATTGAGGTAATGTAATGTGTTTACCGCTTTACCAATGTGGTGTGAGCAACCTGGTTATGTGTTGCATCTTATATGGTATATTGTTGCATTCATAGTAACTTATTGAGATTTATTCTCACCCCTTCTCCCTTTACTGTTATGGATCTCGCTGAGACAGGTGGACCAGATCGGTGAGGCCGGGAAGGAGTTTGGACAGCGTTCTTTAGGGTTGTCAGGGTATGTATTTGGTTTGGGAGTTGGGATTAGTTGTGGATGTTATTCTTTTGGGGAGACTTTTATAAAACATTTTCAGTTGTGGTTATGTTGTAACTAAATGTGGGATTGGTTATCCTTCAAAGCTGGCTTTTGTAAACTTTTACATTTGTAGTTGGTTGTAACTAAAACAGGTTATGTCTTTTCAAAGATGGTTTATATATCACCTCCAAGTGGAGATGCTTACGTTGGTTTGTTAAAGGTTGTTTTACTTTCAAGTTAAACAAAAGTTTTTTTAAAGGAGGTGGTTTGGGGCCCTCCCGCTCGGGACACGAGGCAAGGTCCCGGGTCGGGGTGCCCCACAGTAGTAGTGATTCTGATGTCGATTTGGGAGAGGGTGATAATGGGTTGATTGATGATGACGTGGAAACACATTTGGTTCATTATGAAGAGCTTGAAAATCGAAGGTATGAGAGAGCAGATTATCCTTTTTACAGTGATATTGGTTGTTCTTCTCGACAAGAAGAAGGCTTCTTTGATTACCTTAATTCACCTAGTTTTCTAGTTTGGGATCCGGAGAAACATGAAATTGCTAAAGGGATACGCTTTTCTAGCAAGATCGATGCGCAATTTGATATAAAAAGGTACCATATTCGCACCAATCGCCGGTTCAGGGTAAGAAAGAACACAACTCACACATGGGTAATTGAATGTTTATTGAAAAACTTTTATGCAATTTCTATGTTCGTGTGAGTAGAAGGAAGTTTGGCTATTGGGAAGTGACCAAGTATAAGGCTCCTCATTGTTGCTTATATTCTAGAGAAAGTCGAGATCACCCCAACCTAGATGCGAAGTTTATTGGTCGGCAAGTAGTTAGTCTTATTAAGGCCGATTCAGATGTCAAGATTGGAGTTATTATTGCACACATCAGTGGTATGTTTGGAAAGGAAAATACGTATAAGAAGGCATGGTATGGAAAGCAGAAAGGCATTGCAGAGGTTTTTGGAGATTGGGAGGAATCTTATATAAGGTTACCCCGCGTACTAGTAGCCATCCAAAAATACAACCCTAGAACAATTGTTGAGTATACTCATACTCCTCCTCTTGTCGGTGAATTACACATGTTTCAACGGGTGTTTTGGGCATTTAGGCCTTGCATTGAAGCTTTCTCTCATTGTCGTTCTGTCATTTCTGTTGATGGAACATTCCTTCATGACAGATATAAAGGGGTAATACTGATTGCCATGGGTGTTGACGCCCAAGACAGTATACTTCCTCTTGCATTTGTTGTTATTGAAAAAGAGGACTGGACGAACTGGCATTGATTCTTATATATTCTTTGCAAACATATTATAAAGAGTCGTGAATTATGCTTGATATCTGACCGTCATCACGATATTCTTAAGACTATAGCGGAAGATACGTGATGGTCAAATGTGCATCATCGATATTGCTTGAGACATATGCGAGCAAATTTCTTGGATAAGCATAGAAGGGAAGGTTTGAAGTATCTATTTTGGAGAGCTGGTAGAGCAAGTCAAGATAGAAAATTGAAATCTACCTTAGAGAGTATCCGTTCAATTAATCCCGAGGCAATTGCATGGTTTCTGAATTTAGATGCCAAAAAATGGACATTGGCACACGATGGTGGTTACAGATATGGCATTATGACTACTAACATGTCTGAGGTTTTCAATGGTGTCATGAAGGGAGCTTGTGGGATGCCAATCACAGCAATTGTTGAAACTGCCTTCTATCGTTGTGTGGAGTACTTTCAAGTAATGCATGGATTTTCACTTAATGACTTAGGAGGTAACCCTGATAACCCTAACATCAATCCCCTACACCGATTCAGTCAGAAAGTTCATTACCAATACTTGAAGAATAGCGAGAAAGGTATGACACATCAGGTAAGTAGGTTCAAAAATCATGAGATGGAGGTGTATCAAGTGACAACCGCACGTCAGGGTGATAAAGGAGGAAATATCCAAATTGTCCGATTTAATGAGCGTACCTGCACATGTGGTAAATGGAGCTCTGCACAAACATGCACGTTATGCTCCGAAACTATATCATATATGGATCAGTGTAATGCATAACGTGAAAGCCTGGTATCCCCCCAGCAGTAAGTTCCGTCGCTGTCCCCAAAGTGCAATGTATTGTTGATGGCGGTCGCTCCAAATCACAAGATTCTTTCCATGCCTATCAACTCTGTGCAAGTCCCTTCGATTGTCGCACGGTTCTGGGACCCCTTGCAGCATGCCAAACTGCCTCAGAACACGATCCGGCAAATGCCACTCTATCCTCTAAAAGCATGTAAGAGGGACCCACGTCATCCATACGGCACGTCCCTGAGTACAGTAGGCCGGAGAATATCTATCTCTATAAGGCTGCCACACAACCTGATCATCTGTTAGCTTGGCCAGCTGATCACGATAGCCTCGCAGGTTATGGGCAGTAACCTCCTTGAGATACAATGATGATCTGGTCCACCTGAAATTTCATAAAAAGAATAATTATAAAAAATAGTTAAAAAAAAACTATAACGACAAGAAAATAACGTATGATATATGTATACCTGCATCCCAGTGGCATGTGCTCAAAGTCCAGATCAATGTTTTGCCTTTGAATTCCAGGTTGCACACATAGCAGCCGCTCCCAAGCCCAAATCTATATTAATAAAATCTATATCAAATACTATAACTAATGCTAATAATTTGAGATCAAACTTAAAACTAACAAAATAATGCACATTAAAATGAGATAAACATACCTGTAGAATGTTGAGAAATCCACCGCACTGGCTCGTCAGAGAGTTAGTCGCACTACACAGCTCTCGATATAGAAAAGCCAGCGACGCACTTCCCCAACTGTATATCCAGACCCTCGAAAGCTCCCGAAGTAGAGGGAGATAATACAACTTAAACTTGTTGTTCGTACGATCAGGCATCACCGTAGAACCCAAGGCGAGCATGATATATGCCCGTATGTACATATCAACAATGTCATTGGGGGAATCATCAGCGAGGCCATGGAAGTGTGGAAACTGACTCGTAATCCACCGTAGCTTTAGACTACTACCATCCATATCTAAGGGAGATGGGACAGCCCCTAAAAGATGGTTACATACCACCCGCCAGTCTAGAAGTGGTGGGATGTCAGCATCAGTAACAACATCCCCATCAATTTGCAACCCAGAAATCATGTCGATATCCTCTAGGGTAATCGTCATCTCACCAACTGGGAGGTGGAATGAATGGGTCTCCGGATGCCATCTCTCGATCAAGGCATCCAGCAACTCATAATCGTATTGAATTCTCCCTATGTAATGAACTCCAATAAAGCAACACTCGGCTAATCTCGACAAAATCCTCGGCGCTAGTCTATCCGGCAATGTGGCACCGCGACGAAATGAGAGCGGACTAGCAACTTGTTGCCGGCCCAAATAAAACAAGATTTGTGGTTCTCATGTCCATCCAGTCAAAATGGAGTTTGTTAATGTTAAGATCATGTGTTGCCATGAATGTTGTCCCAAGTGTTGCAAACCAGTGTTGCCACTGGTGTTGCCACAAGTGTTGCCATTTGGTTTTGGCAACACTGAGATAGTTACTATATTTTTCACAAATAAAAATGTGGAAATTAATGTTTAAAGAACAGTAGTTAGTCTACTTAAAATGAGCTGGAAAAGAGCAACAGAAACTGCCCAGGCGTTAGTTACGAAGAAGAGGAGAAAATTAACAAATAAACATGTGTTTATTTGTTTAATTAATGACCAAGCAAAAAGATATTTTATTCAGCTATTCAGGGGGAGAACAAGTCAGTGTACAAGGCATCTAGAGCTGGGAGGTACAAGCAAGAGAAGCAAGAGAAGACCTAGTCTCCTACAAATGAGGCGAGTAGGCTATTTTGGAGGAAACAAACTCCAAGGCTGTTGCTGATCATTTTGAGTAGGCTCCAAGACTTTGTAGCCTATAAATAGTGCAGTGGATCTTCATTGAAGATCATCCAATTCAGAAAACGCAAATCTGCACAAGAAATAGAATTCTGCTCTCAAGTATTGCCGTTCAAGTGTTGGCAACACTCAGTCCGACACTCGAGAATTTCATATAGATTTTTATATTTTTGTGAGGTTTTGAGTGTTCATTTTCAGAGAGAGTTATTTTATATGTTGTTCCTTATGTTAATGATTGTTTATCATTAAGGAACTTCTTCGACCTTGTATTGAATTCATATTATTAATAGAAAGGTCTTGCCCTCCTGGCACCCATCAAGTTGTATATTTATACAACTTGATAAAAATTATATTCTTGTGTATTGTTTTAATTCTTCCGCTGCAAATTATATTTATTTCTATTTATTTGTGTTTTTCTTGAATTGGTGTATGTGTTGTTATTAGTGTAGCCAACACTAAGGACAACACTTGTGAGTTTCATCTCACCTTGTGAGTTTCGTCTCACTTGTTCTAAGCCATAGACAATTTCAATTGGTATCAAAGCCTAGCACTTGATATACTAAGTAATTAGATCCTTTTGTCATGGCTTATGATCCTGCCAACCCTAATCAAAAGAGATTACCGGTTTTAGACGGATCAAATTTTGCTTATTGAAAGATGCGCCTACGCTCGCATATCAAATCAATTGATCTTCGAACTTGGTGATCTATTTTAAATGGTTATTCTGTTCCAATTCTTCCTACGGATGACGATGGTGACGTTCAAGTCAAACCTGAATTCAAGTGGACAATTGAAGAGAATAATCTTGCTAGTTTCAATGAAAAGGCACTGAATGCCATCTATGAATGGGTTGACATGCATATGTTCAAGCTCATTCAAAATAGTCCCACTGCAAAAGATGCTTGGGATACTTTACAAAGATTTTGTGAAGGATATGGTAGTGTCTGAGAAACAAAGCTTAGAGGTCTCACTAGTAAATTTGAAAGATTAAGAATGGGTGAAAACGAAGACATCTCGTCTTATTTTGAAAAGTTGATTGATATTTCAAATGCTTGTCAAGTCTTAGAGGAACCTTTTCAAATAAACAACTTGTTTCAAAAGCTATTCGTACTCTTCCCGAACGTTTTAATATTAAAGTTTCAGCTATTGAAGAGGCCCATAATCTTTCAACAATGGACATTAACTCCTTAATGAGTATCTTGAAAAACTTTGAGATGAATCTCAATGAACAAACCGAGGCTTCTAAAGGCAAGAATATTGCCTTAAAAGTCGAATCTTCGGACACATGTGTGGATGATGAAGATGAAGTCTTCGAGGAGTTAGATGAAAATACTAGTGTAGCTTTACTTGCAAAGAGATATAATTCTATGCTTAGAAAATTTAACAGTGTGCAGGTAAAAGCTAAGGATCAAGCGGCCAAAACCTCTAGTTTTGTTCCAAGGAGAGGTCCTCATCCAAATCAAAAGGATACTCCACCTAGGCGTGCATCCTCGGAAAAGATCCGGTCCGATCCTAAGTACATTGAATCTATTCAATGTCATGCTTGTTTCGATTGGGTTCACTATGCCAATGAATGTGCTAATAGCTTGAGAAAGGCGGGCAAAAACTTGTGGGTATCTCTTAGTGATGGAGAGGAGGAAGGAACGGAGAAAGATTAAAAGACGGAGCAAGTGGTCATGATGGCCATGGTAGAGGAGCTACCTTCGACAGAGAGTGTTACCTCAAGTGTTGTTCCAGATTTAACAACACTTGTGACTTCTTCAGAAAGTGTTGCCCCAAGTGTCGTCCAGGAAATGGCAACACTTGGCACAACACTCAGCAGGTATGACTCTATTAATGATCTTAGTTTGCATGGTTTTGCTGATTTAAATTCAGAAGAGTTTATAGAGGATGATTTTGATAGAGATGAGCTCATTTTTGAATTAAAAAACCTCTATAAATCTCTCCTCGTGGAATGGAAAAAGGAGAACAAGATGGTGGTTTTCTTGAAAAAGGAAAATCATGATCTTAAAAACTCCTTGACTCGGCTGGAGGTTCAACTCAGTAGGAGAGACTTGGAACTTGATAAAATCAAGGCCAAACTCAACCTAGCCGAAACTACCTTCAAAAAACTCAATACGAGTTCATCCAAATTGGATGAAATACTCAATTTGAGTAAGCCTCTGAAAGCTGGTCTTGGGTTCCAAGAATCACTAGAAAGTATTACCTCTTCCTTGTTTGATGTTGAAACTAAAAATTATTTTGTAAAAGAGTGTGTCAAGGAAAAGGGTAGTACTCCTAGTGATACTTCTGATCAATCCAATGAATGTGGATACTATCACAAAGCTGGACATAGAAAATCAGATTGTTTTTTCCTTCAAAAGAAAATGTCCAGTCTTCAAGTGTTGCCTCAAGTGTCGCCAATTTCTCAGGGCAACACTCATGGCAACACTGGTGAACAGAAATCCAGATTTTTAAAAAGAGCTTGGTTACCCAAAGAAAAATTGAAACGCTATGTTGTTTACACAGCTTTAAGGACTAACATTGCAGAAACTTGGTACTTTGATAGTGGTTGTTCACGTCATATGACGGGTACAAAATCATTTCTAATGGAGTACCAACCTATTCAAGGAGGCTCAGTAACTTATGGTGGTGGAGGCAAGAGTGAAATAGTTGGTAAAGGAACACTGGATATTGTTGGTTTTCCTCCCTTGAAAAATGTCTTGCACGTAGATGGTTTACTTGCTAATTTAATTAGCATTAGCCAATTATGTGATGACAATTTGGAGGTGAAATTCAATAAAAATACCTGTGAAGTGTTTGATGATACTAACTTTTGTGTCATGACTGAAATAAGATCAAGTGATAATTGCTACCTGGTTGGTAATAAATCTGTGTGCAATTTGACTAAACTTGATGATATAAGGTTATGGCATCAAAAGTTAGGACATTCTCATTATAGGAATCTTGAGAAGATTATCAAACACAATGTTGTCAAAGGTGTTCCTAAACTAAACCTCAAAGACACCGTGATGTGTGGTGACTGTCAAAAGGGTAAGCAAACTCGTGTTGCTCACAGTGTTGGACAACACAATGAGCAACACTCAGGAACAACACATTGTTTTCAGCTTCTACATATGGACTTAATGGGTCCTATTGAGGTAGAAAGCTTGGGAGGTAAGAAGTATGTTTATGTGATAGTTGATGATTTTTCTAGGTATACATGGGTCTATTTTTTAAGAGTAAAATCTGAAACTTTTGATAAATTTACTCACTTAGTCTCTAAAATCAAAAACATGTTTTGTTCTCCTATTTTTCGAATAAGGTCAGATCATGGTAGAGAGTTTGAAAATCTCTCATTCTCTATATTTTGTAGTAAAAAGGGGATACACCATGAATTTTCAGCACCTAAAACACCACAACAAAATGGTATTGCTGAAAGGAAAAATAGGACTTTAATGGAGATGGCTCGTGTTATGCTAATTGCTAGAAATATTTCTAAAGGTTTTTGGACCGAAGCATTAAACACAGCTTGTCACACTACGAATAGAGTTTTCTTAAGACCCGGTACTACTATGACACCTTATGAGATTTTAAATGGAAAGAAACCTACGGTTCACTATTTTCACATATTTGGGTGTTTATGCTATATTTTAAATGACTGAGAATACT
Source organism: Adenophora triphylla var. japonica (assembly GCA_022495995.1). Classification (NCBI taxonomy): domain Eukaryota; kingdom Viridiplantae; phylum Streptophyta; class Magnoliopsida; order Asterales; family Campanulaceae; genus Adenophora; species Adenophora triphylla. The sequence goes on along the minus strand of JAFEMH010000039.1, from coordinate 1,266,692 downwards.
TAGGAAAACTAGATTCCAAGAGTGACAAAGCCATCTTTCTGGGCTACTCTCAAAACAGTCATGCTTATCGAGTCTATAATCTAAGGTTAAAAGTGATTCAAAAATCGGTAAATATTGAATTTAACGATTACTTGAGTGCTACAGGAGAACCACCTGATGATATACCTCTGACCTTGCTGGAAGAAGTCGAACAGAGGGCTGGAACAGAAACTGATTCGGCCAGTGCAGCCACAGATTCAAGTGTTGCTCCGAGTGTTGCCCCTGAAATGGCAACATCTGAGGCAACACAGGAGAACAGAACAGTGGCTGGAAATTCTGAGAGCAGTGACTCAGAAGAAGAAGATGGATTGGTGTACCATCAAGGCAGGAGAGATTCCCCAGCTCGTATTAGAAATTATCATCCCATTACTCAAGTAATTGGTGATGTTAATGAAGGGGTTCGAACAAGAAATAAGGAACCAGTAGACTACAGAGATATGGTTAGGTATGTGTGTATGTCCTCTACATACTCTCAGGTAAAATACTCCTGTTTTGTTTCCTCTCTTGAACCAAAAAATGTGATTGAGGCTTTAAATGATAAATTATGGATTCAAGCTATGCAAGGAGAGCTTGAACAATTTACCCGTAACGAGATTTGGTGTTTAGTTCCACGTCCTTTAAATACTAACATTATTGGAACTAAATGGATTTACAAAAACAAATCTGATGAATTGGGTAATATTGTTCGTAATAAAGCTCCTCTTGTGGCTTAAGGCTATACACAAGTGGAAGGAATCGACTTTGACGAGACCTTTGCACCTGTGGCTAGAATTGAGTCAATAAGACTTCTTCTTGCTATAGCCTGCTACCTCAAAATCACATTACACCAAATGGATGTCAAAGCAGCGTTCTTGAATGGGTACTTAGATAAAGAGATCTATGTTGAGCAACCTAAAGGGTTTGAAGACCCATACCATCCAGACCATGTATACAGATTTGATAAAGCCTTATATGGCTTGAAACAAGCTCCTCGTGCATGGTATGGTCGTCTAACAAGTTTCCTTCTTGAATATGGATTTGTTAGAGGAGAAGCCGATAGGACATTATTTATTCTTAGGGAAAATAAAGAGCTTGTCATTGCTCAGATCTATGTTGATGATATAGTTTATGGTTCCACATCTAAAACATGTTTACAAAATTTTGTGGAAGCTATGACATCAACGTTCGAGATGAGCATGATAGGAGAACTTAATTATTTCCTAGAATTGCAGGTGAGACAGTCAGATGATGGAATCTTTATCTCTCAGAGCAAGTATGCTAAGAGTTTAGTGAAAAGATTTGAATTGAAAAGTGCAAAGAGCTCTAAAATACCTATGGGATCATCTCTTAAGGTAACCAAAGATCAGGCAGGGGAGGATGTTGACCCAACTCTGTATAAATCCATGATAGGTAGTCTTCTTTATCTTACTGCCAGTCGTCCCGATATTATGTTCAGCGTAGGTGTATGTGCTAGATATCAGTCTGCTCCTAAAATTTCTCACCTAAATGCTGTCAAGAAAATCATTAAGTATGTGTCTGGGACAAGTGAATTGGGAATCTGGTTCACCAAAGACACTAATACCAACTTGGTTGGTTTTAGTGACTCTGATTGGGAAGTGGATATAGATAATAGAAAGAGCACTAGTGGGGATTGTTTTTTCCTGGGTAATAATCTTGTATCATGATACAGTCGCAAGCAAAATTGTGTCTCTCTCTCGACTGCTGAATCTGAATATGTAGCAGCCGGGAGTTGTTGTTCACAATTAATATGGTTTAAACATATGCTTGACGACTATGGTCTAGATAGTAATATCTTGACCATGTATTGTGACAATTTGAGTGCTATAAATATTTCTAAAAACCCTGTACAACACTCACACACTAAACACATTGATATCCGCCATCACTTTTTGAGAGATTTAGTAGAAAAGGAATTGATCCAAATAGAACATATTGATACTAAACATCAACTTGCTGATATTTTGACCAAAGCCTTGGACCATGAGAGATTTTCAAGTTTGAAAAAATCTCTTGATTTATGCTTTCTATAAATCTGTTGTTTCAAGTGTTGCCATCAGTGTTGCCAACACTGACAGCAACACTCTGTATTTGTTGTATATTATTATTTATATATAAAAAAAAAATTAGTTAGTTTAATCCCAAATGGGAAGCATTTACTGACCTTTTTATTCTAGTATGTGTATATTCTTAAGGTTAACATTGTTTATAAAATACCCCTTTGTGCTTAAAGTGACAAAGTCATTTATATTATGTTGATATTGAAAAAGGCAAAGCTTGTTAAAATATTTCCAAAGGGAGTATAATGTAGTTGTTTTATACTAAGTATTAGGGACATGGAGCTCGCTACTACAGTGTATCCTACTTGAAAGGTATAAAACTAACTACATATAGCTTTACACGTTTATAAAAAACTCGGGGCACAGAGCTCGCTACTACGATGCTTCCTTGTAAATAAAGAATGTGTAAAGCTTGCTTAAAAAATTGCCTAAGGAATGATAAATTATATATGTTAAAAAAATATCAAGGGGATTTTATTTAAAAATGTTGCCTTGTGTGTCACGCAATATTGCTAGTAACACATTAGTAGATGCTACATTATTTATTTTATTTCTTATTTTTGTTTTTGTTAATTAAATTTTAAATTTTCAAAAGTCTATTTCCTTATATTTAGAGTTTGTGAAATTTAAAAGGTTTTTAGCCAAAATATTTTTCTAACTAATTATAATTTAGAAATATCTATTTTTAAAAATTCATCTCTTTGAATTTTGAAAAACACAATTTTATGGATATTACTAAATTATGTTTATTTATTATATTATTAAAAAAAATGATAAAAATAAAAAAAAATCTGTTTTTTTTTAAAATGGCGGATAACAGTGCTTGGTTTGTTGGGTTGTTAGAGATAAACAGAGGTTAATTTAATTTGAACTTGTCAAATCAAATTAAACCCCCTTACTATTCACTCATTAAACCCATTCTCCCTAAACCCTCTCTCTCTCATCTTGCCTCTCTCTCTAGGCGGAAATCAAAACTCTCACCCCTGTTCTTCGTCTTCCTTCGATCCTCCATGGCAAGTCCCAAGAATTCTTCCCAAATTTCTTCCCTCATGGAGATTTCGCCTCTTGCCCATTCGAGTGTCGCCTCCAATGTCGCCGTCCCCATGGAGATATCACCTGCGACACTTTCGGGCACACCCTCAACCTCACCATCTTTGGACATTATTGTGTACAATCCTCCTCAAATTCCCATTCCTATAAGCCTTCCTGAAACTACCCCCTCCGTAGAACTCACCTTCGCCCCTCAAAAGAAAATCAAAAAGAGAAAGGCGGTTGATGCCTCTTCATCATTTCGGGGTGGTGTGCGTCGTCAATCTGAAAGGATCAAGACGTTGTTCAGGTCAAAGATACCTCCCAACACTGCTGATGATCCTGTTAATGTGGAGGATAGTTCAAGTTCGTCGCTCAACATTTCGTCCGAGGACAATTCGGACCCGATCTTTAAAGAGACTAAGGAGCCCTCATCATCTTCTGATGAGGATGAGGAAGCTTGGATGGATGATGAAGAGACTCTAGCTGAAGCTCAGTCCCGGATTGTAAAGAAACAGAAAATTTCTGCCAGTGTCGCCCCAAGTGTTGCCAATCCAATGGCAACACCTGAAGCAACACCTGCTGCCAAGTCCAAAGCCCAGTCAAGTTCTCCTTCGTATTCTTCTATTTCATGGCCTCAGGTAAACACTCCTACTCCCTCTCAAGATTCCAGATCAGATTATGAGTCTTTTGGATATTATGAACGTCCATTTCTTTCCGAGGAATTTTATAGTGGATCTAGCTTAGATAAATGGGTTCAAGATTCTGAGAAGAAGATTCTGAATGAAAGAAATATGTATGTGACTCAGTTCAAGGAGTTAGGAGTTTATCAATTTTTGGAAGATAGAAACTTTTTACCTACGGTTGTGAAAGTGTCCGGTTATATTGAAAGTGTGGTTAGGAATTTTTATGCTCATCTTAGGGAGGATATTGATGATAGGAATACCCCTCATTATGGAAAGATCTTTGTAAGGGGCAATATCTATGATTTTAATCCCTTGATCATCAACAAAGCATACGACCTCCCTAATGTTGAAGATGAGAATTTGGAATTTGATCCTAATGCCTTAGCCACCTTTTTAACTGGAGGGAGAATCACTGTTTGGACTGATCACTTCAAGTCTACCCACCTTACTTCTTTGTTTAGTGTGCTTCACAAGATATGTATAACAAATTGGCTACCTACGGCCAATGAGAACACGGTAACCTTCGAGCAAGCCTCTTTGTTACACAAACTAGGCAAGAAACAAAGAGTTAACTTTGGGAGATTAGTATTTGCTCACCTTCCTGCATGGGCCAAGAAAAGAAAGACCTCCTCCTTCATTTTTTCTTCCCTTATATTCAATGTTCTTATGTACCAAAACCTTAAGCCTTGGAATGCTGATAATATCTCTGAGAAGCCTGTTTATTACAGAATTACCAAACACTTTACTGAAGGTGATAGGCACAGAGATTTACTTTGGTTTTTGGTTACAAATTCTCCTCCATTGGCTTCCCCTGCTTCAAGTGTCGCCCCAAGTGTCGCCCCTGAAATTGGCAACACTTCAGGCAACACTGCTCCTATAATGGTTGATGCTGCTATGGTACTTAATTTTTTCAATAGTCAGGTGGAGCACATTGACTCAGTAATTCAGGGGTGGCTTGACATGCGTACTGATATGATGAAAATGGTGGAATTGTTTTCTTCCAAAATAGGGGGAGATCAATCAAGGCCAAGGGGTGATGATGGAACGGATGGAGTTGGAGCTGGACCAAGTGGTACAGCAGAGGGAGGTAAAGGAGCTGAAAATGCAGGTTGAAGGTGGTTGGTTCAAATGGTTCTTGATTTTGGTGGTTTGGTAACAAAAACAATTTTATTTGTTTTTATTTGGTTTGTTATGCTTAAACAATTTTAATTTCTGTTTTTTTTTCTTTGTTTTGACTGGAATTTTCTTCAAACTTTGGTGGATGGTTTTTTGTTGAATGGTTGGATGGTTGTTTTAAGATGTTAATAATTATTTTGGTTAGTTATTAATTTCGTATTAAGGGGGAGATAATTTGAAATTATGTGACTTCATTTGTCTGAAGATTGATGTTGCCACTCGTGTGAGTGTGATACTTTGATGAAAAATATTTTTAAATATCGTCTGAAGATTGATGTTGCCACTATTTATCACATGGCATTTTCATTTTGTGTTAAGTGTGACTAACAGTTTTGTAAAGATCATCACATTGGATTTTGTGAAGAAATCAGTAACTAAGGGGGAGATTGTTAATGTTAAGATCATGTGTTGCCATAAATGTTGTCCCAAGTGTCGCAAATCAGTGTTGCCACTGGTGTTGCCACAAGTGTTGCCATTTGGTTTTGGCAACACTGAGATAGTTACTGTATTTTTCACAAATAAAAATGTGAAAATTAATGTTTAAAGAACAGTAGTTAGTCTGCTTAAAATGAGCTGGAAAAGAGCAACAGAAACTGCCCAGGCGTTAGTTACGAAGAAGAGGAGAAAATTAACAAATAAATATGTGTTTATTTGTTTAATTAATGATCAAGCAAAAAGATATTTTATTCAGCTATTCAGGGGGAGAACAAGTCAGTGTACAAGGCATCTAGAGCTGGGAGGTACAAGCAAGAGAAGCAAGAGAAGACATAGTCTCCTACAAATGAGGCGAGTGGGCTATTTTGGAGGAAACAAACTCCAAGGCTGTTGCTGATCATTTTGAGTAGGCTCCAAGACTTTGTGGCCTATAAATAGTGCAGTGGATCTTCATTGAAGATCATCCAATTCAGAAAACGCAAATCTGCACAAGAAATAGAATTCTGCTCTCAAGTGTTGCCGTTCAAGTGTTGGCAACACTCAGTCCGACACTCGAGAATTTCATATAGATTTTTATATTTTTGTAAGGCTTTGAGTGTTCATTTTCAGAGAGAGTTCTTTTATATGTATTTCCTTATGTTAATGATTGTTTATCATTAAGGAACTTCTTCGACCTTGTATTGAATTCATATTATTAATAGAAAGGTCTTGCCCTCCTGGCACCCATCAAGTTGTATATTTATACAACTTGATAAAAATTATATTCTTGTGTATTGTTTTAATTCTTCCGCTGCAAATTATATTTATTTCTATTTATTTGTGTTTTTCTTGAATTGGTGTATGTGTTGTTATTAGTGTAGCCAACACTAAGAACAACACTTGTGAGTTTCATCTTACCTTGTGAGTTTCGTCTCACTTGTTCTAAGTCATAGACAATTTCAGAGTTATCGATTGGCTCAGGATCAACGAAGGAATCCATCTGTTTCAACAAAAGAAATTTAATTTCAACATCAAATATATATATACTCCCTCCGTCCCATATATTTATAGACTTTTGAGTTTTTCACGGGAATTAAGGAGGAATTATTATATTGAAAGTGTTGTGAGTGTGAAAATAAAATAGGAGAGAGAATGAGTGGATAGAATAGTAAATTATAATGGTAATGTGAGTATTAAAATAATGTAGGAGAGAGAATGAGTGGAGGGAATAGTAAAAATTCCTTTCCATTTTAGGAAAGTTATATATTATTGTGGGACGCCCAAAAAAAAAAAATTATATATTATCATGGGACGGAGGGAGTATATATATATATATATATATATATATATATATATATATATATATAAACAAAGAGACTTTGAAACATTAATAGCAAATACTTGTAAATGAAATAACAAAATACTAACAATTGAGTTCAAAAACCCAAAATTTCAAATATACACGGCAATTGAGTTCAAATATACCAGCAATTGAGTTCAAATATATCAACAATTGGGTTAAATAACAACATTAATATTCAAGAAAATCATAATAATTACAATATATACAAACCAAAAACAAAGCATATACTCAAATCTAAGCAAAAACCTAATTTTAAAGTGCTTAAAATAGCTTAGGAATTTAGTTCAAACCCCATAATTTTAACATATACAACTACCCTATTTTTGACACTACTTCAACAAGTATCGAATTCAAAGCAAAATCATCAAATCATATAACATATTTCAACAAGTACCAAAATCAAAACATATACCCAAATTAAAGTAAATACTCTATTTCAACAAATACCCAAATCAAAGCAAAATCATCAACAATGAAAAAGGATAAACTTTGATTTAAACTTACAATGACAAAATTAGATGGTAAAAATCTTGAATTTGATGATGACAATTGCAACCTTTTTCTTCTTCTCCCTTCTCCCTTACTTAGAACACTTAGGGGTTTTTTTTTCTTCTTTGCGATTACAGAGACTGTAAGCCGCTGCTGGTGTTTTTTTTTTTGTTTTTTTAGAATTCGCTACACCGTGTAACGAGTTTCATGACCGAGTGAAATCGCTATACGGTGTAGCGATTTAGGTTATTGTAATTACCAATTAAACGCTAACGATATTAACCCTAATTAAACTAAACTCGCTACATGGTGATGCGAGTTTCAACGGTAACTCGTTACACCATGCAGCGAGTTTTAAAAAGTTGGTCGTTTTGGAAAATAGTTTTAAATGTGAGTTATTTTGGGATTTATATTTTTAAAATTGAATTATTTGAGAAAAAATTGTTATAGTTGATTTGTTAAATTTTTAAATAATATATTTTACATCTTTCAAAAAAAACATACTCCCTCCGTCCCACCTCAAGGTTCCACCTTAAGGTTTACACGCTTTTTAAGAAATTTTTTTAAAGTGGGTAGAAAATTTGAGGAGAAAGAATGTAAAAGTTAAATGTGCGGTAGGGAATAGGAGAGAGAATGTAAAAGTTAAAAATATTTAATAGGAGAGAGAATAAGTGGGAGGAATAGTAAGTTAATGATTGATTTTTTTTGTAAATATATTAACTTTATAAGGGTATAATGAATGATTTTTTTATAAATATATGGAGATGATAATGGTATAAATATATGGAAAACTTTCCATTTAAGGAAGGAAACCTTGAAGTGGGACGACCCAAAAGGGAAAGGTGAAACCTTGAGGTGGGACGGAGGGAGTATTTTTTACTTATTTATACATTATTTATATTATGTTAAATTGTTCTAAAAAAATTAACATTAAAAATATACTAAAATTATTTTAGAATAAATACAACAATTAGAATGGTATTTAGTGTTTACAAGAGGAGTTGGTCTTATAAAAAACTAGTTTTTTCTTAAGCTAAGGAAAAACGTGTTTTCAAAATAAACGGTGGCAATTTTGTAATTACTGGCAACCATGTTCAAAATAAACGGTGGCATTTTCGTAATTAATGGTTCCCCCGTTTATGCCAGTGCGTGTTTAACAAACTGCCAGTGTGACAAAGTGCCAGTTCATATGTAACAAAGTGCCGGTAAAAAGTGCCGACAGTTTAACAAAGTGCCCGGTGTAAACCGTGCACGGCACTTTGTTAAACCGAAACCGGCACTTTTTACACGGCACTTTTAAATACAATTTAACCGGCACTCTTCACACCGGCACTCTGTTACACTAACACCGGCACTTTGTTACACTAATATTTTCTTTGGCTCTCAAAAATACAAGCACTGGCATTCAAAAATACATGGACTGGCATTTGATTATACACTAACGGGCACTTGTTTATACACTAACGGGCACTCAAATATACACCAACGGACGCTTGATTATACACTAACGGGCACTTGATTAATCACCAACTGGCACTCAAAATAACATGTACTGGCACTCAAAAAAATATGAACCGGCATTAAAAATCAATTAAACTGGCATTCAATTTCTACCCAAACTCAAACTGGCATTCAATTTCTACCCAACTGGCATTCAAAATCAAACGGCCATGCCCATCACCGGCACTGATTTTGGTCCTTCCATCACCACGAATTGGAGGTCCCTGCTTGAGACTTCCATCAAAATCTGAGTTCGGTGGGATGGTTGGTAGGGTTTTGGTCTTGTGTGGAATTCGACTTTGAGCGGGAGGAAGCGACGTCGGAGGTGGAGATTGAAGGTTGATTGGAGGTCGCCGGTTGATTGGGGATTGAGATTGGGTTTGATTTCCGGTGAAAGAGCTTGGTTAGGGAGGAGATTGAGGCCGGCAATGGTGGTTGGGCTTGGTCGGATTGGTCGGAGAAGAAGGTGGGGAGGAATTACGCTTCTGCGTATAGAAAGAGAAGCTTCGTGCGTTTAGTGAGAGAAAGTGAGAGACCGTTATTTAAAACACATTTTTTATTAAGTTAACAAAAAATACATTTTTTATAAGTTTTTGGCTTACAAGAGTACAAATTGATCACTCTTAATAAAACACAATAAAGACAAGTAGGTCCGAAATATCATTTCAGTTTCACAATCCCGGAAAAAAGAAAAGAAATTTGTTCTTTTCTCACGTCATAATTACCAAATTAAAACACTTCAACTAAACAGCTTATTTTAGGTGTCCTCTCTCTCTCTCACACACACACACACACACACACACACACACACACGAAACTTTTAACATTCAGCAAAAAAAAAAAGAAAAAGTCAATTCATCAGAAGAAGACGACTTCCAATTTAGTCCTTTCCGCGTCGCTGTAACTGCCTCTGTTTCTGTTTCCCCCACATTACGTTTCTATACTCTCTGTTCTTCTTCTTCTTCTTCTTCCCTCGCTCATCAGAATTATTTCTTCTACCCATCTTAAAAGGTAAATTATTCCACCAATCTGTCTCTATTCTTCAATTTGTTGTCTTAGTTTTCTTGTAAATTCTTGAATTTTTTGCTTTCTTGATCAATTTTGATCCTCATTTTGATCAATTCATTACCGTTTTCAATTTGTGGGCATTTCCCATTAAGATCTTGTTAAAAAGATTTAATCTTGTGAATCTTTGAGACATACCCTTTTTGTAATTCATATGCAAGAACAAGAATAACCCTAATTACCCATTAGAAATGGATAATCATGGATATTCTTACCACCGTCCATATGGATACCCACCTCCTAATTCTGCTCAATCCCCACCTCCTAGTTATGCTCCATATCCACCACCTCCTGGTTATGCCGCCTACCTGCCGCCGCCAGCTTCAGCTCCCTACCCTTCTTATCCACCACCTTACGGACACCCTGCTCCTTATCCTTACCAATCACCACCACCACCATCACAACTTCCTCGACCGGCCCATGTAGAATATGGATACCCTCCACCTCCATATTACCCGTATTACCCAATCCCACCGGCAACCCAATCCCCTCCTCACCCTTTTCTTCAGCAACAACATAGTTTCCATGGGTCGTCTCCGTATAATTATGATCACCCGCCTGCAGATAATCACCCGAATGGTCCGTCTCGACTTGATAGTTTTTCTAGCCATCACCATCATAGCAATTCGGCTTCTTTCAGTTTGCCTCCAAATGAGAATGTCAATGATAATATAAATAATTCTGGCACTTACCCACTCAGTTACCCACACATAGATGGTCCGTCTCGAGTTGATAGCTTCTCTAGCCACCACCACCATGGAAATTCGTCTTCTTTCAGTTTGCCTCCAAATGAGAATGTCAATGATAATAATCTAAACAACACTGTCACTTACCCCCACAGTTACCCACTTGTAGATGGTCAATCTAATAACAATGCCCCCAATTACCCTCTGGTTCAGTTGCCTATAGAAGATCATTTAGCGAATGTCCATTTGTCTGATAATTATGCTTCTAGTACTGCATCTGCCCCTGTGTCTTCAGCATTAGCATTGTCACCACCCCGTCCATACTATCAGAGTTTCAGCGGAAGGTACGATTCTGATGGTAGCTCGTATGGCCACATTAGCTATGGTGGAAGTTATGCGGGGTCTCATTCGGGACCACTTGAGCCGTCCCCACGTCCTGGTTTATCACATTCAAGCTCATTTGCTGATTCACCAAATAGCCAAGGTTTTCAGTTGGTTCCATTTGGAGCTCCTCAGAAAGCTTTGCAGGTTTTGCTCTTACATGGGAATCTTGATATTTGGGTTCACGAGGCGAGAAATCTTCCAAACATGGACATGTTCCATAAAACCGTGGGGGAAATGTTTAACAGATTACCAGGGAATTCCACCAAGGTTACTAGTGATCCGTATGTCTCGATTACCATTGCAAGTGCAGTAGTTGGAAGGACTTACGTTATCAGTAACAACGAAAATCCTGTTTGGAATCAGCATTTCAATGTTCCAGTTGCACATCGTGTGTCGGAAGTGCATTTTCTTGTCAAGGATAGTGATGTTGTGGGATCTCAGCTTATAGGAATAGTGTCCATCCCAACTGAGAGCATAATTTCAGGAGCTAGACTCGAGGGAACATTTCCATTAATCAATTCAAATGGAAGGCCGTGCAAGAATGGAGCAACTTTGACCATTTCAATTCAGTATACTCCAATGGAGAGGCTGAGTAGTTATAATGAAGGAGTAGGAGCTGGCCCACAGTACTATGGAATTCCCGCCACTTATTTTCCACTTAGAAGAGGTGGGAAAGTTACTCTCTATCAAGATGCACATGTGCCTGATGGATACCTTCCGGATCTTAGGCTTGACGGTGATATGCAGTATGTCCATGGAAAGTGCTGGCGTGATATATTTGATGCAATTTGTAGGGCCCAACGTATGATTTATCTCACTGGGTGGTCAATATGGCACAAGGTTAAACTTGTCCGTGATACTGGGGCCCCTTCAGAATGTAGCCTGGGCGAACTTCTGAAATCCAAATCACAAGAAGGTGTGAGAGTTCTCCTTCTTGTGTGGGATGACCCTACATCAAGAAGCATCATGGGCTACAAAACTGTAAGTGGTTTTATTTAAGCTTTTGCCATCATTCTTGCTTATATGGAAAGATGAAAAACTTTAAAAGTGGTTTCATTTAAGCATCATGGGCACAGAACGAAATTTATGACTATGTACAAAACTATAGTCGTTGGAATGTTTTGTAAATCTGAGTGGATATTAGTATATTGAGGTTACTAATTATCAAAGTAGACAATGGAACTTGCCTAGAATTGAGGTTGGTAATTATTTGTGCCTCCTAAAACCTCACTATAATTATCACTATATAATCACAATTCCATAAATCCATGGTACATGTTTGAAGATGAAATATAGAATCGTAATTAAGTTTAATGTAGTAATGTCAACCGCATGGGCTGCTAGCCTACCAGCCTAGATTGTGGTCATTGTATAGGGTTTGAAAAAAGAGATAAAACGCTGTAGTATTTGTTGCAAACTTGTCCTTACTTGAGAGGAGATGTAACAAACGATCTGCTTTTTCTTAAATGGAGCTTGCTAGGAATGTTATAGAAACCCATCTTTGGGTCCTTTGTATTTTTATCACAATGATTTATATGCATTCTTGGAGTAATTGATTAAATAATATTGCTCCAACAAGAGTTTGTTTCTAATTTTTTAGTTACACGCTTTCTAGTAGACACTAATGAAGCTTGATATTTGCAGGATGGACTCATGGCAACACATGACGAAGAAACTCGTCGATTTTTTAAGCACTCTTCAGTGCAAGTATTGCTTTGTCCCCGCATGGCCGGAAAGAGACTCAGTTGGTACAAGAAAAAGGTATCCTAAATATAAAATATAATTGATCTCTCTCTCTCTCTCTCTCTTTATATATACATATATATATACATATATATATACATATATATATACATATATATATACATATATATATACATATATATATACATATATATATACATATATATATATACATATATATATACATATATATATACATATATATATACATATATATATACATATATATATACATATATATATACATATATATATACATATATATATACATATATATATACATATATATATACATATATATATACATATATATATATATATATACACACACACATAAACACACATAAACACACACACACACACATATATATATATGTATAATGTGTGTGCATGCATCTGCACATATTGACTGCTTCTAATAACATGATTCACTTAAAACTATATTGAAAATGACATAAGTGGTGAAAAGCTTTAGAAGTGAAAGGATTTGACATAAGTGGTGGTAAAGAACATATGAGATTCAACTTTTGTAGGAGAAGGAGTAAATTGTAGATAGAGTTAGCCTAGATGACCAATAAATCTAAATAGAGATTGTTGTAAGGATTATTAGAGATAATGTTATACTCCTTCTGTCCCAAAATGAATGTCCAATTTTTTTTCAAATTTGTTCTTGATCAAGATTTAGTTTGGATGTTTTGGAAATTCATTTTGGGATGGAGGGAAATCAGGTTGAGAAAATGGGGAAGTTCATTTGTAGTGTTAATTGATGGTGTATACTCCTTGAGTAGGAAGGGAAGTGTTAGAGGATAAGTATAAGACCAGCTCCAGTTTATGGAGCAAAATGCTGTCAACTAAGATGTCATGCCAATAAAATGATTGCGACCAAAATATTAAATGTTATGGTTAAATTTGAAAGAAAATGAAGTTCAAAAGTTGCATATTTACGAAATGGTGGGATAGTTTGGATGCATACATAGGTCACGAGGCACACAGGTTTGGAAGTGCAATATGTCAAGGCCAAATGATATTTTTTGTAATAAAATATTGCATCCTTTTCTTATTTCTTCTATTTCACTAATTGTGTTATTATCTTTTTCATAAATTGAGAACTTAGCTACTTCTAAATCAGTTCAATCTAATTGGAGACGCTAAGGTTTTCACATTTTTACTATTTTTTCTGAGTTCAGCAAGTTGGGATCTATACGCACCATCAGAAAACTGTGATTGTGGATGCGGATGCTGGAAATAATAAAAGAAGAATTATAGCGTTTCTTGGGGGGCTTGATTTGTGCAATGGTCGATATGATACTCCACAACATCAGATATTTAAGACGTTAACGACTGTCCATGCAGATGATTACCATAACCCTACATTTGCGGTGAGTGCTCAGCACTTCCTTATATTTTTACTATCTGAATCGTTGAAAGTTTTTATTCTGAATATTTTTTGGTTTAATTCTGAAAGTTATGGTGAATAATGCCCTTTTACCGAGCCTCACCCGATATCTTTCTCATTTTGTAACTAATGAACAAATTATTTCTTCAAATGTTTTTGTTGTAATAGTATTTACCAAAATGTGGTGAATTTGCTGTTGCTAAAAGTGAATCCACTATGTATGAGATCTTCAAAGTCTCAACACTTTGAATTTGCTTATACTCTTTTCTTGAATTTGTTATTGCTAATAGCGAATTTAAAGTCCCAAAACTTAAAATTTGATACTAGCAATAGCAAATTCAAGAAAAGGGCATATTTTCGGTAAGTACTTTTTTAACAAGACCATTTGGGGAAATGCTTTGTCCATTGGTGTCAGTTTATCTGAGTTAAAGAACCAGTTTTGTATGGAAAGAGAAGAACACGTGAACTTAAACATGCTTCTTTAATCCATCTCCATATGTTGTTTTGTTTTCAAGTCAAGTTTGATAACTTATACTCCCTCCGTCCCATAATGAATGACCAAAAAAATTCAAATTTGCTCTTGATCAAGAGCAAATTTGAACATTTTTTGGTCAATCATTTTGGGATGGAGGGAGTAACTTATTTGGCATTTGTATTTTCACATGAATAGGGGAATCTTTCTGGTTGTCCAAGAGAACCGTGGCATGACTTGCATTGTCGAATTGATGGCCCGGCAGCATATGACGTTCTGGCCAACTTTGAGGAGCGCTGGTTAAAGGCTTCCAAACCACATGGCATTAAAAAACTTAAAAATTCTTATGATGATGCTTTGCTTAGAATAGAAAGGATGCCGGAAATGTTTTATGGGCAGGAAAATGATCCTTGCCAATTTGACAAGGATCCTGAAGGTTGGCATGTCCAGGTAAAGTATACTCCCTCCGTCCCGAAATGATCTTCCTACTTTTTTTGCTGCGAAGGTATTTTGAGCAATAATCTTAGACTAATTTAAATGATTCTAATCAACATCTAAAAATTGTTATTGATAGTATTTATAATGATGTATCAATAACAAGCTTTAAATCTTCATTAGGATAATGACATTAATCTAAATTTATTACTCAAAAGTACCTTCGTAGTGACAATAAAAAAAGTGAGAAGATCATTTTGGGATGGGATTTTCCTGATTTGAATTTATAACTTCATAATTTTTATTTTTGATACTATGCTATTGTTATTTTATCTGCTGCAGATTTTCCGTTCAATCGATTCAAATTCTGTTAAGGGCTTTCCAAAAGATCCAAAAGAAGCTACATCCAAGGTTTTGATACACACACACATTAGTTTCCATTCTTGGATTTTAAATTTTACATACTTTTTGTATTTATTATTTATTCACGAGGTTTTTTCAACAGAACCTGGTATGTGGAAAGAATGTACTTATCGATATGAGCATACATAGTGCCTATGTAAAGGCTATTCGGTCTGCACAACATTTCATCTATATCGAGAACCAGTACTTCATTGGGTCCTCATACAATTGGAGTTCATACAAAGAATTAGGCAAGGAGCTTATCTATTTACACGCTCAAATCAGTTTAATAGTTCTATTATGTTGTTGAAACTTGAAAAGGAGAAATTTGTTAAAGCCACGAACTTTTAACTGGCTTTTGGTTGCCACTTTTGTTGATGGTATGTGACAGAGGAAGTTGTCCTTTTGTAGGTGCTGACAATCTAATTCCAATGGAGATTGCGCTTAAAATTGCCCAAAAAATCAGAGCACATGAGAGATTTGCTGTTTATATTGTTATCCCAATGTGGCCTGAGGGTAATCCGACAGAAGCTATGCTCCAACGGATTTTATTTTGGCAGGTATGTACCATTATTTTGTTAAATGTTGTTTGTTCCTGTTACTATCTTTAAAGAATTTGAAAAGACTCCCTTCGGACCAAAAAGGAGTTGTACTTTCCTTTTGCAGTTTCTCCCAGAAAAAGAGTAGTATTTCTAAGCTGAAGCTATAAATCTTGACCATTTTTTTTTATTTTCTTTTTTTCCTTAAAAACATGGATCTTTCTCTGACCTGAATTACGAAAAAAAAAAAACTCAACTTTCGTGCAGTTTAATTAAAGACTCTTGAAAAGCAAAAATAGTATATTTGATGTTTTGACTTTTTAACTGTGACTTTTTTTTTTTTTTGAGACTGATGAAGTATTAACCATACGACTTATTGTTACACCAAGAGTAATCATTTACATCATTGATTTCGCAGCATAAAACAATGCAAATGATGTATGAGATGATTGCCAAGGCTTTAATGGAGGTTGGACTTGAAGATGCGCATTCACCGCAAGATTTTTTGAACTTTTTTTGCCTTGGGAACCGTGAGCCCATTGGCCCAAGTGATAGTTCAATAGATGAGAGTCCTGGTGCTTCAAATACTCCTCAGGTTTGTCCCCGTTAACTGAAAATGCATTATCTATTACTCCCTCCGTCCCAAAATGAATTATAGTCAACGATTGTTCTCATATTCAAAGCCATATGACAACTACATTATTAAACAGTTTTTTGTCCGTCATCTTGACAAGTGTTATGCAATGCTACACCGTCTCAGGCTCAAAGTCGAAAGAACCGAAGATTCATGATTTATGTTCACTCAAAAGGCATGATAGTGGATGATGAGTATATAATTATAGGATCTGCAAACATTAATCAACGGTCCATGGAAGGAACTAGAGACACGGAGATTGCAATGGGAGCCTACCAACCTAATCACACCTGGGCAAGAAAACTCTCAAATCCACGTGCACAGGTAAAATCTTGTGCAAATTTTATGCTTTATTTTTTTTGGAAAATTTATGTTCAGCATGAGATAGTTTAGTTTTCATTGTCTTTTTTTTTTCTTTTTCATTTTTTAGTGCATACTCCCTCCGTCCCTTGAGTGTGTACCAAAATTTTGGGCACAAAAATTAAGGAAAAGTAATAAAATAAAGAAAAGTAGAGATAGTGGAGGAGGTGTTATGAGTATGAAAAGTAAAATAGGAGAGATAATGAGTGGGAGGAATAGTAAGTGGATTGTTGTCGTGAGTATGAAAAGTAAAAGGAAATAAGTGCACGCTCACGTGGGATGGAGGGAGTATATATTTGCTTTTCGACCAACTTCATTTTATTTTATTTTACAGATTTACGGATATAGAATGTCTCTGTGGGCGGAGCATCTTGGAGTTGTTGAGGAAGAATTTATGGAACCACAAACTCTTGAATGTGTGAGAAAGGTTAAATCAATGGCTGACGCCAATTGGAAGCAATTTGCAGCGGATGAAATAACTGAAATGAAAGGTCACCTCTTAAAATACCCAGTTGAAGTCGCTCGAAATGGCAAGGTAAAGCCTATTCCTGGATGTGAAAAGTTTCCAGATATTGGAGGAAATATCGTCGGGTCTTTTATAGGGCCCCAGGAGAATTTAACAATTTGACGCATCGTGTGAAGATCCAAATTCAGTTGTGTTGATGGTATATGAATGTTTTTATTTGGAGATGGCATCAAGAATTAGAAATGCAATTTTGAGTTTGTAATTATTTTGTAGTGTCTAGGATTTTGTTTTACAAGGTTTTTTCTTGTTACATTTTTCAGTGTTGTTACCAGTGTATATGATAAGTTTATTCCCCTGCATATTGTGGAGATATGTGTATATATAATTAATGTAAATGTTGCCATCCATTTCTTTTAATGCTTTATTCAGATAGTCCAAACATGGTTAGTTCAGTTGTTTTGGTTTTGGTTTTGGTTCTGTTTCTTTTTTGTTAATTCATTAATTTATTTTGACCGATAATTGTGTGATATTTTCTAAATTTATGTTAATGAAATTGACTTTGTGACAATGATTCATTATTTTTGTCCGTCCCAAAAGATAGTCTCTCATTTTAATTTAGATGTCACCTCAATTCAACTTTAGCTATAATTTTAGGAAAATCTACGAGAAACTTTTGATCAAGTTTAGTCGAGTTGATCATGAAAATCAAAATGAGAACTGTTTTTATCTCGAGAAGACAAAGGAAGTACGAACTATATTACAATTTGTATGTCCAGAAACACACAGACAAGAGAAAGAGAGAGAGAGAGAGAGAGAGAGAGAGAGAGAGAGAGAGAGAGAGAGAGAGAGAGAGAGAGAGAGAAAGAGAGAGAGAGAGTTAAACTCAGTATTCCAATGCCCAATTGTTCCAAGCTGTATCTGTATGTATATAACACTGACAGATATCAGGCTCTCAAAATGGGCGAAAAGATGCAAGTCAACATTCGAAACAATGATCTTGACTAAACTTTGATTTCATAAAATCTTATTGTTTGCCATTACATTTTCCAAATAGCTTGTATTTGAAAACAAGGAGCCAAATGGGAAAAATTACATATGGAGGGGAAAAACTAGAAAAATAAAAGCCAAAGGAGCTCTATGAAGTAACCAGGGAAACCAGTGTGCAACCTAGAACAAATTGTTGCACATCCAGTCTCAGGAATAGCAGCAGCGACTGAGCTCCAACTCTTGCTATAAGCATCATTGGTTTTTCTGCAGATTGTGTTTAGGCCATTAGGAATATGTCTGGCAAACAAAGATTGAATGAACATAAGTGATTTAGTTTAAGAAAATTAAAACTAAAAATTACTCCCTCCGTCCCAGTTAAAGGTTTGACTAATCACGCATGTTAAGGAAAGTGGTTGGCGATTGATTAAACTCTAAAGTGCCTCTCAAATCATTTGAATTCAAAACAATGAGGGAATATAAGATTCAAACTACTCGGGAAAATAAGGTTAGTACATTCAATTGGTTGAAAAAAGACAACCCAAATAGGAAAGTTACTCTTCAAGTGGGATGGCCCAGAAAAACAAATACCCGCCAATTCAAGTGGGATGGAGGTAGTACTTCTTTTTTTTGTCTGTGGATTACAAGGTATAAAGTAATTTTTCTTTTTATGTTAAATTTGGTCTTTGCCTACTAGCATTGCAATGGTTATCGATATTATCACTCCTGACAAGAGCAAATATATATGTTACATATATCCACCCAAACTATGTCAAGTAATTTTCCATAGATGTATTTTCTGGTAGAAGAGTTTCAGTCTACATGATGTGTAAATTCATGGGGTGTCTCTCTCTCTCTCTCTCTCTCTCTCTCTCTCTCTCTCTTCTTTTTTAAAAAAAATGGGGGTGGGGGGTAGTCTTACCACAGTTTGTTTTCCCACACAATGGAAACAAGAACGAAAGAAATAGGAGGAACGATTTCTGCCCTGAAGATCGATTCCATTTTCATTTATTTGGCTTCGACATAGCAGCAAAGTGATCAAAGACTCTTTCCCTTCGGCGAGGTCTCTTGAAATTGGAAAAGTGGATGTCGCACCTATCAGCAAAGTCTCCAATCTATATATATATAAAAAGAGAATAGTGGTGACTCTTAATTTTTTCCCGCCAAAACTTGAAGTTCCCGCCAAAATATGATGATTTTCGAATATTGAGGTTTGCAATTCAACGAATGGTTTATTGAAGACTTGAAGGAGAGGAAGAGGTGGAGTCTGGAGATGTGCAAAGGGAGATGGAAAGTTACAAATGGGATCTGAATACTTTTCAAAAGGTAGCATTAATTCTTAGTTGTTTTAATCAACAATACAATCGTTATTGGCAATTCAACCGCTATACAATTTAAAACCATACGTTTTTTTTTTTCAGTTTAAAAACACCCATCCCCTAGCAGTCATACCTTGTCTTACCCTCCATAACAGCCCTTTCCTAAAAGAAAATTCAAGCATTGTAGTAGTTTTTTTCTCACTCCCTTTTAAAACATTCCATTTGCAAATTTATCGGCCGCCACCACCAATTGCTCCCATATCGGGCTTCAAAACAAACCTCTTCACATCCAAGATCATATTCAAAAGCGAACTATTTCTCCTGGATATGGTGTGAAAACAAGAGATGTAAGCAAAAGTTGAGGCGGAGGCAACAAAATAAACAGTAAGAGGCAGGTGAATACAGTGATGGTGGTGAACCAACAAGTGGCAAATGCGTGATGTGTTGTGACAGAGGAATCATGTGTATAAACATGCCGGGGACGAAAGGGGTGAAATTTGTGAGGATATGATGGAGAGGGGAATGGGGAAATATATGAGGAAATTTGTGCTCCGGAAGAATTTGAAGGTGGAGAAGGTTTCGGCAGTTTGTCAGGATGAAGTTCTTACGGTTACCATTGTGAAGCTGTCGCCACCAGAGCCGAAGAGCCTAAGACCATTGAAGCCAAGGTTGCTTAAACTTAGTTTTAGCACTTTTATCTGCGGAAGAGAGAACTTTTAGCGTACTTTGTACATGGTTTCTCTTTTAGTTTTCTTTTTCTAGAATTCTATTATCCAAGAGATGGTAAATTTAAGACATTTATTTTATTATAATTTTATAACAACACATAGGTTGGAATGTTGAATTGCAATCTAGATCAACTTCAGTGTTTTGTAACATTTGCAGTGTAGTGTAATTGGGTCTTAATTTTTCCAATAAATTTGTTCGGGCTAAAGTAGACCGAATCATTTGCACTCCAATACTATTACTCCTTTTGTCCCAAAAATGAATGTTCATTTTGGTTTTAAGGTTTATTTTGGAAAAAGGTTGATTTTTATATAAAAAAACTATGAATATTCTTGCTATTCACTTGAAAAAAATATTTTTTTTAGTGAACTTTCAAAATTTTAGTTTTGCAAAAGTATAATGAACTATGAAATATTTTTTGAAAACAAAATATTTGGGATAAATATTTTTTGTAAATAAATTTTCAAAAGCCATTCATTTTGGGACTAAAAAAGACATTCAATAATTGGGACGGAGTATATACTGTCTTTGTCCAAAATTAATGTCTAACTATATTTATTTTTGATGGCTGAAGAGAATACTTATTTTTGATGGACGAAGAGTGTAAAAGACTTTCTATTGGACTTTTAGGGAGAGGAGAGACAACAACATTTGAATTACTAGATAAATGCTACCAAAAAATGTATAGGAAAAATTTCACTAGGCCCCTCTGCCAAAGTTTTATTTCTTTTAAAGATTTTTATTTATAAATCTCTAATAAAGAGTTCTCATAAAATTATAATTTTTCAGACACTCCTAGATTCTCCCTCTCTCCTCAAGTCATTTTTTTACTCTCTTTCTCCATCTAAACACACACACTCATTTTCAGCAAAGTGAACAAAGATAGTTTTAAAAGGCAAAAAAATCAAAAGTCAATTCACAATACTAACCATTTTCTCTCTCCCTCTCCTATTAGTACTATGCTTTTTTTTAGTCAAAATTATTACTCCGTAAATTGTTCTTTATAAAAATATATTTAGATTTATTCGGGGAGAGAAAGCGCTATTATCTTTGTCTCAAAATATTATACAATTTTTTTAATTATAAAAACAAATTTATTTATAGTTTAGAATGGAGAAAATATCTTATCTTCGCATCAAAGTAAAAATAAAATTTAAATTATTTTGATATGGACGAAGCGTGTATTTTTTCTTTTAACTCAAACCATACATTTGCTTAAAAAATAATATAATCAACTCATACATGGTTAATTTCCTCCGAGAGCATAACTTGGCTTACGAAATATCATTTAAATTTCCTTTTTATTATTATTTAATTTTATCTTACAATTATTCATTGTTATAGAAATCTATTTACACCATCCTATAAAAATTGTTTTAATTAATTTTTTAGGATCACTTAAATTGGATTTTTATGCGTATTTTATAAAAATTAAGTTTTTCAGAATTAAATTAGGAAAATTAAAATTTTACAAATCTTTAGTTAAAGTTCAATTATCTTGACCACGAAACAAAAAAAAAAACGGTAGTGATTGGTCACGTAAAACACAAGTAAATATAAAAATAAAATATTAAATAACTAAATTATTAAATCTAATGTAAAATTCGACTTTTCAAAAAGCCACTTTTTCCATATTATACTTTTAAAAAAAGTTGTATAGTGGTGGAGAATGATTATAGTAATTAATTATCCATTTTAAACATCAATATTATAAAATCAAAAAATGCAAATAGAAAAAAAGGTAGCATGAATAGTTAGACTTTAAAAAATAAATAATGAACATAACATAACTTTTTAGTGGTTATAATGCATTAATCTTGGATTAACGAAATAATTGAAATAAAAACAAAAAATTATGCTTAATCTGAAAATGTGCATTATATATTGTACATAAAAAAATTATGTAAAAAAGTAATTTTATTTAGAATAAAATTATTTGTTTAAACTAAATAAAAACATAAAAAAATTATATTTAAAAGTAATTTTATTTAGAATAAAATTATTTGTTTAAACTAAATAAAAACAAGTTAAAAATATAAGAAATTACACATCGTGCATCGCACGGGTGCAATACTAGTTTAGATCAAGCCAAGAGGGACAGGGGAAGGGAAGCTATTCCTGTGACTAGTCCGGGTAGGTGAGCAGAATACAAGGGCATATTTTGTATAGCCCATACGTGAGGAGTCCTCAAAGGGTAGAAAGTTAACCAGAAATGTTAAACTGTTACAGTCTCCAGGAAGTGTATATTCATGGGGTGTCTCTATCTTCTCTCTCTCTCTCTCTCTTCGGGGGATGGGGGGTGGTTCTTCTCACCACTGTTTGCTTTCCCGCACTATGGAAACATGGAATAAATAGGAGGAAATACAAGGGCGTACATTGTACAATAGTCCAAACTCCAAAGCAAGCATACCCCATGGACAAGCCATCAGTACCACCCCTACTTCAAGAGGCCTATCGACATTTTGAACTTTCGTACTTTGCATAAACTTCGGTTTTAACCTTCATTGTTATTTTTTAAAAGTTTTAACCATTGTACTTTAGATATGCACTCATTTTTTCCAAAAGTAGTGAAAACTAAGGCATTTTTTTTAGCTATTTTAACCATCGTACTCTAGGCTTTTGGGGGAAATGAGTTCATATCTAAAGTAGAATAGTTAAAACTGCTCAAAATAATCAACGATGGTTAAAACCGAATCTTAAGGAAAGTACGAGAGTTCAAAATGTCGATTGGCCACTTCAAGATGAGTGAAGGATATGGAAGTGAGAGTAATGTGTACCATATTTGGTCACCCTGGAAAATCGAATAAAAGGCCAAGCTGGGACAAAGCTAGAGAAAAAGTTAATAGTTTTACAAAACATTCTCTTTTCTTTTCCCTAGACCAGATGATGCGGGATGCAAAGAGCCCAAAGAAAAGCGAATATAAGGGCACATCAAGCTTCTTATTTTATGCAAGTTTAAGGCGGAGCGTATTCAAGATTTTAAGAAGCCAATTTATGTTATAAGAGTCTTATTGTAAGCTATTTTTTAGGTTAATAAGTTGCTCGAATATTTTATTTAGTTTTCATGATATTTTTAGGAGTCAATGAGTATTTTAGTAAATTCCTTATTTGCTGAGAATATGTTTCCTTGTTAACTTAGAAGTCTTATTTAGTTATTTAGCATTCAGGGTCCAGATCCTTAGAGGGTTTAAATGTTAGGTGTCTTAATTAGTTTATGTCTAGGAGTTAGTTTCCTATTTGATTTAGGAATTTGTTTCCTATTGGTTTAAGAATTAGTTCCCTTTATAGTGTAGGAATTACTAGAAGTCTACATAAGTCTTGTAATACTTTCAGAATATTAAGAGTTCAATAAAAAGAAATGGCCAAAATGCATTTTAGCGCCCAAAACTATCCTCACAATCCCACTTAGGGTCCTGAACTATAAAACGTCCCACATCAAGTCCTAAACTAATATTTCAGCCCACATAAAGTCCTAACCCTAACAAACCATTTAAAATCTAAAAAAATATGACATGTGCCCCTCACATGTCCAAAATTGAAGGGCACAAATGTCTTTTGATTATCCCTAATAATCATGTGCCTTGCCCCATAATAAACCATTTTGTGCTGCTTTGAAGTATTTGAGGGAAAAAGATGTGTTGGGCTGTCATCTCTTCAAGCTGCTGCTAGAAGCAAGAAACGAACCGGAGGGACTCAATAGGTTCTTTTGAACAAAACAGGTCTTTTGATTTAGAACCTTGGTTTGTTTCGGACAAAACTTGGATGCATTAGTGCTCTTCCATATTGTTCCCAGATGTGCAAATTAATGTTCATTCACTGGAGTACACAAATTAATGTTACTGTTTTTTGTTCCTTCATTGGTCTTTATTCATGCTCTATTTTTTTTCGTATTTGTTGGTTTATAGTGAGCCTTATTAGTAATGTTTTAGTTCTTGAAAAAGGATGTTAAATGTGTAGAAGGACGAATTAAAGCAATTCGTTATTAAAAAAATGGTATTCCTCTGTCCCAAAATGAATACTTTTAAAAAAATCAAATTTGCTCTTAATCTGTCCCAAAATGAATGTTTAAAACAAATTTGCTCTTAATCAAGAACAAATTTGAAGTTTTCTTGGGCATTCATTTTGAGAAAGAGGGAGTATGTTAGTAAAAAAATATCCAGAAAGAGAGAGTAGAAAGAGTATAGGACTTTTTTTTTACAATAATGAATATTACGAAAGCTTGGAGTTAAGTTGCAGGAAGCTAGTTGGCTAACACTACAACCGTTTGTTGTAAAACTCTGCTAAACTACTCCCGAAAAATTTGTAACGGCTGAGCACAAGGAATGGGGTAAGGCACATGACTATTAGGGATAATCAAAAGACATTTGTGCCCTTCAATTTTGGATATGTGAGGGGCACATGTCTTATTTCGTTAGATTTTAAATGTTTTATTAGGGTTAGGACTTTATGTGGGCCGGAATATTAGTTTAGGACTCTGGGATGTTTTATAGTTCAAGACCCTAAGTGAAATTGTAATGATAGTTTTGGGCACTAAAATGTATTTTGGCCAAAAGAAATTTCCCAGCAGTGAATAGCTACTATGTTGAATCATGTGATTCTAAATCCCTAGGGGTGAGGCCGGGCCTTTATTTTCTCTTTTAGTGTTCTGTAAACTAGATTTTGCAGCAATGTGTGCTTCCGTACTACATCACCTAATAACATTTAATAGCGTGTACTCATGATTTTCCTTTCCCACACGAATTCTATAAACCAAGCTGAACCATGGTGAACAAATACAAGCAAAGAGGAAAAGAGAGCAAAATACAAGATCCTCATGAGGGAGAAGTGACCATGAAGATTCCCAAAGAGTCATTTATGCATTCAAAGTATATAATTTACAATGCAAGCATGGAAGGAAGCTAACCTCATTTTGTCAGGGTTGAAAAATGGACCAGTCTTTGCTCTTTTGCATACCTTGAGGCCCATGACAAAGAAAGGCCAGAAAAAAATGCTCCTTCCAATATGCTAGACAAGCGGCATATCAAATAAGTCCCCAGGAAGAACACTTCTTAGTAAGAAACTAAGAATCATATTTATTCCAAAAACAGTTTTCAGCATAGGGAAGTAATGAGCTGTATTAGTATATTTACTTGGAGAATTTATGCCACATACTGGTGCTAATTGCTGAATGTTTTAAGCGTCTCCTCAAGCAAAAGCATCACATTCCATCTGTTCCAGAGCCGAGGTAGCCAATAAATGCCCCGAATTTAGTCGACTTGCATTGCTAGTAAAACTTATAGGCCATAAATTCCAACCTGGAAACAAAAAGAAGCAAGGATACCGAGTTAAAGAT
Source organism: Adenophora triphylla var. japonica (assembly GCA_022495995.1). Lineage (NCBI taxonomy): Eukaryota > Viridiplantae > Streptophyta > Magnoliopsida > Asterales > Campanulaceae > Adenophora > Adenophora triphylla. The sequence continues at coordinate 1,240,996 of JAFEMH010000039.1, read as the reverse complement.
TCCCCTTACCACAACCTCAACCAAGTTTGACAGTCTAGCAAATGGTCATCCACAAGGATGTAAAAGAAAAAAAAATGCTCCGAAAATCCTAGTAAGCAAAATTACTTTAATTGAATTTTCCCGTTCGGAAACTTGAAACAGCTATAACTATGACACTTAAAATAACACCTTACGCGCACTTTTATCATGGCAACGGGTCTAAGTTCAAATGACATGAATAAAAAAAATGGTAGCAGTTGGGTGAAACAAAGAAACATTTCCCGCCTTTAATTTGAAGTTCTACAATTAGCTCATTGAGACCACCACTCTCCACCAAGTCCTTATGAACACGAAGTGTTTCCTGATTAAATGGAAAATAACACCAGTAATTGGTTCTCGTTAGCAATTAATGAGCAGCAAGAAGAACTAACGCCGTCAGAAACAAAGGAAGGAGGGAGGGGCGGGTGGGGGTGACGATGAATAGGAGATATATTACCATAGGTTACATGCTGCTGTATAATCAGTTTTGGCATCCCGGACTAAGTTCTTTGCCATATCCATATTAGCAGACTTGTCAACATAAACAAGGCAAATTCCATCTGGAAGTAAATGCTGGTTAGTGTACTAATCCCTCTAGAAGAAGAGGTCTGATCTGATCTAGCAAGTCGCACAATTAAAGTATATGAATCACTAGTAAGTCAAATGTCTCTTACCAGCATGGCCCAAACCGGGAATTTCGTTGAAGCCTTAATCAGAGAAACAAGTTTGTTGCTACCTCTTGGAACCACAAGGTCGATGACATCATCAAGCTGTAGCATAAGATAACAGTTTATTATCAACTATTTTTGAAAGTGTCATAATTCTAGAGTAATAAGATATTAAATTAGAATTCAAGACACTTAGATGAACCCACATTAAGCAACTCAGGAATCTCTTCTCTAGAAGTCACAAGTCCAATTAGCACTTCACCAACTGTTTTTGGAATGCCTGAAGTAATAACCTGACAGTAATTAAAGTAACCAAATTCCCACTTTCAGTCCCGACTGTTGACCCATTTTAAGAAAACATTTACCCTGGAAGTGTGCAACTGTCAAATGTTATATGATCCCTATCCCCTCAATTAACATTGAATATGTTTGAGGGTTAAGTTGGCAACCGTTTTCCTCCATGACCCCAACTAATTCAGAGCACCTATCAACTAGACCCCTCTTTAGCAAGCCTTCTATTAGAAGCTTCCACGCAACTTCATCGTGATTGTACCCACAACGAAGCAGACTGCAGAAAACCGCCTTGGCCTTTTCACTATTCCCTTCATCATATAACTCACATATTATCAATTTATAGAAGTCTAGACGCGGTAAGAAACCAAGTGCCACCATCGTATCAAGTGAACTCGCTGCCTCTACAAACATTCGCAATTTGCAGCAACAATCTACTAATGAGTTATATGTATCTTCGCTTGTACTGAGTCCCCTTTCTGTCATATGATCAACCAATCTAAGTGCTACTTCAAGGCGCCCTTCTCTGCAAAGCCCTGTGATGAGTGCATTATAAGTGTTCACATTAGGTTCACAACCACATTCAAACATATTCGTAAAGAGCTCCATAGCAATATCAAATTCCATTACTTTCCACACATCAGCAATATTAATTGACCTGAGAAAAGAATCTCTGCCAATTGCTGCCTTAGTCCTTTTCATTAGCTTTTCAACCAAAAGATGCTTGACCAGTACAGAATATGTATAGTAAGAAGGCTCACATCCAGCATCAACCATACTCCTAAAAATACCAAAAGCACGACCCAACAACCCAGCCCGTGCATACCCATCGATTAAGACTGTATAAGTTGTCAAATCTAAATGAACGCCTTCCTCCTTCATTTTAGTCAGCATGTTTTCTGCCTCATTCAACTTCCCTTGGTTGAAATACGCAAGAATAAAAGATGTGTAAGTGCAAACATCAGGTTTGCATCCCAAAGACACCATCTGGTTGAAAACTTTATGAGCATGGTCAAAGGCATATTCTTTCAACATTTGCTCAATGAGAATCGTGTATGTAGTGATATCTGGTTTCATGCCCATCCCTATCATTTTCTCCATTAATAGTGAGGCTTCCTGCATCTTATTTTCTTTGCACAATCCATTAATCATTGCATTATATGTGCACAAATTTGGAGAGCAGCCTTCTGCAAGCATTCTCTCCAATAAAGTCATAGCACGACCACTTTGCTCTGCTTTGCAATACCCATCAATTAAAGATGTATACATCACTTCATTTGGTTGTATGCCTTTCTCTTTTAGAGAACCGAACAAAGTGTGAGCTTCCTCAACCCTCCCTTTCTTACATAGGGTGTCTATAAGAGCACCGTAACTCCACTCATCAGGAGAAACACCATTCTCATTCATCAAACTAATTAACCTAAAAGCACTATCGATATGACCCTCCATGCACTGACCACGAATCAGTAAATTATAAGTGATAAGGCTAGGCAACAGCTTCCGCTCAAGCATCATATCAAGCAGGGACATTGCCTTGTGAACCCTTTTAGCTTTACAATACCCACCAATCAACACGTTGTATGTCCGCACATTTGGACTGCAATTTTTCATCGTCATCAAGTCAAAAATCTCGACTGCATTATCAATCATTCCCTCCTTACAATACCCATTAATCAAAGCAGTATATGTCACCACAGTCACCACCAACCCTTTACTCTCCATCACATCCAGCATTCTCCGTGCTTCATCAAGCTGCTTCTCTCTACACAGACCATCAATAAGAACGGTGTGCGTATGAGTGTTTGGTTCACAACCTTTCTCCATCATCATTTTATACAAATCCATTGCCTCTACTAATCTACCTAACCCGCACAATGCAGAAACAAGAACGGTATATGTCCGAACAGTCGGAGAGCAATTATCACTGCCCATTTGATGAAACAACTTGAGAGCATCATCAAACCGGCCTACTTCACAAAACCCATGAATTAAATTAGTATATGAAACCTCATTCCTCCTGCAACCCTTTTTAGGCATAACCTCAAACACCTTAAATGCTGCATCAACATCCTTTCTCCTACAATTCCCTAATATCAAAGAAGTATAAGTATGTGTATCGGGACTAAGCCCAGCTTGAAAAATCTTACTTACATACAAATTCGCCAATTCCACATTCCCCACTTTACAATACCCATTAACCATAGTATTGAACGTGTATATATTCGGACAAACCTTATCATCCAACATTTCCAAATAAACAAATTTCAAATCATCAATCAAAACAAACCGCGATAAACACATCAACAACGTATTATAACATCTAACACTAATCCTGAATTCAGACCCAACATCCTCATTCAATTTCAAATCCCGAATAAAACCCAACACCATCTTAGCATCTCCCTCACATTCGCATGACTTAATCATCGAAATACGGACTTTTTCAGCGACACCCCACATACGGTGACTAACCAAAATGCTCAACAAAGATGAATAAGAATGGGCAGTGGGTTTGAAAGAGGGTTTAAGAGAGAGAAAGTTAAATAGAGAAAGAGCTGTTTGTGGGTGAATGAGATTGGAATGGGATGTAAATAGGGTGGTGAGATGCGACGGAGAAATGGAAGGGATCAATTTTTTGAATGAAGGGTGGTTTTGGAAATTAGGTAAGGAGAAAAAGGAGAGCAATTGGGTGGAGAGATCGACGGGAGGAGGTGGAGCAATGGGTGATTCCGGTAAAGATGGTGATGCAATGGTGGAGGAGAAGAGAAAGGGATTGCGGCGGAGAGACGGCAGAGATGAAGATGGAAACTGACCTGTTTTTATCGTCGTTGATCGTATCATCGTTGTGTGCGGCGCCGGCTACTCCTCCATTTCTGTGGGGCTGCTGCAAGTTTGAGTTGCAGCGGGGGGGTGGGGGGGGGACTGCGGAGGACGACGGATTCAGTATTTCGGCCTTTCGGTTTCATTCATTGTGGGTTAAGTAGTGGCCCTATTTTCCATCCCCTTCAAGCCCAACAATAAGGCTTTCATATCTTATAAGTGGGGATGTCCAAATAGGCCTGGGACCGCAATTTTGGCCTGTTTAAGCCCGACAAAGTACAGCCGGTTAACCAAACATGCAAGCCCGGTCTATGACCCGCAGGTCTACCGACCGACTGGGGTAGATTTTTGAGAATGGGTCACGGGTCGTAACCCACCAAATTTGATTTTTTATTTTTTCGAAAACTATTTCAAAATGACGAAAATGCCCTTCCATTATTGTATTTCAGCACCATTTCATAGATATTTTCTTCATTTTGTACAAAAAGTATTTTTAGTTATTTATTAGGGTTTGAATATTTTTCTTAATTTATAGTGATATTGGTGTTAGATTATTATCAGTTAATCCGTAACCTAAATTCATCTTATATTCGAGTGGAAATGATATTATGATTATGTTGATGACATACAGTCATGTATAATTAATAGGGTGTGCTCAGTACGATTTAGTTCGATTTAGACTACGACCATTATTGATGACATACATAGTCATGTATAATTAATAGGGTGTGCTCAGTACGATTTAGTTCGATTTAGGCTACAACCGTTATTGATCTAAAAGTATTCGGTTTCTAATTTTAACAAGTCGCCACCACTCGATTTTAGCTAGGTTCGGTGTAGTCGATTTTTCGATTTCGATAAGTGTCGGTTCGATAATATTCAATCTTGACACCTTTACTTTATATGGCCGCTTAGCTTGGGTCAAACATAAACATTTTAGCATTTTACGTCTTAACAATAGCCAGACTTGGGCTAAAAAAAGACTTCAAATAATTCACTTGATTTTGTAAACTGTAAGTTACTAAAATAAATGTTAATAATTGTCAAAATAACAATTTTAATAATTCATCCAATCATGATTTCAAAAAGTAAAATTAAAAATTTATCAAAAATACAAAAGATGACAAAAACATCTTCAATGCAATGACTTAAATCATTTAGAAAACAAAATGCAACTGTCTTGTTCTTAAAGAACTCGATAATTTTTGCATCATACTTTGCACCAAAACAAACTTCAAAGTTCAAACGTCCATTGAATTGCTTGAAAAGAAGAAATAATAGAACTCCTGATGCATGACAAAAAATAACATCAGTTAATATTATACCAATCTCATTCTCTCAAAAAATACTCTCTCCATCTCAAAATGAATGAGTAATTTTTTTTAAATTAAATTTTTACCTGAAAAGAATGGAGGTTTGAAGTTGGTTTCTCCAAATTTTGATATTTAAAACAAACCTCAATAACCTGATTACCTGAAGAGAACATGAACAAACAGATTTGAAATTGGGGTGTTATAATAAGCAAATCAACAAATATGGGCATAGAAAAGAAAAGTGAATTTTTCTTTCAAAAGTTTATTTGACTACGACAAAAAAAATGATGAATAAAAAAATATTTAGTATCAGTAAGGGTGGGTTTGGCATTGATTCTGATTATTTAAAAGTGATTCTTAATAATTGATTCTAACAAAAGTGATTATCCAAAACGCATTTTCATGTTTGGCTATCAATTCTCAAAAGTGCGTTTATGTCAAAAGTGATTTCAAAATATGTTTGGTTATTATACAATACAAGTGTTTGTGGAATAAAGAATGTCTAAAATACCCTATACATTTCTAACCATAAAAATCCCTACCAAACCTAATTAACTGATAATTGATTGATATGCTTACACATTCCCTCAATTTGAATCAGAAAATCCTCTTTATACAAGGATGGTTTCTTGATGGCTTCGGGCAAAGCTCTCTTTTGACACTAGCTTCTAGATTAGACCTTTCAAATGTTTTTTCTCATTGCAGAATGGAAAATCAGTTTTCTTGCTTCCAACTTATTCGCTTGCAGTAGTATGTCAAACTGCCCTACATATTGGTTCAACTGGAATAGCAATTAATCTTTACAATGGAGTCTCTTAAACAAGTCACTAATGTCAGATTCCAGTTTTACTTCACAACTAATTGAAGCACTTTTCATATATTGCTTTAGAGATAAATGTAGCTTGCTCTTGATGATCTTTAACCTCTGTGATAGAAAAAACAAGAACCATTATACAATGATTACAATATTGTAAGAACTTCACTCTTGTCATATAGATAGTCAAAAGCATCTAAAATTCAGAAAACATAGAATAACTACAAGAACTTTGGAGTAGTTTTAAAAATCGAGTTTTATTATTAGTACTCGAGCAGAATGAGCAGGAAATACCAGGAAGGCAAGATGGTAGACATTTCAGATTATGTACGCAACTACAATAAAATCTGAAGTGTTAGCATTGTACATAACTCTATTAAAACCAATAGAGCAACCATAATACATTAGAGCAATACAAATCTTAGAGTTGCACTACCTTGAAAATTAAAATGAAAGGGCACTCATGAAATATGCCACATTCTCTATCTGCATCCAGTTAATTATAGCAACAAAAAATAAACCTAACTAATGCCCATACATCACTTGTTTTCTTTGTCCATGCTTACAGAAAGTGCACAGTACTTCAGAATAAGGGTACTAAAAACAAATAAATCAAGTGCATCTCCAACTGAAATTTGATTAGGCAAAAATACAAACACCTAGAGTGCGTGATCCCAAAGACCTCTTCTAGTACTATTATTCTCTTCTCAACAACAGATACATGCACTACCATGCATACAAATGCGCACACTATCACATTTTCACAACCGTCAACAACCAAGGATATATACTAACCTCCGGACACAATATGTGAGAAAAATCTTGTTGGGGTAGGTTGCAAAACAGGTCAGTTAATGGGTAGGGTTCAATTGTGCAACAATCAATAAAAAATTGCTAAATTTTAATGCTTTCACCAAAATTTCATTCATTCAACTTAATTTCCTTTCACAAGTATGCAATACAATCATCTCAGTGAAGGCGAGACTTGAGATAGTTCTACTTATATCTCATTTGAAATCATTTCAAAACTTTTAATCTTTTCAATAAGGATTGAACCCAATTAGCATAGACAACAACAGGAGGTGAGTGTTGAAATTTTCAGCGGTGAAATTTAGGTTTGGCAAAAACACAAACACCTGGATTGCATGAACTGAAAGGATGTTCAAAAATGAAATTTCGAGATCTCCACATCTATAACAGGATTATAGAATCAACATTGTTTGAAAGAAATGATCTATATATTTGTTGAATAGAAAATCGAGAACAAAAAAGAACTTACCTTATGATTTGAGACTTGCGTTGGTGCAGAATCGAGAAGAAAAAAGAACGTCATGATAATCAAAGGGCAAAGAGGAGATTTGATTTTTTGAAACAAATTATTGATAAGTGATTAATGGAAAAGCAGAGATGGGGCTGATTCTCTTCAACGCAAAATTTCGCGTCCTGGAGCTCTCGAACGCAAACGCAAATTGGTCGGCCAAACCCTATTCTGCGGTGCGTTAGCGATGGAACGCGCGTTTGGGCCCCTAAAAAGCACTCCCAAACGGGCTCTAAGAATGATGATAAAATAGCAAGCAAAACATTAAATACATGTAAAACATCAATTAACAGAAAAATGGAAAAATAATAGCAAAACTAACATCAAAATATCATAAAATTTTTATGCTTCACATGATTTATTTTGACTAGAGATAAACAAAAAAAAAGGATAATCGAATAAGGGAGAAGATTACCTGTAGAGGATCGTCGACTACAGACTTGGTTTGAACGTGAAAGACAATTGAAGTCGCGTAGTTGGGTTTAGAGTTACGTAAATAGGGAGAGGAGGAGTGGCAATGTGCACGTGGGGTACATGAAAACTAAATAGATGAAAAAATATAGTAAATATTAGGAATATTTATTATTTAGAAGAATATCGGTACGATTCGGTGTAAGTAATCGGAATGAAATCCTGTATTTCAAACCGAGCCGCTAGATTCGCTTTTCCAATATTTCGTAAACCGTTCCTACCCAATTAACCGTTGGTACGATTCATCGGCGTCGATTTTTTTGGTTTTATTCAATTTTTTCGATTTTTTCGATTTTTCTGCTCACCTCTAATAATTAGTGCTCATGTATATAATCTGATTGACAATTCATTCTTAGTCCATGAGGAGGGTGCATGCAAAAAGGAAAATGTTAATTTATAAATTATTATCTCCATTCCGATTTAAGTTTCTTAGTTTGACTTAACATAATAAGGATTAAGTAAAAATAAATGTTATAAGTATTAAGGAAATAATATTTCCTCCTACTAATTAGCTATTATTATCATTTGTATTATCAGTATATATTTGTTATCATTATCAATCCCATGTAATCCTCCCGTATATATTTATTATCATTATCAATCTCATGTAATCCTCCCATGTAATCCCCGTAATTTAGAATATTGATGATGTAAATCCTTAGCCAGTTTGTTATTATTTTCTTGTATAGATTGACAAAGCAAAGATGAATAAAATAACCTTTTCTTCCAAAACTTCTTTATGGTAACAGAGCATTGTTCCTAGTCTTTGACAGCCATCTTATTTCACCCCATTGCCGCCTCCTCACCACCACTGCCCATCACCCAATGGCCGGCCAAAGCTCACACACCACCATCCCAAATTCCGCTGACCCTTCTTCTCCAATAATTCTAGTTAACCTCTCCAACTGCAAAACCCTTACCCCCCTCACCTACCTCTCTTGGTCATCTCAAATCACCTCTCTTCTGTTCGGCCTAGACCTTCTAGGATTCGTCGATGGCTCCCACCCCTCCCCAGCCGCTACCATCAAAGACACCGATGGTAAAGAATCTCCCAACCCCGCCTCTATCACATGGCAGAGACAAGATCGTCTCATTCTTAGCGCCATCTTAGGAATCCTTGACACCGTAGTTGCACCTCTTGTCTTTCAAGCCACCACATCCCGCTAAGTTTGGGAAATCCTTAAGACCACCTATGCCAACCCATCTAGGGGCCACATCCTACAAGTCAAACACCACCTAGACTCCATCACCCAATCCTCACTCTCCATCACCGACTATATGCAAGCTATAAAAACATGCACCGACAAATTGGCCATCCTAGGAAAACCAATGGACTCCGAGGACATCGTTTCAAAGGTCCTCAAAGGCTTAGAATATGAGGCTTACAAACCCGTAATTGATTCCGTTCGTACTAGAGATACCCCCATTTCCTTCGAATCTCTTCATGAAAAATTAATCAACCATGAACTCTCCCTCAAACAAGCCGCCCCACCGTCCAACCCTCTCCCTTATCCTGTTTCGGCCCATGTTGCTCACACCCACCGTCACAACCATGCTCGCCACAACCCCAACCCACCCATTCTGCCTACCCCCCCTTCTCGCCCTACTCAGTCCGCCAACCCCTTCAAGGGCAAGTGCCAATATTGCCGCTTCGTGGGCCACATTATCTCACAGTGCCATCAGTTCAAAAGGGACTATCCCATGGTTGTCTTCCCGCCTCCACCCACTTCCAGTCGCCCCTCTCGCACCACTGCCTCCCCCTCTCCTCCCCAAGTCCACACAGTTGCAATGTATTCCGCCCCACCTCTAGCTCCTTGGCTTGTTGATAGTGGTGCTACGAACCACATCACGAATGACCTCTCTACCTTGGCTCTTCACCACCCCTATGTTGGTAGCGATGATGTTATCATCGGCGATGGCTCCTCTCTTCCCATTGCTAATATAGGTTCATTCTCTTACTCTACATCTACATCTCCTATCACTTTCAATAATGTCTTGCACGTACCTCGTATTTCTCACAATATTCTTTCCGTTTCGCAATTTTGCCTTGATAACAATGCTACAATTGAATTTTCTCACTCTTCTTTTTTTATCAAGGCAATCTCGACGCATCATGTTCTTCTCCACGGCACACTTGAACGTGGAGTCTACATATGGCATCCCTCATCTCTCCAAGCAAACGTTAGCACGGTTGCTTCTCTCCATTCTTGGCACCATCGATTGGGACACCCCGCTCCCCCAATTGTTTCTCACTTGAATAAATTATTTAGTCTTTCAATTCCTAGTGGTTCTATTTCCCATTGTAACTCTTGCAACATTAATAAAAGTCACAAGCTTTCTTTTTCCACTTCTACTCTTGAATCGCATGCACCACTTGAAATAATTTTCTCCGATGTTTGGACTTCTCCCGTTCTATCTTATGACAACTATAAATACTATGTTATTTTTGTCGACCATTTTACAAAATACACTTGGTTATATCCCCTTAAACACAAATCCGACACTTATGCTGTCTTCTTTCGTTTCAAATCTCTTGTTGAAAAATACTTTTCCCGTCCCATCAAACAATTCTTTTTCAATAACGGAGGTGAGTACATTAAACTCACTCCCTCTCTTCTAAATCAGGGCATTTCTCACCTAACTTCCCCTCCCCACACTCCCAAACATAATGGCTTCTTCGAACGTCGTCATAGACACTTGGTTGAAACCGGTCTCACCCTTCTCTCTCATGCAAATCTTCCTCTCACTTTTTGGCCACATGCCTTAATCACCGCATCGTACCTCATCAATCGAATGCCCACCTCCACCCTCCAAAATGACTCTCCCTACTTCCGCCTCTTTCAAAAATCTCCAAACTACACAAAATTAAAATGTTTTGGGTGTCTTTGCTACCCCTGGATCCGTCCTTATACACCACACAAACTCGCACCCAAGTCTACTCCTTGCATCTTTGTCGGTTATTCTCCTTCTCAAAGTGGTTTTTATTGTCTCAACCCTCTTACAAATCGCATTTACACTTCGAGACATGTAAAATTCGTAGAGTCTGAGTTCCCTTATTCTACTCTTATATCCAATCCCACTCCATCTCCCACAATGTCTCCCACTGAGTGGTGCTCATTCTCTTTACCTATACTACCTCTTACCAACTCTCCTAATGCTACCATTCCCATACCCCAAACTGCTGAACCCACTGTACATCCCACATCTCTTTCTACCCAACCAATTGTTTCCCATGCACCTTTGCCAGACAACCTTCCCGACACACATAATGCCTCCATGCAAAACCCTCTCCCAGCCCCTCTACCCGTCCATAACACCAACCCTCCCTCCCAGATCACTCCTTCTGCCGAGACCACAACCCATCCACCCCACACTGCCGAACCAAATCCAGCCCCTCCCACCAACCCAAATCGCACCATCACCACCCGCCTCTCCAACAATATCAGAAAGCCCAACCCCAAATACGCTAACCTAGCCACTCTACCCTCCCCGAACTCTCTCCCCACCTCCACAAAATAGGCCCTATCCTCCCCTCATTGGCATGCCGCCATGATCGATGAATACACTGCCCTTCTCAAAAACAACACATGGTCTCTTGTCCCCTCACATGAGGCACCCAATATCGTTGGTTGCAAATGGGTATTTCGGATCAAGTACAACCCAGATAACTCCATTCAAAAATACAAAGCTCGCCTAGTAGCCAAAGGATTCCACCAACGTCCAGGTCTAGATTATTCCGACACCTTTAGTCCCGTTGTCAAACCCGTTACCATCCGTCTCATTCTCTCTCTTGCAATTAGTCATGGTTGGTCCCTTCGCCAACTTGACGTCAATAACGCATTCCTTCAAGGTCGTCTTTCCGAAACCGTCTATATGTCTCAACCTCCCGGTTTCCAAAGCACCTCCCACCCCTCTCACGTGTGCAAACTTTCCAAAGCCATTTATGGCCCCAAACAAGCACCACGTGCTTGGTTTATCGAACTCAAAAATTTTCTTCTCTCCTTCGGTTTCTCGTCTTCCATAGCCGATCCCTCACTCTTTATTTATACTCAAAAATCTCAACACTTACTTCTTCTTGTCTACGTTGATGACATTATTGTCACCGGCCCCTCCGACTCTTTTCTTAACTCTTTTATTCAAAGTCTCTCCTCTCGATTCTCCCTAAAAGACTTGGGTCCTCTCTCCTACTTCTTAGGCATTGAGGTAACACCAAACTCTCTTGGCATTCATCTTTCCCAATCTAAATACATTCATGATATCCTACTCAAACATGCATGCTTCACTCAAAACCCTCCCTCACCCCCATGGCCACCTACCCTCCTATCTCGCCCATGCCCCGCACCCCTATTTGCAACCCCTCCAAGTTTCGGGCTATCATTGGTAGTCTTCAATATCTTTCGTTCACCCGTCTCGACATCGCTTTCTCGGTCAATCGGCTTGCCCAGTTTCTCCACCACCCCCAAGAGTCACATTGGGTGGCTCTCAAACGTTTACTCCGCTACTTGCATGGTTCCATGTACTTGGGCATTCAGCTCTTTAAACACAACCCTTCCCCACTCCATGCCTTTTGTGATGCCGACTGGGCAGGTGATCATGATAATTTCCTTTCCACCTCAGGCTATATTGTTTATCTTGGTCGTAATCCCATAGCTTGGTCCTCAAAGAAGCAACGTGCTATAGCTCGGTCTTCCACCTAAGCCGAAGTTCCGTGCCATTGCTGCCACCACAGCCGAGCTACTATGGGTATCCAACCTCCTGTCCGAAATTCATGCTTCCTCTTCGCAACCTCCGGTAATTTATAGTGACAACTTGGGAGCAACCTCCTACTCAGCAAACCCCGTCTTTCACTCAAGAATGAAACACCTAGCCCTCGCCTTTCATTTCGTCCGGGAACAAGTTCAAAATGGCCACCTCCATGTCCAACATATCTTCGGTCGGGATCAACTGGCAGATGCGCTCACCAAACCTCTCCCTCGTGCTCGGTTCAACTCGCTTATTTCCAAGATTGGTCTTACTCAGGGAACGTCCAACTTGCGGGGGCGTATTAAGGAAATAATATCTCCTCCTACTAATTAGCTATTATTATCATTTGTATTATCAGTATATATTTGTTATCATTATCAATCCCATGTAATCCTCCAGTATATATTTATTATCATTATCAATCCCATGTAATCCTCCCATGTAATCCCCGTAATTTAGAATATTGATGATGTAAATCCTTAGCCAGTTTGTTATTATTTTCTTGTATAAATTGACAAAGCAAAGATGAATAAAATAACCTTTTCTTCCAAAACTTCTTTAATAAGTATTAAAACTAAAGTAAGAAAGAGGAAGTGGGTAGGGGATTTATCGTGAGAATGACAAGTGAATTTCATTATCCATTTTAGTTAATAAAGCAAGTAAAAATATTAAATTGGGACAGACAAAAAAATAGTGAGAACTTTAAACCAACCGGGACGGGAGAAGTATGTTGTATAAGCCAATAAATTTGATTTTTTTTTCTAAATTAATTCACTTTTAAAATTTTATTTACCAAAGTGACTTACTGTTCAAAATTTTCCCAAAGTGTCTCACTTTTTGAAACTCGCTACACCGTGTAGCGAGTTTGATTGTTGAAACTCGCTACACCGTGTAGCGAGTTTGACTGGAACAAGTCAAAATCGCTACACGGTGTAGCAAGTTCCAATTAATTAGGTTTGCCAGTTTGTGATTAATTAGGGCAATTAATTACAGGAAAACTCACTACACCGTATAGCGAGTTTGACCTGTCACAGTCAAACTCGCTACACGGTGTAGCGAGTTTCCCTATTTTTTGCATAGATAAGGTTTTTCAGATTCATTATCCTCCAATCCCTCGTTCATTCATTCTCATATCCTCCTCGCAACCCTCAATCTTCTCAATCCAAATTCGATTAAACACAAAAAATGGATCCAAGAGAGCTCCGTTTTTTTACCGCTGTCCCAATTCCTTTGGTGAATCCTCCACCCCTCAATCTTCTCAATCCTCCTCTTCATCGCGTGTTATTCCTGGTCCCGCCGGTGCCGTAGAGTCCGCCATGCGCCAGAAAATTCTCGACCGTCAGAGCTTATCTTCGCAAGAAAACCCGATCGCAATCCAAGAGTATATACGGAGAGCGATTGAAGATCCGGTGAAGGATGAAGTTTTCCAAGACGGTCCTTGGCTCTCTGCAATGGAATTTCTCACTGAAGCCGGTACATATTATCCGTTGAGCTCTATAAAAAAGAAATGTCATAATATTGACGGGGTGGATCAGGTATAATATCAAGATTAATTATAGTTAAATGTGTGTAAAGATAATTAATTTTTTACATTTATGTATGTTCTATTAGGTTATTGCCGTTATCAATTCCTGCACACCAAATGGTCTTGGTGATCTCTGGATGACTTTAAAGGTTAGGATATGAGCTTAGTATGCTTTCTATCATTGGTGAAATGTGTTTTGAGTTACTAATTAGAATAATATTATTAGGATCCTACGGATATCATAGATGCTTCCATTAATCGAAAAGTGTTAACTGAGAGTGAATTTACAAATGATATATATGTCGGTTCTGTTCTGATACTTCAGAAGGTATGATATATTAAACAGTGGAAGTCAATACACTTTGGAATCATCATTAATACTTCCATCTAATAGTTTGTTTTGAAATATTTAGCGGTTGTTATTTTTGCCCCCAACCCATCACGATCACCACTTTATCTTAACATCACACTCGACAATGTCTTCAAGGTACAAATTTTCTTAATTTTGCTGAATTGTTGGAATCATATAGTAAATGATGTTAAGCTCATTTGTTTTGCAGGTATTTCTTAAGAATAAAAAAGTTAAGTGAAATTTTTAGGTTGTTGTTTTTGAATGAATTAATGTACGATTTTCTATGTGACCGGGATGTGGTCACTAACTTGATAATATTTATATTGATGTTATTTTAGTTTTTTAAAATTATTTGGTACAGTTTGTGTTTGGTTTCGTTGCAATTTTTCCTGTCATCATTTTTTTAACACATGTAAAAAAAAAAGTTTTTAAACAAAAACATAATTCAGCAATACATGTAAAACAAAAAAAAAATTGTAAACAAAAACATAATAATTCATGAAGAAGAGTTGACGTTGAATATATTACTACCTCCGTCCCACTTCAAGGGTCCTATCTTTTTTTATGTTAGCACGAAGATATTTTAAGAAATAATTTGAAGTTAATTTAATTATCCAAATAAAAAATTTAAAACGTGTTATTGATACACCATTATATGTACTACAAATAACAGTTTTTAGATATTTATTAAGATAACTAAATTAACCTATATTTATTGCTCAAAATACCTTCGTGGCTAACCTCAAAAAAATGAAAATAAGAAACTTGAATTGAAGTGGGACTCGTGGAGACAAAGTCTGACCTAAAATCGCTACACCATGTAGAAACCTTTAATGAAAATCGCTACATGGTGTAGCGATTTCACCTTTAATAAAACTGGCATTTCCTTTCCAGCTTGTGAGGTTCAGTTTCAGAAAAGCAGATTTGTTATCTTCCTCTCTCGTATCCCTTCTTCTCGTATCTCTCATTCAAACTCTCCCAAAACAAAAATAACCCAAATCTTCTTCACATCATTTTATTTCATCAGAATTGTTGAAGATCAAGAATCAAGGTAAATTAACATCATCTTAATCATTGTTTTCACTTGTGTTTAGATATAAAATTTAAGCATTTAACTGTGTTTTAGTATATTGTAGATATAGATGTTAGAGTTTTTTTTTTGTAGGTTTTAATACTTTGATTTCGTAATGTAGGGTTAAAGATGAACGGGGGTCCAATCATTTTCATGTGTTATTGGGGAGGTGATGATGAACAACCGTTTGATGGTCCTCATTTAAAAAAAGGGCCAAAATGTGCAATTAGGACTAATTGTCGATGGAGATGCAATGAGTTGATTGATGAGTTATATAAAAAGGCGAACTTAGATCGATCTCAATTTAATTTGGAAGTCATTTACAGATGTTCTCATTCTTTTGATAGCGGGATTGGTGAGTACTTTACTTTCCGTATTTAAGACGATGCGTGTATGAATATAATATTCGATCATTTTGCTAAATTTGGGGGGATGGGAAATTTGCAGTTGTATGTGGTTGTAAAATTGATTGAAAATTGACCCAATCGAGAGTTTGAAACATGGCACACAAAGATCATTTATGGGTATTCACCAAGTGGTAACCGTGATGCAGGGGTTGGTCCAAGTTCCCAAACACTTGTATCAACCCAAACACCAAATTATAATGATGGGGCATTTGGGCATAATGATCCTGTTAATGACGATAATTCGGAAGATGATGTAGATTATGAAGAAGAAGTACACACTAATGTAGATGCAATGCTAGAGGATTCTGATGATGAATATGAGGAGGGTAGTAGTGATTCTGATGTAGATTTGGGAGGCGCTGATGATGGGCCGGTTGATGATGATGTGGAAACACCTCTTTTTCATTATGAAGTACCAAAAAATCGAAGATATGAGAGAGCGGATTATTCCTTTTACAGTGATATTGGTACTTTTGCTCTACAAGAACAAGGCTTTATTGATTATGATAATGCACATAGTTTTCCAGTTTGGGATTTGGATAACCAGGCGATTGCTAAAGGAATACGCTTTTCTGGCAAGAACGAGGCACAATTTGATATAAAAAGGCACCATATTCGCACCAATCGCCGGTTCAGGGTAAGAAAGAGCACACCTCACACATGGGTAATTGAGTGTCTATTGAAAAAATATCCATGCAATTTTTATGTTCATGTGAGTAGGAGGAAGTTTGGCTATTGGGAACTGACCAAGTATAAGACTCCTCAATACTGCTTATATTCTGGATAAAGTCGAGATCACCCCTACCTAGATGTCAAGTTTATTGGTCGGGAAGTTTTTGGTCTTATTAAGGCCGATTCAGAAGTCAATGTTGGAGTCATTATTGCACACATCTGTAGTAGGTTTGGAAAGGAAATTACCTACAAGAAGGCATGGTGTGGAAAGCAGAAGGGCATTGCAGAGGTTTTTGGAGATTGGAAAGAATCTTATATAAGGTTACCCCGCGTCCTAGTAGCCATTCAAAAATACAACCCGAGCACAATTGTTGAGTATTCACATCCTCCTCCTCCTGTCGGTGAGTTACACATGTTTCGACAGGTACTCTGGGAATTTGGGCCTTGCATTGAAGCTTTCTCTCATTGTCGGCCTGTCATTTCTTTTGATGGAACATTCCTGCATGGTAGATATAAAGGGGTAATACTGATTGCCATGGGTGTTGATGCCAGGACATTATACTTCCTCTTGCATTTGCAATTATTAAAAAGAAGAACTGGACGAACTGGCGTTGGTTCTTATATATGCTTTGCAAGCATATTATCAAGAGTTGTGAAGTATGTTTGATATCTGATCGTCATCACGGCATTCTTAAGACTATAACTAAAGATACGTGGTGGCCAAATGTGCATCATCAATTTTGCTTGAGACATATGCAAGCAAATTTTTTGGATAAGCATAGAGGGGAAGGGTTGAAGTATCTGCTTTGGAGAGCGGGTAGAGCAACTCAAGATAGAAAATTGAAATCTATCTTAGAGAGAATCCGTGGAATTAACCCCAAGGAAATTGCATGGTTTCAGAATTTGGATGCCAGAAAATGGACATTGGCACACGATGGTGGATACAGATATGGCATCATGACTACCAACATGTCTGAGGTTTTCAATGGTGTGATGAAGGGAGCCGTGGGACATTCACAGCAATTGTTGAAACTGCCTTCCGTTGTGTGGAGTATTTTCAAGTAAGGCGTGGATTTTCACTTAATGCCTTAGGAGGTAATTCTAATAACCCTAACATCAATCCCCTACACCAATTCAGCCAGAAAGTTCATTACCAATACTTGAAGAACACCGCGAAAGGGGTAACACATCAAGTAAGGAGGTTCAACAATCATGAAATGGGGGTGTATCAAGTGACAACCGCACGTCAGGGTGATAAGGGAGGAACTATCCAGATTATCCAACTTAATGAGCGTACCTGTACATGTGGTAATGGGTTGCCTATCACATGCCTTGTTCCCATCTTCTTGCATGTTGTTCTGCACAACATCTTGATGGTCGAGATTTCATTTCTCGATTTTACACCATTGGGGAATACTACAAGACATGGAAGGGGAAATTTGAACCAATCGAGCATGAGGACTATTGGGGTATGGATGGTTTGGTGCCAAGTTTTTTCCCTAATCCCCTACTTCGACGTTCAGCGAAGTCCGGACAGCCTAGATCAAGACGCTTCCAAAATTGTATGGAATTTCAAACAGATAAACGGAAGACTCTGTGTTCATCATGCCATCAAGAAGGGCACAATCGTCGTAGATACCCAAACATTAGGGAGTAGCAGAATATTTTTCATATAATTTTTGTTTGGTTTGAATTGGATTCAGTTTCAGTTGCAGTTGCATTTTATGTAATTTTCATTAAACTTGAAAACTTGAATGTAATTTATATTTGAGTTGAATTTTTCAATATGAAAGTTTATGTTTGACAAAATAACAGTTAGTTCCTATTTTAGTTTCAGTTGCAGTTTCATTAGAATATGTTGTAAAAAAAAATTAGTTGATATTCTCAGTCCATGGCAAAGTTGAATCCAAGGCAAACTTGAATGAAAGATTATAAAGTTTCTGCCAAAAAAACATGTTCATGTGAACTCGCTACACGGTGTAGCGAGTTCACTTGAACTTGTTTCCACAGCAGCAACAATCTTCAGCAACCCACCTGCAAACAACCAAACCAAAAAACATGTTGCAAACAATCAAACCAAACAACTTGCAAACAAAATTCCATATCCAATGCAACATCTCCAATATCCAATATATTATGAAACACTAAACCTGTACAATATACCATAACACACCTCTACACATCTACATAAATGTGTAGAAAGTGTAAAAAAAATGCAAATATCCAAATAAAAACTAAAAAAATCATAGTTTATGTTATTACAAATAAAAACATCCAAATAACAACTAATACTACAAAGTTTCATTACATCTAAAAAAAAGTTTCACCTATTCCTCTTCTTGTAGTCAGACGGGGTGTACTTACTCGTCGGATTCCGCTGCCGAGACCTTATTCTTCTAATGAACTCCTCTCGTTGAGCAGGGGTAAGTTGTACCCACTAGACGTAGTCGCACCCGGACCAAATAAGGGTGTCGTGGCCTCAAAGTGACTCCCGCCAAAAGAAGTCGAACTCGGATCGGAGAAGGAGCGGAGCCCTGCTTGTGATGTAGAAGGAGGAAGCCTAAATCCACTTCCACTCGAATATAGTCCGAAGCCCATAGTGGATCCAGGGGAAGGGTCTGGCTAGGCACTCCACCCACTCCCACTCCCACTCCAATTCTCCCACCCACTCCCACTCCCCCAGCCACTTCCATCCCCCCACCCACTCCCATCCCCCCACCCACTCCCACCACTACTCTCACTACCATAAAATTGGCTCTAAGTCTAAGTCCATTATGAGTGTGACTGCCATTCATATTGCCCATCATCCTGGGTCTGGATCTAGGCTTGAGGCTCAGGCTTGGGCTCTGGCTCATCTTGTAAGTCCATTTGGGGTTGTGGCTGTGCCTGTGCACGACGTCTAACCTGATGCTGTCGAGGTTCTACCCCTTGTGCGCGATCTACTGGTGGGGGAGGTGCTGCAGCAGAGTGAAGGCGTTGTTGCTCCCTAACTCCCGTGAGCCCATGTGTAATAGTCGCCCGGATTGAAGCTTGTCTGGGATGCTCCTCCGCCTCATTGTCGACATGCAAGCGTTGAAGGGTCTGCACCTGTTTTTATATCAAAAATAAATATAAGTATGAGAGACATAAGTTAATAAATTGAAGTTTTGTTTTATAAAAAAAAATTTGAAATAATAACTTGAAAAATGTAAAAAGTTACCACAAACTCTAGGTAAGGGGCAAACCGATCGGTATCCAGCCTCCTCTATATAAGTAAGGTTCTGCACAAACATACACGTTATGCTCCGATACCATATCATATATGGATAATGCATATTGTGAATGCTTGAGACCCCGAAAACCAAAATTTGTCGCCGCTGTTCCCAGAGTGCAATATATTGTCGATGGTGGTCGCTCCAAATCACGGTATTTTTTCCCCGCCGATTACAACTGGGCAAGTCTGGGCGACTGTTGCACGGTTCTGGGACCCCCTGCAGCAGGACAAACTGCCTCATAACGTGATCTGACAGATGCCACTCGATCCTATCAAAGCATACAAGAGGGACCTGCTCCAACCATACGTCCTGACCCTGAGTGCGCTAGGTCGGAGCGTATCTCTCTGCATAAGGCTACCACACAACCTGATCATCGGTTAGCTTGGTCAGCTGATCACGATAGCCTCACAGGTTATGTGCAGTAACCTCCTTCAGATACAGTGATGAATGGGTCCACCTAAAATTTCATAAACATAATAATTATAAGAAAAAGTTAAAAAAAAAAAAAACAATAACGACGAGAAAATTACGTATGATATATGTATACCTGTATCCGAGGGGCATGAGCACGTAGTCTGGATCTCTGTAATGCCTACAAAAATTTGCAGTTGCACACATAGCAACTGCTCCCAAGCCCAAACCTATATCAATTAAATATATATCAACAACTATAAATAATGTCGCTAATTTGAAATCAAACTTAAAAACAACAACATAATGAACATTAAAATGAGATAAACATACATGTAGAATGTTGAGAAATCCTCCGCACTGTTTCGTCAGAGGGTTAGTCACACTACACAGCTCTCGATATAGGAAAGCGAGCGACGCACTTCCCCAACTGTACTGGCTGACCCCTGGAAACATCCCTAAGCAGAGGGAGATAACACAACTTAACCTTGTTGTTCGTACGATCAGGCATGTCCGTCCCGAGAAGATGATCTACAAATGGAAACGAGGGGCTTATAAACGTAGTGACGAGATCCACTGATTAGAGCCTTAGGTTAGTTGCAAAAAAGAAGACACGCTCTTTTCCAACCGATTAGGACTCTGAGAAAACGCGTTTTAAGTAAACATTAATCGGTAACTGCACATTGCACAAGCCCAAAACCCTGAGCCAAATACCCTTTTCCGAAGCCTAAACCCTGCCTTTCGTTCCTGCCGGCGAGGAAAGTGGTTCAGATTTCCGGGTCAGCGCCTCGCCAGAATCACAGTTACGGCAGCGTCAGACAGTTCTTCGGTTCCCTCAGTTTCCTCAGCCAGAATTTCCGACATGTCTAGCTCACCGAGAAATCGTGACAGGGACGGATCCCCGCCACCGGTAACAGATATGACTTTGGAAGAATCCATCCGGGCTTGTGAGGTTCACAAGAGGCAGAAAGAAGATCAGCAGAACTTCGTGGTACAGCTTCTGAATGAGCGAGGTATAGCAGCTATCCCCCAGTCAGATGGTACTTTCGTCCTGGTCGAGGATGACGATTCCCCGAAACCAGCTCCTCAAACCTTCAACCAGGTTCCTCCCCCGCCAACTTACGGGATGCCTTCGAACCAAGGAAACAGCCGACCTAGGCTTCACGTTGCCACCTCTCAGGGCAACCCTGTCATATATGGCCAGGCCAGTGCTACTCCCATCACTCAGTACCACCAGCGCACCGCTGGACCATCTCAAACAGATGCCAATATCCTTCAATACCCTCCTGGGTTCATCCCATTGCCTATACATGAATCCCAAAACACCGGGGACTAACCCCGTCTGATTCAGAAAAGGCCCCCATATATCCACATATATCAAGCCTTCCACCTCCAATCACTACCGCTCACATGGTAGCACCCGACGCCGAGCCTCAAAGTCCACCACTGGACCCAACCTTGGCCTGGATGGTCGAACAGATGAAAGACCTGAAAGCCACCATGAGCAGCTCGAAGCAAGAAACGCTCAAATCCACAGATTCGAGAATGGTCACGCCTCTCCCTGCCAAGTTCAGAATGCCGGAGATGGACCGATTCGACGGAACCGAATGTCCTCAAACGCACGACGACACCTACATTCTCGGCATGAGAGCGAAAGGAGCAACCCTCCAGCAGATGGCCGATCACTTCCAACATACGCTCAAGATTTCAACGTTACGATGGTTCCTAAGAGTCAAGCCTGTGGATCGCCACACCTGGGATCAGATCAGTAACATCTTCCTGGAACGGTACAGATCCAACTTAGAGTGGGAAACGAGTCGTGAGGACTTAATCACCACTGAGAAGAAAGCAGAGGAAAGCGTCGGAGAATTCTACAAGAGGTGGAGTTGGAAACTCTCCGAGATCATGGAGCCACTCTCCAAGGATGAACAGATGCGGATCTTCAAGTCCTGCTTAAGACCGTCCATCAGAACTCTCATCAGTCATCATTTCTTCCCAGATCTCCAGGCCATGGTCAATGCCGGCTCACAGTTCGAGAAGGATCTCAAGGAGAAGTTGGCTACTGCACAGCCATACAGATACTGATCAGCAGTTGCATTCAATCCCGCATCGGCCCCCGACAAAGGGAAAGATACGTCTGTCAATTACATTCATCAGGGACAGCAGTCGGGCAACAGAAACCCGGTCCCACAAAGCAACAATTCCACTCAGAAGCAGCCTGTCGTACACTTCGACAAGTTGGACATGCCGCTGAGCAAGATGCTGGAAGGGTTAATCAAGGAAGGTCTCCTCAAACCCGTTGCAAATTACAAACCCAAGAATCCCGTAGTCAATGCTGACAAGAGCAAGTACTGCGCCTTCCATCAGTATCACGGCCATACCACCGACAATTGCGTGGGGTTACGATACGAAATTCAGAACTTGATGGAGGAAGGAAAATTGGAGCGTCCCCGTGGGCCCAATACAGTCGGAAACCCTTTTCCGAATAACAACAGTGTGAATTCCATTGAATGGGTGCCCAAGAAGATTGCCGCAGAGCCAGTTCCTCCGCCTCTTCCAGCCAGGTCCTCATCAAATGTCCACATCAGCTACGATGTTTGTGACTGCTCCGCATGCCTGGAGTACGAGTCCCAAGACATGATCAGGAGCAATCCTCTGAGAAAACAGAAGAAGAAGTCCTCTCAATAGAGACTGAGAGAAAGATACGAAGCTGGAGAAACCAGTGTGGGTACACTCGGAGAGCCATCCGAGAGGTTCGATTACTACGTACTCTACTCCAGCCAGCCCTCCCTTCCTCTAGGCCAAGCAGCTTTAGAGCAGACAGGGGTGGGAAAACCGAAGAGTCCTGCTGACACCAGAGTTTAGGCCTCAGGGCATCGGAATACCTCAGGTTTTGATAATCTCACTGCTAGTCAGAAGCCTAACCCCCCGCGGGATCAGTCGAAGTTCAATTTGCCCAGCTTCAGGGCCCCGGCCGGCAAAGGAAAATCAAAGTCAGCTTGGCACTCGCACTCGATCAATGTGCTAACCAAGGGCGGCAACCACCACAAACAACCTCAACACAATCCTGAGGCTCCAGCAAAGGCTTTGCCTCGCAAGAGGAAGACAGGAAACGGATGGCTTGATGACTCTCCTTCTCCGGATAGAGACCAGATCTGCGATTACCGACTGTATGGCAGTATGATCACTTTTTGTGACGAAGACCTACCGAGAGATGCCTCGGGGCACAATGAAGCTCTGTACATCACTCTCAAGCTCAACACCATATCACTCCCCAGAGTATTGGTAGACAACGGATCAGCCGTTAACGTCCTTCCTCTCAGCATAATGCGAGCCCTACGCATCAATGAAAGCCACTTGATTCCATCTACCCGGACTATCAAGGCCAACGACAGCACGTCTCGTCCCATCCTGGGGACGGTGACTCTGGAACTATGGTTCGAAACCCAAATGTTGCCAGCAAAATTCCACGTGATTGACATTTCGTCTGAATTCACAGCTCTATTGGGACGCCCTTGGCTACATCACATGAAAGCCATAGTTTCCACTCTCCATCAGTGCGTCAAGTTCATTAACCGACAGGGAGATCTCGAGATCATCAGAGGGGACAGTTTCCTCATAGGAAACGAACCCAAGACAGCAGCCAAGCGTGCCCGCAGCCAGGCACCGGGGCTACCTCCTTCAAGTCAACCAAGGGACAATCGGGGCAAATCTCATCAGAATCCCTCAGAGTTCGGAGATGCTAACTATGTCAACGTCCTTGAGCAGGCAGACCCTGAAGTAGTCCGATTACATCAAGTTCAACTGTCGTTTCCAACATTTGGAGGCAGATTGGAAAGAAACCCTGAGCATCGCAATGATGCGGGCACATAAACCCCCAGTCTCCGATTGGAGATTTGTCAGCATCCTTCAATCCTACTCTCTGGCCCCGCCAGGCGAGGAAATCTTCGTGATAAAGGTCAACCGGCATCATCATACTCGTGATGAATGTATGGCAGTCATATGGGATGTCCTCCACGAGGAATTGGCCGCTGAACCCCTTTTCTCCAGCGAAGGGCATGATGTTTTCCTAGCAGCTCCAACGGCGCAGCAGGACGCGAGCGTCCCTACTGAAATTACCCGGATCCGAGAGGCAGCGCGCTCGCGCCCCGGCATCTGGCATTTCCCCGCTTTGCAGCGTTTTTCAGGTTGGAGGTGTCTCGCCGTTTGTTTTCGCATTTGTAGAGTCGCCACGCCGTTTTTATTAAGCCCAAAACATTGAAAAAGGGCATCAGTTTAAAGATAATTTTAAACTGTTTTTGTGTGATGAGATTTTGAGTTCGGAGGTCAGATGACTCCTCGGGAAGAGAATATTAGAATATTAGAGCTCACCCGAGTCGCCTCGTAAAACGAGTCTTTCGGATACCCCTAATATCCTTTAAATGTTGTGTGTGTGTGTGCTTTTTTAAAAATGCATGCTGTATCGGATGTCTACATTGTATGCTATGTATTGAAATGTATTGAAATAGTAATGGAAGGAAGCCTTACCAATGTTGGTTCGTGTCTGTCTTCCGCTGGGGAATAGTGTTTGAGGTCGGAGTAGCGTTCCGGTATGAATCGGGATTGCTTCGGGAAGGGCCGGTTGTCTGCGGACAGAGTTTCGGCGTGAGTTGATGTTGCAGGCTGCGTTTGGGCAGAGGTTCGGCGTGCGTGGGGATCGTCGGGATCACTCGGGCAGAGGTTCGGCGTACATTGGGGTGGCCGGAGTCACTCGGGCAGAGTTTCGGCGTGGTTTGGGATCGCCGGTTTGACTTGGAAAGAGCCGGGACACCGTGGAAAGACGAGGCAAGGCCTCGGAGTACCACGAGGGGCCTCAGAGTACCTCGAGAGTGCCTCAGGGCAGCGCGGGAGCATCGCGGGAGCGCTCGGGGAGGCTTCGGAGCACCACGAGGGGGCTCGGAAGGCCTCAGAAGGATCCGAAAGGGGCCGGGAATGCCTCGGAAGGACTTAGAGGGGAAGCCAGAAGGCCTAGGGAGGAAGAGAGAAGTGGGAGGTGTGTCAAAATGAGGAGGGGGAGCCCTCTATTTATAGTGCCAGATTTGGTGCAAAGAGGTCCGTACGGACCTCACAGTAATCCGAGACTTTTGGTTTTCCTCGATTTGAGGGAATGCGTGATGATGGAGGAATATTTTCAATTATGATGTTCCTATGCAATAAGGTACGTACGGACCAAGTTGACATGCGAAAGAGGTCCGTACGGACCAACTCTGCGAGGGTAATCATTTTCCCGGGATTTGAGGGAATATTGTGGACTTTAAGAGGATTCAGTAATTATTAAAGCAAAGAGGTCCGTACGGACCATTATTGCTTTTCCAATTTCCTGAAAATTCCCAAAAGGTCCTTTTGTCCCTTTTTATCCCAGAAAGGCTCCTCCCTTTATTTGGCTGGGGGTTTTGAGAGGGTTTTGAGTGCCAGAGGTCGTCGAGACTGCGTTGATGAGTCTGCGGTGTTTCCCGTGTGTTTGAAAGGGGGTGATCCAGATTGGGGTACTTATAGAAGCCCCTCGACGACGTCACTTATGAAAGAAGTGGGGTCGCCGATAAGATAAGGGTCCTAATCTGGATCACGTGATGGGAGATAAAGTGACCGGGGAGGTCAGTGTGAGGACGTGGTGGTGTCCTATTGTGTGACCGCATAGGTCAGTAGGCTGGACCCTGTGATAGGATTCCTACGTATCCACAGCGGGAATCAAGCACAGTCGTAGTTCGGGTGTGGGGTGAGTGTTTTGTGAATGCGGGCGTTGTGGTGCCACGAAGTGTCGTGTGACCGCCGAGGTCGCGTGGTGGTATCTGGGTGACCGCATGGGTCGATGGGTGGACCACTGTGATAGGATTCCTACGTATCCTGGCGGGAATCAAGCACAGTCGTAGTTCGGAGGTTGTGAAATTGTGAGTGCGGGCGTGGTGGTGCCACTGAAGTGTTGTGTGACCGCCGAGGTCGGTTGTGAGGACGTGGTGGTGTCTAGATGTGGTGACCGCCGAGGTCGATTGTGAGGACGTGGTGGTGTCTGGGATGGAATTCCTACGATTTTCCTAATCGGGTGGTTTAAGGCCTTAGGTAGTGATTTGGGAGGTTCGTATACGGTCTGCGGGCGTGGTGGTGCCCTGAAGTGTTGTGTGACCGCCGAGGTCAGTGGTAAGGACGTGGTGGTGTCCTAAGATGTGATGACCGCCGAGGTCAATTGTGAGGACGTGGTGGTGTCCTGGGATGGAAATTTTACGATTTTCCTAATCGGGTGGTTTAAGGCCTTCCGGGCCGGAGATAGTGATTTGGGAGGTTTATACGGTCTTCCGAACCGAGTGGTTTAAAGCCTTCCGGGCTGAGGATGGGGTGAGGACTTGAATCGTCTTCTGAATGTGGCTGCGCCACGCGTGAGGACTTTGAATCGTCTTCTGGCGGCAGTTTTGGTGCCACGCTGGAGGACTTTGAATCGTCTTCTGGCGGCGGTTTTGGTGCCACGCTGGAGGACTTTGAATCGTCTTCTAGCGGCGGGTGGTGCCACGCTGGAGGACTTTGAATCGTCTTCTGGCGGTGGTTGTAGAGGCATGGCTGCCTTGAGCTTCGAGAGGTTTAGATGTCTCGTGCTTTGTCCGCTGGGGAGAAGGTTGGACTTGCGATGACTGCCGGTGCTTGCGTTGCCGTTTGAAGTGGGCAATGATGACGGCCGGTGATTGCTTCACCATTTGGCATTTTGGAGGCGCTTCGTGCCTTGGGATTTGTACTCGGAGGTATTGGCTCCTTCTTGTGCTTGTTTTGCCGTTGAGTGGGCAAAGTTCGGGCTTACATTGACGGCCGGTGCTGGGGATATGTAGTCTTGTATGACTTCCCTTTGACTTGTTGGGGAGGAGCTCGGGCTTACTTTGATGGCCGGTGCTTGCGTTGCCGTTGAAGTGGGCTAGGTTCGGGCTTACACTGACTGCCGGTGCTTGAATTGCTGGGGATGCATGACCTTGTAGGGGCTTTTCCTGCTGAGAAGATGACTTCGGACCTCTTTTGAGGGCCAGTGGTTGAGTTGCCGTTGAGCGTTTTGGAGGCGTCTTGTGCCTTGATATTCGTGCTGGGAGGTGTTGGCTCCTTCTTGAATTGCCGTTGAGCGGGCGAGGACCGGTCTTGCATTGACGGCCAGTGGTTGAATTGCCGTTGAAGTGGGCGAGGACCGGTCTTACATTGACGGCCGGTGGTTGAATTGCCGTTGAAGTGGGTGAGGACCGGTCTTACATTGACGGCCGGTGGTTGAATTTCCGTTGAAGTGGGCGAGGACCGGTCTTACATTGACGGCCGGTTGTTGAATTGCCATTGAAGTGGGCTAGGTTCGGGCTTACACTTGACTGCCGGTGGTTGAATTGAAGGGTTAGGGACCATTCTGCACTTGGATTTGCTGGAAAAGGCCTTAGGACAGCCAGGGGCAAAGATTATAAGGGCAGGAAAGTAATTTGGCCACCCCTTGCAAAGAGGTCCGTACGGACCAACCTGGCTGCAAAGAGGTCCGTACGGACCACTTTGATTTTTTACAGTTCCCAGGTTTTGACCGGGTTAAAAAGCCGAGGCATCCCCTTCATTTCTCATTTCCATTTCGTGAACCAGGCGAAAGAGAGAGAGGAAGAAACCTCCATTGTTAACCAAAATCTTCCATTTTTCGCTTGAATCGCTTGCAATGGCGGAAGGATCTCGAAGGAATCGTCGTCAACGCAGTCAAGAAGTGGTCGAGCAACGGATGGAGCTCCAAAGAAATTGGATTTTGTTTGTTCCATCTTCGAAGAACTCGGATGTCTTGTATCCGAATCCGGAGGTGCACAATCGTCGTTCTAGGAACGTCGGGGAGGTAAGAAATCCGTTCCGTTTTGATTCCTTGCTTGAGATTTTGAATTCTAAAACTAGATTTTAGTTTTTCGCATATTTGAGTTTTTGTTATTTTTTATGCCTTTTGTGAAATTCTTGATGAATTGTTAAAAATGGACATGTAAAAATTATGGGTATGTGTATTTTGTGCAGAAATGTGTAGATTAGCTCTTATTTGTGAAAATAAAGTGCCTCTCTAATGAAATGCATGCTTTGGTGTTTTGTACCTAATGCTATTTCTGTATGTACATTGTGAGAAAAGTTTGTCGTGTAGTGATAATTTTTGTGAAAAAATGTGACATGTGCCGTGTTTTGTGACGGGTTTGTACGAAAGTGTGTGCCGTGTAGGGACGGGTTTTTTTGAAGAATGTGATATGCAGTGTGTGTCGTG
This sequence comes from Adenophora triphylla var. japonica, assembly GCA_022495995.1. Classification (NCBI taxonomy): domain Eukaryota; kingdom Viridiplantae; phylum Streptophyta; class Magnoliopsida; order Asterales; family Campanulaceae; genus Adenophora; species Adenophora triphylla. Next base: position 1,212,578 of record JAFEMH010000039.1, on the reverse strand, counting down.
TTTTTGGGTGACGGACTTTGTGGGGAAAATATGTGCAATATGTGCCGTGTTTTGTGACGGGTTATATGTGCCTTTGCCGTGTTGGGACGGACTTTTTGAAAATGTGTCGTGTAGGGCTTAATCCCTCTTTTGAGAAAATGTGTGCAGTGTGTGCCGTGTTTTGTGACGGGCATGGGAAAAATTATATGTATAATGTATGTGAAAATTATGTGCAATGTGCCGTGTTTTGTGACGGGTTATTTTCATGGCTTTCCGTGTTGGGACGGACTTTTGTGCCTTTTGTTTTATATTAGAAATGCATGATTGACGTACCTTTCTTTGTGTTTACTGCGGGATGCGGGGCTTATGGCCGGGAAGGCCAAGAGGATGAAGACTCGGGGATCGCTCGAGGCATTTGTTGAGTTGTGGCGGCGGATGCCCGATATTTCCGTGGATGGTAGGCCGAGTCCCGGGAGGCTGGTCTACGCTTACGGCACAGGTGTGTTCGTAGAGAACCTGGCGGAGTTTCGACACGAGGAAGAACAAGAGCGTCTTCCTTGGCCTTTCGAGTATTGGTGGGATACCACCCACACCTTCCATCGAGTTGGGGAGAGGTGACGGTGACGCCGACCGACTTTCTTTGCGATTACCGGGCTTTCCTTCAAAGGAGGGCCGGTGCGGTGGAGAGATATGATCTCCGATGTTGTGTTGACCGAGGCTGCTGGGCTTTGAGCCTCGTCCTCGCGAGGGCACAGGGATCTTGTATAGCGACGTGGAGCCGAGGATCACGGCCGGTATTGGGGCCTATGTCCGGGTACCGGCCGGGTGACGGCGGAGCGGCGCGCGCTCCTTTTTGTGGTATGCATTGTCAGAGACTTTGTTCTCGAACCACGCGGCTAACGGCTCCCTTTGCTCGTTGGAGAGCTTGATTGATCTGGATAGAGTTTGTGACATTGCTTGGGGCGAGGCGAGGCTTGGCCGAGCTCTACTTCTCTTTGGACCGGTTTAGCCGGGGTGTGGCCGATTCATTGCTTTGTTTTGACTTTGCTTTGGAGGTATGAGTTTATTCTTTGTTTTTGATTTAGCAACTTGTCGCTTCTCCGCTTTCTTTGCACAGAGCCTTTTCTGTTTTTGTCACGAGGTGTGGTTCTACGAGATTTTCGGTGCTTCCCGTGGGATAGAGATCAGGGCATCATTGCGTATCTGCTATCTTTGAGTGGGCTCGTACGGCGAGGAAGAGGAGGACCCGGCGGGGAAGCTCACCATCGCCTACGGGGATGTGCGGGAGCGTCTGGAGAGGGTAGCCGGAGGGGTTTGTTTTGTTCCGTGGGCTCGGTATGAGGGTGATGAGTTCGAGGGCTCAGGAGTGACGGCGCGGCGGAAGATCTTTGCGGGGCTTGACTGCGGCGTCATGTACACGGGGAGCGGGTCTTACGCGGCATGGCCCCGGGTGTGCTTCCGTGGCTCAGGGACCCTCCCTTTGGGATGCTTGATTCCGGGATATGGATGTGCTTGATTTTGAGAGGTACCTTGGCGGTGTGGGCGCCGAGGAGTTCATTTTGTATGGAGAGGAGTACGGGGCCTTCGTGAGGAGGAAGGCGAGGACGCCGCGAGTGCGCGAGGAGGAGAGAGGTTGGCGCGGGCTCCCAGGAGGTTCCGATGCGGGGCCGGATTTCACGTATGTCCGTGGGGACGGGTCGAGGCGGAGGTATGCATGCCCGTTTACGAGCGAGGCTCCTGCTGCGTACGAGTGGATCCCAGATAGATCGGTGAGTGTCTTGACTCTTTTCCATCTTGGCATCTTTTATGTATTTTTCTCTTTTTGTTGTTGAGTATAAGCGTATTCTTTGAGCGTTTCCTTGGGTGCTTGCTTGTGCGGAGTCCGGGGAGAGCCTATGATATCTTGACTCGCCGTTATGTGGCGATGAGGTCGTTTGCGAAGAAGATGGCGTCGAAGATGTCTTGCCGGTCTTCGCGACGCGTGCGGCGTACCGGCCTATGCCTTCGAGGCATGCAGCAGACGTTCCTCCACCGAGAGCCGAGCGGAGCCGCGGCGGGAGGGACCTTCGAGGCGGCATAGCATGGATGCGGGACGTCTTCGGGAGCTCGGGCGGCGGCCCTTTTATCGGTTCTTCCCTCCTCGGGATGCGCGGGGCGAGGATCCTCGAGCCTTCTTTCTTCGATCCTTTCGTCGGATTTGATCCTTCGGATTACTTTGAGTGGCGGCCTCCGGCGGGGCTCGGTACTGCGATGACGAGGACGTGACGGGCGAGTTCACCGGGATGCCCGACTTCTCTCTTGAGGACCTCGGCGAGGACGATGATGATGCTGAAGAGTCGGATTAGGGTCCATTTGCTTTCCCTCTTTCCATATCTTCTCCTTTTTTTTTGTTTAGCAACGAGACATTTGATGGGTACCTGTAATAAAACATTTGTATTTGCATGGCAAACAGCATTTTATTTTAAGATGTAATGTCATTTTTGTGATTTCTGGGAATTGTCCTAGAAATGGTTGCTAGTATTTTTTTTTATTTTGTGCATGCCACGTGAGCTTAGAGTGCGTTTGGGGGTAGTGTATGTTCGCAGGGAATGGCTTTGGCCGGTGTTTGGGCGATTTGGAGCAAGGTTTCTTGAGGACGGTGGTTGTTATGCTTGTTCTTTGGGGAAATGGGTTCTTTTTGCAAGGAGGTCCGTACGGACATACTTAGCATGCAAAGAGGTCCGTACGGACCAACCTTGCTTTTGGGAAGGAGATAAATGCTTTCCGGTGTCTGCAGTTCTTCCTCATTTCCCCATTTGCGGCCATTTTCGAGCTTTCTTCCCCATTTTCTCTAGGAACCTCCATTTTTGCCATGGATTCTTCGTACGTCCCTAGAATTTTGCCGAGGCTTTCGCGGGAGAGGCAAGCACACTTCCTTGAGCGGTTGAAAACGTGGATGCGGCGCCGTATGAGGCATCGAGACGGGCTTTCGAGGTAAGGTTTCGTCTTTGCTCGATTTGGTCTTTTAAGGAGTTGGTTCACGATTGGGATTTGTTGCGGGCTGCCGCGAAGTTACAGGATGTTAGGAGGCATGTGTATTGTTTCTCCTACAATGAAATGGTGCCCACTTTTGAGGATTTTCGGGCTTTGATTGGAGGGCCGGAGGTGGAGGCCATCTCGCTTCCTTTGATTGGTGGTGCTTTGCGGTGAGCGTGAAGCTTGCGGGCTTTCTTCGTACTTCGTTGGAAGAAGTGCGGGGCATGATCCTTGATTCGGGTCATATCGACATTTACGAGGCTTAGGAGCGGTTCATGGTTGATGATGAGAGTGATGTCTCTTGGGACGCATTTGCCTTGTGCGTGATGGCGACGCTTTTCTGAGTCGGCTCCCTTGGCATTTGCGATGGCGCTTTGCTAGATGTGGTTGGAGCCTTTGCGAGTTTGGAGAGGATATTGTCCCGTTGGTCTTTGGGGAGACTCTTCATGGTATCGACCGTCGCGGCGGGGATCGTTTCATGAGAGGGGAAGCCCCGCTTTGCTCACCTTGTGGGCTGCGAGAGAGACTTCGAGGCCATGCAGAGGCTCAGGCGTCGTTTAGCCCGTGGTCATTTGCTCGGCGACCTCTTGTGTTGGATATGGATCGGTCCGCACAGGGAGAGATGGATGGCACGGCTTGGTACGCATCGAGATCCGTGGTGGGTTCCGCTGGAGGATTGAGACTAGGAGGATCTTGCGGGAAGGGTCCTACGTTGTCGAGTTCCGAGGTTTGTCTTGGTCCTCCTTCTATATTCCGTCGCTTGTTTCCGGCGGTTTGGGATGAAGCGGGAGCCTTTGTTGGGTGGGATGACCTTGCTCTTTGCGGAGGTAGTTCCTCTTTGTATGGCGGCTCCGGGTGCTTTCTTGTATTTTACGAGGGTATGGAAGTATTCCGCTTTCCCTCTGTGGTACTCCTTAGACGTCGGGGAGCGTCGTATTGACGACTCGGTACCTGGCTTTGGTATGAGCGGCGTGTTGGGCGATCCCAAGTGGTCTTGGAGAGCGGGCGTGTAGCGATTACAGGACCGGTTGCCGTAGTAGCTATTGCCTTAGGAGTGCCGAAGCACAGTCGACCCTTTGGATGTGACGGGAGACACTTTGTTTGACTACGAGACTAGAGTTGACCGGCCGACGGGGAGAGGTCCTCTTTTACGGACTCGCGGGGAGGAGATCCGAGCCGAAGCACGGGCGAATGAAGCCACGAGAGCTCTTGGATTGTTTGACTCTACGGGGAGGACCCACGATCTCGGGCGAGAGACGCGAGTTGGTTCACGTGGAGCGAAAGAAGACTCGCCGGGGACGAGGGAAGAAAGGAAAGAATGGCGAGGGACAAGCGCGAGATGGCGCGGAATGACCTCCTAGGTATCCATTCATTGCATTTGCAAACACATTATTTGTTAAATGTATTAAAGTTTGTCTTTTAGCATGTTGTGAACTTGAGAGTAGACCGGTGCTTGAACTCATCAAGAAATGTTGTAACCGTTAGTGATTTGTGATTTACTTTTAAAGCTTTGTCGAGACGCAAGATCTCTTGTTTGCCTTTGTTTCTTTTGTGCACCTTGTCGGCGTCCGTCTTTGGACTTTTACATTGCATTTGCGGGTGAAGCGATGCAGGCCATGACGGCAATCCCTTTTGCTTAGGCTTTGTGCTTGGGTGAGAGGTTGAATGATCCCACGACAAGTCGTTTTGACGGTCTTTTCGTAGCTTCCTTGCCTCTTTGTTGGCATCGGGCTCTTGACCTCTTTTTGTAGCTTTTGCTTGAGCTTCTCTTTTTATTTTTTTGTGAGCCCTTGCTCGAGCTCTCTTTTTTGTTTTTTGTGGGCCCTTGCTCGAGCTCTCTTTTTTTTTTTTTTTTTTTTTTTTGAAGCGCGTGAGGCGAAGACAAGCCCAGCTTGGCAGAAGCGAGACATGAGTCGGTCGTTTGATCTTTGAGTGACCCTCGGATGTCCTTTGATGTTGCCGCCGTCGTTTGACTTGGTCAAGGTGGCTGTTGGGGCGTGTTCTTGAAAAGTGCGTAGCTTGATGGAGGTCTTGATTGACATTCAAACTTTTGACTTTTTGTGTATTTTTAGACCGGACCAATTAAGGTTGCCTACGTTCCCCGGACTAGAGGGCTCGGAGTGCGTAGTTCGACACTACATGGAGTGCCAAGAGATGCACGGTTGTTCTTCTTCGGGCGAAGTATCTGCGAAGTTTGCTTCCGTTATTTGGATTCATGAAGGGATTGCCGTCTAGGTTTGTTAGCTTCATGGCGCCTCAGGAGAAGATCTTTTGAACCACGAAAGGGCCGATCCATGTTGGTTCCCATTTTCCCAGTGGGTTGGTTCGAGTGGGAGGCTTTTCTTTGAGTACTGAGTCGCCTTCCACGATGTCTCGGGATTTGACTTTCTTGTCGAAAGCTCTAGCCATCCTGCTTTGATAGGCTCGGACGTGTTCCATGGCCTTTAGTCGTCGCTCGTCTAGCGAGCCAATTCGTCGTGTCGGCCGGAGCCATTCAACTTCGTTGATGTCATTTTCAGCGGCACTCGGAGTGAGGGAATTTCCGGCTCGATGGGAAGGGCTGCTTCCATCCGTATGTCGGGGCAAATGGGGTTTCTCCCGTGGGCATTCGGCGATGTGCGGTAGCCCCAAAGTGCAAGGTGCGGCTTCTCGGGCCAATCTCGTCCTCGGGTGGTCATTTTCGGATGATCCGTTCGAGGGTTTTGTTTGCTTTGCTTCCACGGCGCCGTTTGTTTGTGGCCGGTAGGGAGAAGATTTGTGGCGTGTGATCTTGAATTCAGCCGGCGATGCAGTCGAATTCCCCTTCGAAGTGTGAACCATTATGCGATATGACCTCATTTGGGATGCCGTATCGGCGAGATGATGTTTTCCTTGAGGAAATGCGCGACCTTCTTGGAGGTGAGTACCTTGTAGGACTTGGCTTCGACCCATTTGGTGAAGTAGTCGATGGCTACTAAGATGAACTCGTGGCCAGATTCTTTGCTGGCGGAGCGATTTTCCCGATGACGTCAATTCCCCAAGTGGCAAATGGCGAGGTGTAGTCATGCGGTAGAGATCGTGGGGAGGTAGATGATTGAGGTTGGAGAACCGTTGGCACTTGTCGCGGCTTCGGACAAAGTGGATGCAATCTGCCTCCATGGAGATCCGGTAGTAGCCCATCACGAGAATGATTTGCATCGGGGCTCTGGCGTTCATGTGGGGACCGCAAGCCCCATTGTGGACTTCGTTCATGAACTTGTTTGCTTCTTCTTGGGCGTGCGGCGTAGGAGTGGCCCATGGTAGCGTTTCTTGTATAGCATGTCCCCGAGGATGACGAAGTGAGAGGCGAGGCGTTTTAGGGCCATGATGCTCTTGGTTTTGACCCCTTACGTGTGTGGGTCTTCCTTGTTCATGAAGGTGGTTTCCCGTTCTTGAGGTATTGGAAAATACGGTTTGTCTTTGGAAATGGCGTCGGACTTGCGTCTCTTTGGCTCTTCGGCAATCTTGCAAATCGTTGTGATTAAAACCTTCTCGGCGGCTTGGGCCCGGTTTTCTCTCGTTTGACAACATGCTTAAATGTTTGCTTGATGCATTTATTTAATTAATGTGTTTGCCTTTTGTATAGATGAATTGTTATTAAGCTGTTTTGATTAGTTAATATCATCATTTGTTAAAGATGCAATGAAATGATTTTTAGGAAGGTCGGACCTTTTATTGAAAGCGTGAAGGCGTACATTGTTGATCAAAGATTCACAATCGTCGGGCGTAAAGCCGTCAAAGACTCAAAGATGTGAATACACGAGACAACAAGACTCGAAGCTAGACTATAGGCGACGAGGGATTGGACCGAGCTTCATTACTCTCGGATGGCTGTAGCTCTAGAGGGAGTGGTCTTTGGTTCGGGTGGCCAATCTTCCCTTGGCATGAGTCCGGAAAGTAGCTTGCATGCGGTTCGATTTCAAACCGGATCGCGGAGGTTTTTGGTTGCTCCCACGATGATGTCCCTCCATTAGTGTTGCCACCGGTCCTTGGGGTTTTTGATGATAGAAGTCGGCGAGGGCTACTTCTAGGAGGGCGAAGCATTCGGCGGTCGGAGTTGATTCTTCTTGATGTTGATCACTTTCATAGAATCTGCCTCTTTATGCAGGATCTTTGCTTGGACGACATTTACAATGTCGATTCGAGGGCATGCTATATCTCCTTCCACGATTAAGCCTTGGAGGAGGTTGCGCCCTTTGTTCATCCGGGTCGGACAGGAATGTTGAATTGAACTAGGCTGTGATGGCTGTCCCAGTAAGATCCGAGTGTCGGCTAGAGGGTTGTCTTGTATCGGGGGATCGGTGATGAGCCAGTTTGCAAGGGGGTTTTCGGCGAAGTAAGGGTCTACTCCTCGATCAATCTCCATTAGGGCATCCATCTCTTGATCCTCTCTCAAGCATTCTTCACGGTCGCATATATCGAGTTGTCATCTGACCCATGAGTTCTTCGATTTCCGGCTCGTCGCGGCTTAGAGCGTGGATGTAAGGATCCACTTCGTAGCGGGACGGGGTAGGAGAATTATGCGGGAAGAGTATTCGGTCATGTCGGGACCTTCTTACAGGTCATAGCTTGCTGGCCAAGCACTTGCCATTACTGCTTGCTTCCGCGGATCACTTCGATCGCTCCATTGGCATTGATGAATTTCACGCATTGGTGAAGAGTAGATGATCTTGCTTTCATCGATGTATCCAAGGTCGTCCCAACAAAGCGAGAGAAGGTTGGTTTGATTTCCACGACTTGGAACTCTACCGAGCTCCGGTTGTACGTCGGAGTGGATCCTCAAATTGATGACTCCTACGATTGGTCGTGCGGTGGAATCGTAGGCTCGGATTACCGAGGTGAAGGCCTTATCGAGAGAACGGTCGATGCGGAGTCGTTTCGGTGTGCTCAAAGCGATGATGTTGGCTGCGGAGCCGTTATCAATCAAGACGTTCGGGAGGAAGAACATCTCTATTTTTATGAGGATGAGGAGGGCTTCGTTGTGCCGATTCTCACATATTGGCAAGTCATCGTCTGTGAAGGCTAAACCGCTTCCCGTGCTACCGTTTGACTCGGTCTCTTACGGAGAACGTTCGATCCATCCATTTGTATGCCTTGGCTGGGGCAAAGATCGTAGGGAGACGGTTGCCCTTGGGCGTTCTTGTCGGAATTCCCGGTCACGAGATCTCTTGACTACGGTTTCACGCTCCCGGTCGTAGCGGGACGGCATGCTTGACGGTTTCGGAAATTGCGGAGTGCTGCTCTCGCTTGGAGTTTCGTCAAAGGCTATTGAGTTTACCTGTCGTTTCGGGGGAATGGATTTCCGATGGTATTGGGACCACGAGGGCGTTCCAATTTTCCCTCCTCAATGAGCCTGGACCACTGCTTGAGCACGAAGCAATTGTCGGTGGTGTGGCCGGGGTAGTTGTGGAAGGCGCGATGCTTGCTCATATCCATGTTGGGTTTGGGAGTCTTCGGTTGGAAATTCTCGAGTGGTTTGAGAAGATTTCGTTTCACCAAAGCTTGAAATACTTGACCGAGGCATCTCCGGGTTATCTAAATCTTTGGAGCTGTGGGAAGCGAGGGGATTGTTATTCTTTGGGGCTGCTTGATCGCGGTTTACTTGAGCTCCGTTACGAATGTAGTGTCTTGTTCCATTTGCTTCCTTTCCTTTGGTCGGGCGGGAGTTGAAGTTGCCGAGGTTTGTTCGATAGCGGTAAGACGAGGCGGGGGTTCTTTGTTGCCTTTTGAAGACTCGAGTCTTTTCAAACTTTGTCCGGCGTTGACCATGGCACGGAGATCCGGATAGAAATGGTGGCTGATCAAGGTCCTCAAAGATGGCTTGAGGCGGGAATGGAAGATGTCCATCTGCTCTTCTTTGGAAAGTGGATCCATTATCTCGCTTAGCTTCCGGTTCCATCTTTTGTAGAACTCGCCCTTTGGTTCGTCATCCTTTTGTTCGGTGGCTTGCGGGTCATGGCGGTTTGTCTCCCATTCAAGGTTGGCGCGATACTTCTCCGGGGAAGATTTCAGCGATTTGATCCCATGTGGAGCGGTTTTACGCCTTCACATTGAGGAACCACCTTAGTCTTTGTGGATTTGAGGGAATGCGAAAGTGATGCGCCATCTGTTGAGGGTTGCCCCTTTGGCTCTCATACCCGGGACGTAGGTGTCGATGTGGGTTTTTGGGCATTACTGTCCCGTCAAACTTTTCCATTTCCGGCATCTGAACTTTGGAGGGAGAGGGACCACTTTGTTCGGATCGGTGGCGGGAGGGAGTCCTTCCGAGAACTAGCTAGCTTGCCTTGCATGTCTTTCATTTGTTCGATCGGCCAAGCCATGTGAGGATCGGTATGCGAGGTGGAGTTACCGTTTTCGGGGACGGGCGAAGATGGGGGTGGATTGGGCGATGGGATCGCCATTCGGGAGTCTTGGGGAGGTAGTTGAGTGTATACCAACCCATACCCTGGGGTGTTGAAGTTGAGGCGTGATTGCCGGGTCCGCTAAGGGTTGTGTTTGGGAAGCTGGGAAATGATTCGTTAGCCCCAATTGGCGGACTAGCGGGTGGCAAACTTGAGATGTCGGGATATCCGCTCGGGATGCTGTCCACACAGTAAGCATGGGGACTTTTGATTGTGGTTGCGAGGCTCGTATAGAGGCAAAGGATTGAATCTGGGGATACCGAGATGCATTGGGATACGGCGGAGCGAGCACGTATGTGTCTTTGTTGGTGCGAGCTTGATGTGCGGGCCGAAGCGGCGTGTTGGCGGGCATGTCGGAGGCTTGGCCCGGCGCTGAGGAGCTTTGAGCGAGAGGCTGCTGCGTTCTTTGGGATCTCGTAGCTTGGCGGAGGCGGAACTTGCGATAGCTTTGAGAGACCGGGGAGCCGGTATGTCTTCGTCCTCTATGAGAACAAAGGTTCCGTCGGGTTGGGGAGGCTGGCTTGTTCCTCGAAGACGCAAGGTGTCTACGATCCGGAGCTTCTTTGTTCCTCTTGGCGCTTCTTGATGGTTTCGAAGGCTCGCGGCACCTCCTCCATTATGCGGAGGTTCCTTAGTGGCGGGGTTCCGTTTCCCTCCTTGTTATCTGTTGATCCGTCATGGGAGAGTAGCGGACGGTGCGGACCGTTGAAGCTGGAAGGGCTATCGGACCTTGTGACCTCGATGCGAAAAGGCGGCTTCCGGGTATTCTCAACCACTCTCGGTTATTTGGAGGGTGATGGGCAAGGATTTAGACACGGGAATGGCCTAACGGGATAAAGGGAAAGCTCACGTGGCATGCGGTTTCCGTTTCTTTTATTATTATTTTTTTGTTGTTTTAATTTACTTAAAACATGTTTTCTCGAGAATCCTAGGTAGGTTGGAAAAGATTGCTCTTCTTTTCGCAACTATGCTAGATCTGGGTCGATGGAGACCATACGTGCGGCTATAAGCCCCTCGTTTTGCACCTGTATTTCGACATCCCGGGGTGGAGCGGCCCGGGCGAGGTCCTATAGTGCAAGCGGTTTCCACCGGCCTAAAGAAAAATCGAACCTAAGGACCGAGCTTTGTCATGTTCGTTTTGATGCGTTAGCCATGTGAATAGTGAACCGAGCCGGCCGGCTGAGTCAAGATCGAGTCGAAGTTCGGCATGACCTCTCTTTACCTTGCTTGCGCAAGGGATGCGTGACGTTAGGCGTTGGTGGGTCATATTGTCATGGGCGACGTATCAAAGGCGTGATGACATGGTGTCATGTGAGCATGGATGTATATCGGGACGGAACATCGTGCAGGTGTAACCGGAAATCAAGATCGAGGTCAAGATTTTAGCATGACCTTTCATCGCTTTGCTTGCGCGAGGATCTTGAGTTAGAGCCTTGACTCGAAAAATGGCCGGCATGGTATATGTATCCAGTGTATGACACGGGCTGGGTAAAAACCAACCGAGTGCGACGAGTGTGACTCAAGACTCAAACGTGCGGGGTTGACGCTTGGCTAGGATGGGATGTTTGGAATGATCCCGTGCGCGTCCAAGAGGCCTAGGAAGACAAACGGTTTGCAAGCGAGACCACTCCGGGTTGAGGGTTGTAGTGTGCGGTGTATCAGGCGGCGGTGCGCGTAGCGTGCGGTGTAACCGAGCGGCGGTGTGAGTAGAGTGCGGTGTAACCGAGCGGCGGTGCGCGTAGTGTGCGGTCTCTAAAATTCTTTTACGAGTAAAACGAAGTTTTTGAAGAATTTTAAATGTATGCACGAGATGTATATTGATGCATTTTTTTGTATTTTTATTTTTTGTAAAATAAAAAGTAAAGCACGTGCACACACACACAGATTAAAGGAAAGGGGTAAAATGAAAGTTTGACCCTCATCATCGTTTTAAAAATCTTTTGTTTTGTTTAAAAAGATTATAAAACAAAAAGTCCCAGAGTCGCCAAGCGAAATTACCCGGATCAGAGGCGGCGCGTTCGCGCCGGCATACTGGCATTTCCCGCTTTGCGGCGTTTTCGGGTTGGAGGTGTCTCGCCGTTTGTTTTCGCATTTGTAGAGTCGCCACGCCGTTTTATTAAGCCCCAAAACATTGAAAAAGGGCATCGGTTTAAAGATAATTTTAAAGCTGTTTTTGTGTGATGAGATTTTGAGTTCGGAGGTCGAGATGACTCCTCGGGAAGAGAATATTAGAATATTAGAGCTCACCAGAGTCGCCTCGTAAAACGAGTCTTTCGGATACCCCTAATATCCTTTAAATGTTGTGTGTGTGTGTGTGTGCTTTTAAAAATGCATCTTTGTATCGGATGTCTACATTGTATGCTATGTATGGAAATGTATTGAAATAGTAATGGAAGGAAGCCTTACCAATGTTGGTTCGTGTCTGTCTTCCGGCGAGGAATAGTGTTTGAGGTCGGAGTAGCGTTAGGTACGGATCGGGATTGCTTCGGGAGGGGCCGGTTGTCTGCGGACGGAGTTTCGGCGTGAGTTGATGTTGCGAGGCTGCGTTCGGGCGGAGGTTCGGCGTGCGTGGGGATCGTCGGGATCACTCGGGCGAGAGGTTCGGCGTGCGTTGGGGTGGCGGGAGTCACTCGGGCGAGTTTCGGCGTGGTTTGGGATCGCCGGTTTGACTCGGAAAGAGCGGGACACCGTGGAAAGACCGAGCGAGGCCTCGGAGTACCACGAGGGGCCTCGAGTACCTCGAGAGTGCCTCGGGGCAGCGCGGGAGCGTCGCGGAAGCGCTCGGGGAGGCTTCGGAGCACCACGAGGGGGCTCGGAAGGCCTCGGAAGGATCCGAAAGGGCGGGAATGCCTCGGAAGGACTTAGAGGGAAGCCGAGAAGGCCTAGGGAGGAAGAGAGAAGTGGGAGGTGTGTGAAAATGAGGAGGGGGAGCCCTCTATTTATAGTGCCCGAGATTTGGTGCAAAGAGGTCCGTACGGACCTCACAGTAATCCGGACTTTTGGTTTTCCTCGATTTGAGGGAATCTGTGATGATGGAGGAATATTTGCAATTATGATGTTCCCTGTGCAATAAGGTCCGTACGGACCAAGTTGACATGCAAAGAGGTCTGTACGGACCAACTCTGCAGGGGGGTAATCATTTTCCCTGGGATTTGAGGGAATATTGTGGACTTTAAGAGGATTCAGTAATTATTAAAGCAAAGAGGTCCGTAAGGACCATTATTGCTTTTCCAATTTCCTGAAAATTCCCAAAAGGTCCTTTTGTCCCTTTTTATCCCAGAAAGGCTCCTCCCTTGGTTTGGCTGGGGGTTTTGAGTGCCAGAGGTCGTCGAGACTGCGTTGATGAGTCTGCGGTGTTTCCCGTGTGTTTGAAAGGGGGTGATCTAGATTGGGGTACTTACACCTACGTTTGGGTTGAGCCGTCAGACGGCGACGAATCAGGACTCTCCGGAGTCGAGGACGCGGCAGAATTGCGGGCAGATCCCTACATTCATATGCTCAGTTTCGAGGACGGAACCCATTCCGATCAGGTCACCTACGACAAGGGCTCCAACACCATGGAAATTGTCAAGCTCAACGTCCAGTACAGGCAGTTATCCGACAATTGGAAACAACTGGTTGACACGACAAAGAACCCCTCTGATCAAGTGACTGACGACAACTTTGTCAACATCATCTATTCCAGATATCCTGATGATACCAAGGATCCGATCCTTATTGTCAGATTCTGCAATGCCAAAGTTACCCTCGACGACTGCCTGCTCATGGTAAATGAGGCCCTGTCCAATCGAGCTCAGAACTCATCATCACTTCCGACTACCAGCCCCAGTAGCAACCGGCCCGTGCCGTCAGTCAAGCTTAAAGCCACAAGCGCCGCCAAGGCCAAGGGCAACAGCGAAGGAGACAAAGCTCCTCACTCTGCTACAAATCAGATCAACCTCGGGAACACTTCCAGCAGCCACCCCGAAAACATCTATAAGAGTCTTCCTCGCAAGACAGAGTCAGCTTCCGCCGAAGGGAATGACCACCTCAGCATCAACATGCTCAAGTTCGATTCTGCTCCCAGTCGTCACGGCCATGGATTCAGACATCCCGCCAGCAAACTGTTAGCTCTGATAGACTTGGCGATCCAACGAGATCACGAGACTGTCAACATCGAAGAATTCAACACCCCCGTGGGTTCAATCAAGCAAATATGGGCGAACTTCTTGGTAGTCGAGATCAAGGAAGGCCGCATGGAGTGTCCCAGCCCGACTTCCTTCGTCAACATAATCCAAGTGTTTCCGCCATTCAGAGATTTGGATGTGATCACAGTTCTGGATACTAGTCTGACGGCGCGCACCTATGGAGACTGCTTAGCTCTTGCAAGGAAAGCCCTCATGGAACTAGGCGCTCAAGAGAACCGTCTCTGGGACGAAAACCAAGCTCAAAAGACCCACAGGGACCAAGCCCTTAAAGTGTCACAAGCAACTTCAGACAGAAAGCTAGAGGCCACTCTAGACCAGTTCAACCTCAAGGGTTTTGCTCACGGCAACTTCCTGGACTACCGTCTGTTCTCATCCAACCCCCTCTGCCAAGGGAGGGCGGTCAACGGTCCCGACGACCTAGGAGATGGAATGACACAGCAGAACGAATACCATCACTTACCTCCCCGAGGAAAGTAAGTTCTCTGTGAAAGCGACGACGAAGAGGATGAAACCATTCTCTTCCAAGCCGAGCATGAAGTCAACAAAACCGGAATCCCAAGGGTCCTGGGAGGATGGAGACGGATCATTTCCGCCCTCAAACTGAAAGGCCAACTGAGGGAGGAAGGTCTATTCAAAAATAAGAGAAAGATGGAAATATATCTCCAGCAACTGCTCAGGGAGATTCCACAGACTGCGGCATTCGTTTACAGAAACGATCAACTGGGACAGCAACCAGTTACATGGGCAGATGTTCGGGAAGCTGTGTACTCACCTTCCGATATACCCGCCACTCAGATAAAGCAGAAAGGAAAGCTCTCCCCGATGGAGGTTTACTTAGACTGCCGCGCACAGTTAAAAGAAGCACTGGCTATTCTCACGTGGGAAGAAACGCAGGCGCTAACTCTCGACGCAGGCTCCGCTGCAATAAAGTTGATCTGGGCCAAGAGTTGAGGAAAATTAGCAAACCATGAGTATCGCCAGACCCAACTCCAGAATGCCCTGAGCATGCTCAGCAAGAAGGAAAGGAGTGCGATATACCGTGAAGAGATCAAGGAGACTGTTCGCTTGAGCCAAGAACTCTCCAACCTCCCCTAGAGGGTCAGCAACGCACGGTTCGATTCGAGGCAACATTTGCGCGGCGACATTCGAACAGCTGCGGCAATCCGTAAACTACCTCCCCACGGAGGCACCCAAGCCAGTATCCTGGGACAGAATCCGAAAAGCTTCCGAAGCTCCCGGGAACACATCTACAATCAATGAATTGAAGGAAGACATATGGCCCTACGCTACGAGGAATCCTCCTCTGACTATGGCTCAGCTCAGAGCGGCCTATTCAGAAGGGACCAAGCCTGATGTCACCGTTCTAACCCGATCGGGTCAAATCCATGCATTACCACCTAAGGCCACCAAAAAGCCAGCACAGCTAGAACCGCAACCCGGCCAGCCCGAAGACACAAGTTCCGTGAAAGAGGACCCGATCCTCACTCAGCTCAAGCAGACCCAGGCGAACATTTCCCTTTGGTCCCTGCTCACATCCTCATATCCTCATAAGCTCAAGCTAGAGGAAAGTCTGGCCCGTACCATGGTCCCCGTGGACGCAACCCCAGACGAAGTGATTCAGATGATCGGCAACATCCATTACGGTAACATTATCACCTTCACAGATTTGGATCTGCCAAAATTTGGGGCTGATCACAATGAGCCACTCTACATCACAGTCCAGCTGGACGAGCGTTGCCTTCCCCGCGTGTTGGTAGACGGGGGTTCCGGAATGAATGTCTTGCCCGCCAAGATGATGGACCTGCTTGACATCAAGCCCACAGATCTGAAGCCTTTAGTCAACACTGTCAAGGCCTATGACTCTACTTCCCGTACAGTTCTCGAGGTTGCTACTCTTAACATCTGGTTCGGCAAGCGGATGATCCCCAACGAATTCCAAGTGTTGGACATTCCAATCACTTTCACAGCCATCCTGGGCCGACCCTGGCTGCATCAGATAAATGGTGTGGCATCCACCCTTCACCAGTGCATCAAATTCATGCAAGGAAACGAGCTAACCACAATCTACGGCGACAGCGTCACCACCGAGGGGACTAGCACCAACGACATTCCAGAGTTAGAAATCAAGCATAATGACGACATGGCATTAACTGGATTCACTCTGGAGACCTCCAAGATCCAAATATGCAACGTGGACCTTCCACTATCTCACGACAGATTCCTCCCGCCATGAAGATGATGAAACTCATGAACTTCATCCCAGGGTGGGGGCTCGGCAAGGTTACTGAGGCCAACACCAAGTCATCGAAGTCAAGAGACCACACCACGGTCCGGGGCTTGGCTACGTGCCAACACCGAGTGACATCAAGGAAGACAAAGGCTCGCCCGCACTAAGGCGGCGGCCCGCAAAAGGGGAACCTCCGATGGCACACCCAACCTCCGACCTTACAGTTTCGACCTCGCTCATTACTTCAGGGAACCAGGCAAGCTGAGGGACGAGGCAAGCAGCGAGGGGACCGATAAGGATGGAAACCGAGCAGTAGAGCTGAGGGGCCAGACGGCGGAACAAACGACGGGCGGGGACCAAAAGTGGGCCCGATGAAGATGAGAAAGAAGCGGGGAAAGTCGGCACAAAAAACTACAGAAAGGATGGAACAGCTAGCACGGGACCTCAAGCGTTTCAGAGGACTCAAGGCTAATCCGATAAGGGGAGTGTTCCTCGACATTACAACTCTACCTGGACCAATTGCCACCACGGTCCAGCATGAGTATGCGTTCAAGGGAATCCCAGACATAGAAGAGCAACTCAGGGTACTCTTCACGGGAAACAGATTGTTCGGATCAGCCGCCGAGGCCACATTCGAGACAGTAACTCCAAAGCAAAAGGAACCAGAATTCATAGAAGACGCTCTCAGTGGACCAGCTCTACAGAGTCTTTTTGAAGAAGTCATGGAGGTGCCAAACCTGATTGACATGGGCTCCGAAAACAGCATGATCGCCATGGTTGGGACAGCAGAGGCCAGGCCTCTCGACCCCCGAATACTCATCAAGCATCAAGCAATGCCACTGAAGAACTGGGTAACTTTCACCGGACCAAGGGCAAGCCAGGCAGAAATGGAAGACAAGCTGGGCCTGCACCCACATCTCCCTAAACCTGGTCTTAAACCCTCTGAGTCAGTCCTTGTCGAAGTCTAGTCCTGCGAGTCGTCCAATGACCTTACGTCGGAAGACTATGATAATGTAGCCAACCATGTATTTCCGTTCTCGTTTAATGAAAAGTCTGACCTTTTGGAGTATCCCCTCATTGCCACTTTAACAACTGATAAGTTAACAAACAACTTAAAAGACGTTAATAACGAATCAATTGATAAAGAAGCAGACACATTAAATGAACAATACATTAAAGAAGTTCTCAAGCGTGTAGTAGACCGAGAGGACAACCGGGCCCAAGCTACCGAAGAGGTTATGACCAAAGTGAACCTGGGGTCAGTGCAAGAGCCTAAAGAGACACAAGTGGGCAATTTCTTCGCCTATGCAGGAAAAGAAGCCCTAATAAGCCTCCTCCGGGAGTATGTTGACGTGTTCGCCTGGTCATACCAGGACATGTCGGGACTCGATCCCTCGATCGTGGAGCACAGAATTCCCCTGAATCCAGAATCCAAGCCTGTCAAACAGAAGTTGCGCAAGATCAAGCCAGAGTGGTCCTTGCAAGTGAAAGAAGAGATTGAGAAAATGCTCCGAGTTGGCTTCATCAGAGTGATTGAGTACCCGACTTGGCTCTCCAACATGGTGACGGTCACCAAGGCCAATGGAAAGGTCAGATGATGTGTGGATTTCCGGGATCTCAACAAGGCCAGCCCTAAGGATGATTTCCTACTGCCCAACATCGACATGCTAGTCGACACCACGACAAATTTCAAGGTAAAGTACTTCGTGGACGGGTTTGCCAGATACAATCATATCAAAATGTCTGAGGAGGATCAAGCCAAGACTGCTTTCACCACTCCGTGGGGGACATACTGCTACATGGTCATGCCATTCGGTTTGAAGAACGCTGGGGCTACTTACCAGAGGGCTGCAACAGCCCTCTTCCATGACATGATTCACAAAGAAATCGAAGTATATGTCGATGACATGATCATCCACTCCAGAGGATCAGACATGCAACACATGACGGATCTAAGGAAGTTCTTCAACAGACTTAGAAAGCACTCCATGAGATTGAACCCTGTGAAGTGCACCTTCGGCGTCAAGCGAGGCAAAGTACTGGGGTACATGGTTACAGAAAGGGGTATCGAAGCCGATCCCAAGAAAATCAAGGCCATCATCGACATAAAGTCGCCTCAGACCCTGACAGAAGTGAAAAGCTTTATGGGAAGACTTCAGTACATCAGTCGCTTCATCAACCAGTTGGCATCTCTCTGCGAGCCTATGTTCAAACTGATGAAGAAGAATACAGACATCAAATGGGACTCTGAGTGCCAGACAGCTTTCGAGAAAATCAAGATATACTTGGTGAATCCCCCGATTCTGTGCCCGCCACATGAAGACAAGCCACTACTCCTGTACTTGACAGTAACAGACACGTCAATCAGAGCAATGCTGGCGCAAGAACAGAAAGATTCCAAAGTTGAGCATGCAATCTAGTTCGTAAGTTGGAAGCTTCAAGGAAGTGAACTCAGCTACTCAGTGTTAGAGAAAACTTGTACCGCCTTGGTATGGGTAGTCGGAAAATTGAAACACTACATGCAGTCACATTCAGTGCTCCTGGTCTCTAAGATAGACCCCGTCTGATACCTCTTTGACAAGCCATCCCTGTCAATGCAACTAGCCAAGTGGTCATTCTTCCTGGCTGAGTTCGACATCAAGTACATGGTCAGAAAATCAACAAAGGGCGAGTAATGGCGGATCGGTGGCCGGACTTTCCAAGCGGTGAACCTAAGGGTCACGATCCGCGGTTTCCGGACGACGGAATCTTTTCACTCGGCGGCGCAAACCGCGGCAACTCTTCTTCGATGGGCGGCCAACAAGAAGGGAATGGTATTGGAATGCTCCTTGTCGATCCCAGGGCGAGCACACTCCATAGCCATCAAGCGAATTTTGAAACAACCAACAATGCGGCGAGAATATGAAGCTGCGCGGCCGGTGCAGAAGCCGCCCTCGAGCGTAAAATCTTAGAAGCTGGAAGTATACGGAGACTCGGCATTGATCATCAATCAAGTGTCCAACAAATGGAAGACGATAGATTACGGCCTCCCGAAGTACCACACGTACATGGAGGAGCTCATTGCTCGGTTCAAGGACATCTCTTTCCACTATTTGCCAAGAGACGAGGAACCGCTTCACGAGATGCCTGGCTACCCTCGCCTCTCTTGTCAAAATTCCCGATGGGAAATCGGTAAAACCCTCGAGAATAGGCGGACGGGAAACACCCGCTTATTCTTTGTGAGATCGAAATAAAAAAATGAAACGATCGACGAACCACAGTACAATCAAATCTACCAGTACCTCCAAAACGGAGAAGCTTCCTTCACAAATGAAGATGGAAAATACAAAGAAGGGATCAAAGCCAAAAACATGATGGCATTAAAATGCTTGGCTTCCCATTTCGTCGTGCAGGGGTATGTTGTACAAGAAGCGCCACCAAGGGCCACTCCTTCGGTGTGTAAACAAAGAGAAAGCCAGTGAGCTAATGAACGAAGTTCACAACGGAACCTACGGTCCGCACATGAACGCCCGAGCATTGACACAGATCATCCTCCGTATGGGATACTATTGGATATCAATGGAAACGAGGCGCATCCGGTTCGTCAGAAGGCTGCGACAAATGTCAACGGTTCTCCAACCTCAATCACATCCCTCCTCATGAACTCTATTGCATGACTACGCCATGGCCCTTCGCCACATGGGGAATCGACGTCATCGGCAAGATCACTCCGCCGGGAGCTTGATAGTCACGAGTTCATTCTAGTCGCAGTTGACTACTTCACCAAATGGGTAGAAGCCAGATTGTACAAGGTACTGAATTCTAAGAAGGTGGCCGAGTTCATCAGAGAGAACATCATGTGCCGATACGGAGTGCCCAACGAGATCATATCCGAAAATGGGACTCGGCCGAAGGAGATTGTGACCCAGCTAGCGACCGAATTCGAGTCACACGTCACAAGTCTTCTCCTACGAGACCACAAACCAATGGTGCGGTAGAGGCGGCAAACAAGACTCTTACAATGATAATCGGAAAGATGACCACCGAGAGGTCGGGCGGCCCGAAAAGCTACATCTAGCCCTGCGGGAAACAGAACATCGGTCAGAACCGCCACAGGGGAGACTCCGTTCGTACTTACCTACGGAATGGAAGCAATGTTACCCGTGGAATTGGAAATTCCATCCCTCCGAGTCCTCTTGGAAAACGGGATCAATGAAGTCGAATGGCTACAGAGCCGTCACGACGAACTTGATCTACTCGACGAGCGCAGATTGAAAGCCAGGAACACACTCGAGCCTACCAAAGCAGAATGGCCCGAGCATTCGATAAGAAAGTCAAGATCTGAGACATTAGAGAAGGCGACTTGGTGCTAAAGGAAAAGCCTCCTACGCAGACCAATCCCCTCGGAAAGTGGAAGCCTACCTGGATAGGACCGTTCATGGTACAAAGAATCTTCTTCAGAGGAGCCATGAAGTTAGCAGATTTGGACGGGAACCCTTTCGTTAACCCCGTGAATGGAAGCAAGCTCCGCAGATACTTCGTTTGAGGAAGAGCACGAGTCAACTCTCCTTCCCCATACACCACCCCTCAGTAAAATTAAAGTGCTAAAAGAGTAATACCCAACTGGATACATTCCTAACAATGATCCAGGTAAAAAACAGGGTCGCACTTCTTTTGTCTTTGTTTTTCTCAAATTCACCTAAAGTGTCGAACTACGGTGACCTGAGCCCCTTAGTCCAATTGTAAAAGGGGAACATAGGCAGCCATCATTAGTTCGGTCTAAAAAAAAAAACAAATAAGCATCAATTGTTTATGTTTCGAAAAACTCTTTTCAATTAACCTACAAATTCATTACGGTTAAAACAATCTTTGATGAGTTCACGCACAGTCAACTCTTGACTCGCTACACGCTAGCAAAACTACAATAAAACATTAATCAGTTAATGTGTCTGCAATGATAGTGGGTGGATACTCTGGACAGCAAGGTCAACCTAGTTTTCCGTACTTGGTCCTTCATCCTTCTTCCCCTTCCCTTTTCCACGACGGGTGTTCTTCACCTTCACAGGGAATATTCCTGTAGTCCTTCTACCTGGCTCAGGGACCCTTCCCGACGCCTCCGTCAAGCCTGTAGCTGTCAGCGCAACCCTTTCCCTAGCTCTGTCTTGAGCTGCCTCTCTTCGAGCCATCATAACCATGCTTTGATCGGCCTCCCGATCAGCATTGGCCTCATAGTCAGCCATGTCGTCCCCAGTACGATTCCGAGGGTTAGCCCCCGCTTCGGTCCTCCTCAAGGTCGAGCTGTCAAGGTAATCAACACCCAACAGCTCCCTCCGTCTACACAAAATAGACATTTGTGTCTCCCCCATACACTCTTCGTACCAGTTCAGATACTGCGTAGACAGAACAGTGCCCTCTCTCCGGTGAAAGAGAACCCTGGCAGGAAAGGACATGTATTGCCACAACTGTGTGAGCAGCAATAGCGTCGAAGGATCTTCCATCAGCAGAGATCCCACCTCGAAGGTAGCAGCATAACTCAAACCCGTCAATGGCACCTGCTCCAGCCCGTACTGTCGCAGAACCAAGGATGGAATGTAGAAAGCAGTCTGGGACAGTCCCGATACTCTAACAACCAAAAGACCCTCCTGAGCGGTCCGACAAGTCTGTAACTTAAAATGAGGAACCGACCATCGCAAGTGATGCGTGCGAAGTCTGGCCATCCAGAGCTCCAGCTCAGCCTGATCGCCCCCTATCACCAGAGGACGTCGAGAAAAGGACCAAGCGTCACAAGACATTGGCACCTCGGGCTTCATCTTCAACCTCTCCCTCAACCACATAGTGAGCATAGCGGGACTCCCTCCCCACATATATCGGCTGTCAGTCGCCATCCGACCTATGCCCAGGAACGTCTCGCCCAGGATCAAAGGCACGATGTCTCCCCCGTTCCGGCACTGTCTCACCAGGTCCAGTACACTGTAATGGCACACACCCAGGGACGTGAATGTGAACAAAGTAGCAATCGCGCACAGAGCAAACGCAAAAATGCTCCCCTCGCTACCAGCAAATTTATCGGGCAACCCCGAAATGTCGACATAGTCTGTGTTCAATATCAGCATCCCGTATGCTTCTTCAGCCGAGATACCAAGCAGAAACACTAACTTCTCAACAGTGGCCATGCCACCCGCATAGGGAAGAACTAGCTGTTCCCTCTCAGGTCCTCCTAGAATGGCCCGGAAATCTTCGAACGTGGGAGTAATTTCGTTGTACACATTCCTCCGTACGTCCCAGAAGCGAGCCGCATCTCTCAAAAGATCCCAATCTGGCATGAGCTCCTTCAAAGCCCAAATAGATTTCATCCCGTAACAGCCCTCGAAAAACCCCTTGTTTTGCCTCGTGTGGTTCCGTACCCACGACTGGAAATTTTCCAAGTATCGCTCTTGCATCCGAGACGATAGCTTAGGGAATGGAGCCATGAAAAGAAGTGAAGGGAACCTTAGGAATTTGAGAGAAATTCAGCTAATGGTTCAAGGCAAACGCATAGTTTCTTACGAATTGCAAAGCTGAAACTGCAATTTAAAAGATTCTGGAAATTCATCCTCAGTCCGGCCGGACTCTTTCTGCAGTTGACTTGGTCAACTCTGCAGCCAGCTGCTCTCAAATTGGAAACAATTCCAAACCAAGCCCTGTTCATGCTTTATTGAATCTGCGTGCTCCCATGGTTTCAATCAACCACTACCAACACCACTTTCGCCCTGAGCTCGTACAACAGTGCAATTAATTAAATATCAGTGCATATAGGCATAAATTTTGACCAGTTCAATTTTTTATGCATATTTCGTTTTATTTATTTTTGATCAACCTACTTGCTTGTTTGCCAAAAATAGAAGAAGGAAATCATTAAATAGATGTGCAAAGTACAGGTTCCACCTCAAGGGCGCCTTTTCAAATACAGGTCAAATTATTTTTGGACAATACACGCATTTTGTCTAAAAAGCAACAAAAGAGGACTACTCAGAGTCCTGCTCGTCATTCGAGCACTCGACGTACTGCTCCGCAGCGGCCGGATCCGTCGAGAACAAGTAATCTCCAAATTCCTCCAGGCGGGAATACGCGAAGAGCCTCCTCTGCGCCTGCGAACTCGAGGACTCTCCCTATTCGTGCCCCGAGTGCGAAGAAGGACAAGCTCCAAACCCAGCTGTCTCGCCAGAGAACTGGCCAAATCCCGGCGCGAAGTCCGCTCCACCAGTCGTGGAGGCAGACGAACCTCTCGGCCTAGACTGCCTCGGCTCATGTACAGCCACACTCCTCCGGGAACTACACCTCAGGAACTCCACGAGCCTCCTAGTGTAGTTGGCCCACCCGTCCAACTGCCTCACAGCCTGGTTGTACGTACGACCAGATGTTGGTGTAATGCCCTAGGCTTTAGTTATGTTTAACTGAAAAACCGTTATGTATCATCTTTATCGTTTATGTTTATTATTTGATTGTTATATAGTTTGCATATTTATTATAATAATCACTGTCCCTAATTATTAAGAGAATAATTAGTATAATTGTCAATGGATAATCATGTGATGGTTATATGCATAAGAGATGCACATTGAAATTATGGGTACTTGTTAGAGAACAAGTGACTGGACATGACCCGCATGAGATTTATGTAATGGTCAAATGTCATACTTAAATCTCATACGGTTACTTCATTTATTTCCTAGACCTGAGACTATCAAAACCTTACATATGATGAAAGCCATGTTTGATTTTAGTCAAACGATATCTTAACACGATATCTATAAAGGCTATCATTGGCATGATCGGATTCATGATGGGAAGGATGATAAGTCAAGAAGGAGTTTGTCCCTCGGAAGAGAGATGTTATGCTTGGGTCCCTCGATGAGTGATAATGATGAAAGTGTATGGCCGTACCCCAATATGATTGGAATTATCATTATACTCAAGAATCGAGAAAGCATTGAACAATAACAAGTTGACAAGGACCATGACTTGTGTTCAATATAACATCGTGAGACAAAAGGGATAAATGGAAGTACACCGTTGGAAACGTGAACTCTTACGTTACATCATTTGGGTAGACATAATGGCTTGCTAGAGTCCGCTTATGTCTTATGAGGTTCGATATGATCGAACTCATTGCCAACATGATGTAATCCTATTGGGTCACACACAACTAGAATGAATTGGTTAAACCGGAGGAAGAATGATTGAGAGGCACGAGCGGCTACTTATGTCACGCGACATATCAAGCCAATGGCTTGATATACCGCGCGACATAATAGGCCAATACGCGTTTTGACGGCTGTCTCTCCTAATTCGATTAGAAAGAGGTATTTACACTATTGTAGTATAAATACAAGGGTTACAATCGAGACCTAAAAGTCTAGCCGAAATTTTAAAGCAAAATTCACAATCAAATTCTCTCAATATTCTTCAAGGTTTAGATCTAGCAATCAACAAGAAATTGTTCTTGGATTCATTCAAAGGTGTGGATACCAAAAAGAGGGTCTTCGCTCGTTCATCGATCAAGGCCTAGAGTTCAAGCAAGTTGAAGAACGAAGTTTGTGATTCGATATCACATAATCAAATCGTTCGATAGCTCAAGACCGGAAAGCGTTTCAAGGTTGGTTTAATTCTATCTCATAGGTATTCAAATTAATTGTATAGAACGGATCCTAGGGCTTCTTGGGTTTTATGTTTTTAATGCTTAATTCCGCTGCGCATGGACCCGTAAGACCCAACGGTGGTATCAGAGCCCCCTTCGTATGGTTAAGTTTGAATTAACATGCTAGATTTAAGATATAAATTGTTTATATGCTTATTGCATGTTTTGAATGTGATAGAATTTTTAATTGTTTATGTGAAACAATGTGAAAATCGTTTCGAATTATGCTTTGAATTAAATCGTAAAAGGATGTTTTACGTGATTTAATTACATGTAATCTGTATTGGTTCGAATCTGGAAATCCTGTTACTTGGCTTATGTCGCGCGACATGTTGAGCCATGTGGATTTGAGGTTAGCGGCTGTTACGTCGCGCGACATATCAAGCCTACGGGCGATTATGTCACGCGACATAATAAGCCAAAGCTGGGCGAGAATCTGTTTGTTCAAATTTTACGCTATTACGTGATTGTGTTTACAATCTGATATGTTCATATGAAAATCTGGATGTTATAAAATTAATTTTATAAGTCCGCGATAGATTGATTCATTGATATACATGATTAATTGATTAAAATGTGATTTTAATAATTATTGCAATGTATATGAAAATCTGGATGTTATAAAATTGAGTTTATAAGTCCATGCTAGATTAATTCATTGATATGCATGATTAATTGATTAAAATATGATTTTAATAATTATTGCGATGCATGAATTATTTGTTCTTAAGTGTTAAGAATTTTATTAGATGTTTAGTTGAAACATTGAATTGTGATTTCCTAAAATGTTTAGTTGAAACATGATATTTAGTTTCCTAATATGTTTAGATTTAGACATTGTAAATTTTGGATCTTATGATTGTTTATGGAAACAAGTCATAAATACGCGAAATTTAAAAGGAAACTAATTGTTTATAAAAGGTAGTGATTATGTTGCCAAATCGTAGTTGATTTCTAATTGTGCATGACTAGGAGAGTTACGTCTAAGGAAGAGTTGGTACTTAAGTAGTCCTTGTGGCTCACCTATCTTCCTGGGAACTTACCTGGTGCATGATTATGACTATCTTTGCTGATATGCTTATAATCTACCTTAAAGAACCTTCATTTAACTTTTAAGTTCTTTATGCCAATCCATGATTTAAACACTTGAGACCACTCGGATAGTTTTGGGTGGGCTTGCCATAGCAAGGTGCTTTGATTCTATTCCGTTTGCGAGCAAGATGAGGAAATGGTGGTTCCTATACGTTTAAAATGGATGAACTTAATTGGGTTATCAAAATGGTTTTGGACCCAAGGCATAAGATGAGATTAAAATATGCTTAGACATATGATGTCTTAAATAAATCTCATAAAAGATCCTAAGAGTCATATATGATATGATTGATGTTTTCTACCTAATTAGTTTGATCTTGAGCGGTGCGCCATAGCGTACTTGAGATCAAATTAAAGATGGATCTTAGTCCTAAGAGTCATATACGATATGATTGATGTTTTTCTACCTAATTAGTTTAATCTTGAGCGGTGCGCCATAGCGTACTTGAGATTAAATTAAAGTTGGATCTTAGCCCATTAAATGCATATTATGCTTATTAGCATTGGAAGGTGTATGATTTAGTGGGAGTATTTGTAAAATACATTATTTGCTCTTAAATGATAAATGTGTTGATATTGATATGTGTTCATATAATTTGTATATTTTGTTGTAGAAATAGCATTACATAATGATAATTGCGATTCGTCCTTATGAAGGACAAAGTTCGAAAGGAACGATACATTTAATTCTGATTGGATCAGAAGCCTAAAGAATGGTTCTTGGGTAAATGTGTACGTTCTTGACGAATTCGTTCCTACTGAACCCATAGCAAATGTTGCAAAGGGCAAATAAGGAAGCAACATTAGAAACATAGTGATGATTCTGACAATATTGCTTGCCTTGTATTTGCCACCATGGTTGAAGGCTCTTATGAAGAACCTTGAGCACATGATAACTATTTTTTTTGTTATAGCATAACGCAAAAAGGAAATGTTCCAAGTGCAAGCTAGGCAAAAGATATATGTTGTGGTGAAGGCTCTCAATTCATATGATGAAAGAAGGAGCAATCCGCAAATTGTGTTAATGGTTGACACAATAAAAGGGTTCATAAAGGAAGGAAAAGAAGGTAAAGCAAAAGTTGCTAAACCTAGGACAAAAGTTGTCAAAGCCGAAGAGGCTAAACCCAAATTGTCTCAAAAGGATGCAGTTTGCTACCAATGCAATAAGATTGGTCATTAGAAGCAAAGTTGCAAGGCTTATTAGGAAGGCCTAAAAGGTGAAGAAGGGTAATATGATTGCTACTACTTCAAGTATCTATATGATAGATATTTTCCTTTCGACTTCTTGTTCTTGGGTATATGATACCGGATTGGATCCCACATTTGTCTAAATGTGCAAGGAGCAAAGAATAGAAAGCTACTCAAATAAGGTAAATTAAACCTAAGCATGGGAATGGAGCAAGAGTTGCAACATTAGCCATAAGGGACTTATGAAGTCACTTTGCCTTGTGAAGTAGTACTTGTTTTGAACAAGTATGACTACGTTCCAGATTTGAGTAGGAGTATTATTTCTGTTTCTTAAATGGATGATGAAGGATATAATTTTCTTATTTTCAATAAGAAGTTTTATATTTATTTAATAATATACCTTATTGTAATGCATATGTCATTAAATGATCTTCATATCCTTGATGATGAGAAACAAAATAATATTGAAGATATCTATGATATAAATGGGAAATCTAAACCGAACAATATGAACAAAGCGTTTATATGGCATTGCCGGCTTGGTCAAATAAATAAGAAACATATATCTAAACTCCATTAACATGGACTTTTAGACTCATATGACCATGAATCATTTGAGGAATGTGAATCTTATTTATTGAGATTATCGACCAAACCACCCTACACTAAAGTAGTGGGAGGGCTAGTGACTTATTGGTCATTATACATGAGATGTATGTGGACCATTAAGAAGCATTGCTAGGGGAAGATTTCGGTATTTCATCACATTTCGCTAAAGACTTATCTAGATATGACTATGTCTATCTGATGAAGTCCGAAGGTGAATCGTTTGAGATGTTTTGAACATTTCAAAGATGAAGTACAAAATAACTTGGTAAAACTGTTAAGTACTTCGATTGGATCGAGGTAATGAATATTTGAGCCAAGAGTTTGACAATCATCTCAAAACTATGAAATCGTTTCAAAGTTGACTCCAACTGGAACACCACATTGTATGGTGTGTCTGAAAGGAGGAATTGAACCTTGTAGGACATGGTTCGTTCGATGATGTGTCAATTAGACTTTCCTATTTCCTATTTCCTTTTGAGGATATACATTAGAAATAATGCGGTTACACTGAATCGAGTCCCTACTAAATCGGTTCCTAAGGCCCCACATGAGATGTGGCATGGAAGAAAAATTAGTTTGACTTTCATGAAGATTTGGGGTTGCGAATCTTATGTAAAGAGACTTGTCTCTTATAAAGTTAGCACCAAATTTGACAAGGTTATTTTCGGAAATTAATCTTACAACCGCAAAGAGAACAAAATGTTTGTTGCTCTACACGATTTGTTTCTTGAGAAATAGTTTCTCGATAAAGAATCTAGTGGGAGTAAAATTAATCTTGAAAGAAGTTCAAGAACCCGAAAATAATATGGAACCAAGAGTAGAGACAGAACCAAGTTCACAAAGGAGTTGTGAAACCGGTTCAAGATGCACAAGTCCATCGTAGATTGGATAGATTACGATCCGAACTCAAGAAATAGTGATTTCTCGTTGCGGAAAGTGATGAAGTGGAAGTCATTGAGAATGACGATCCTACTTGCTATCAAGAAGCGATGTCCTCTCCTAATTTGGATAAATGGTTAGGAACCATGGAATCCAAATTACAATCCATGTTTAACAATCAAGTTTGGAACTTGATTGGGCTACCTAAAAGTGTAAAAACTAAAGGGTGCAAGTAGGTCTTCAAAGACCAACATGGATGTGAAGGTGTATACTTTTATGACAAAGGATTGTAGCAAAAGGACTTAGGTTAATTCATAGTATTGACTATGTTGAAACCTTTTCCGCCAGTTACAATGTCGATGTCTGTTAGAATTTCAATTGCCATGATCGCATATTGTGACTATGTGATATGACAAATGGATGACAAACGACTTTCTTTAAATGGAAAAATTATTAAGGATGTGTAATGTACATAACCCGAATAGTTTGTCGATCCAAGAAACTCTAATAGAGTATGCATGTTGCAAAAATCCATGAGATGGGTTGAAGCAAGCTTAAAGGAATTGGAATCTTCGTTTTGATGAATTGGTCAAAGAGTTTGATTTTATCAAGTACGAAGATGAATCTTGTGTATGCATGAAATTCAGTGGGAGCATGGTATTATTTCTATTGTTTATTACAATGATATCTTACTCATTGGAAAAACAAGTTCCGACACTTAAGACTGTTAAGTCTTGGTCAAGGAAAGGTTTCTCAATGAAAGATATGGGTGAAGCCGATTACATCCTTGGCATCAAGATCTATAAAGATGGATCTAGAAGGATAAATTGGTTTGAGTCAAAGTGTTCACATTGACAAGATTCTTAGAAGGGTCTAAGAAGAGTAGCTTGTCAATGGGTCATGGTATTTCTCTTAGCAATTTTCATTGTCTTATGACAAGTGATGAGCAAAAGGGAATGAATGAAGTTCCATATGCTGCGGCACTTGGATCTGTCATGTATGCCATGATTTGTACTAGACTCGACGTCTCGTATACTATAAGCATGATGAGTCGATACCAATCTGATCCTGTTGAGAACCAATGGATGGCAGTCAAGATGATCCTAAGTACTTAAGAAGAACTAAGGATACGTTCTTGGGATTTGAAAGATTGGAAGTTAATCTTGTTGTAAGGGTTACAAAGATGCTAGCTTCCAAACTGACAAAGTTATTTTAAAATCGCAATTAGAATTTGTGTTTGTGCTTATTAGAGGTGCAGTTTTGATTGGAAGGGTTCCAAGCAGAAATTGTAGCCGATTCTACTACTAAGGCCATATTTTAGCAACATATGATGTAGCCGAAAGAGGCGCTTTGGATCAAAAGTTCATTTAGTATTTTGGAAATACTTCAAGTGTTTTTCAAGTATCACTAATCGGTGAAACTTTTGTTATGACAATAGTGGTGCCACTTGTGCAAACAATGGAACCAAGGTCACAACAGTGATCCAAACACTCACTTAGACGTTCTTCGAGGAATTCATAAAGAATGAGAAGACGTTAAAATATACAAAGTATCAGCCGATGATGACATAAAGGGATTCACTTACAAAGACACTCGCATAGGCGAAGCATGATGGGCATGTTAGATCCATGAGTATTCAATACATAAATGGAGCCTAGTGCAAGTGGGAGGCTGTTGGTGTAATGCCCTAGGCTTTAGTTATGTTTAAGCGAAAACCGTTATGTATCATCTTTATCGTTTATGTTTATTATTTGATTGTTATATAGTTTGCATATTTATTATAATAATCACCGTCCCTAATTATTAAGAGAATAATTAGTATAATTGTCAATGGATAATCATGTGATGGTTATATGCATAAGAGATGCACATTGAAATTATGGGTACTTGTTAGAGAACAAGTATTTGGACATGACCCGCATGAGATTTATGTAATGGTCAAATGTCATACTTAAATCTCATACGGTTACTTCATTTATTTCCTAGACACGAGACTATCAAAACCTTACATATGATGAAAGCCATGTTTGATTTTAGTCAAACGATATCTTAACACGATATCTATAAAGGCTATCATTGGCATGATCGGATTCATGATGGGAAGGATGATAAGTCAAGAAGGAGTTTGTCCCTCGGAAGAGAGATGTTATGCTTGGGTCCTCGATGAGTGATAATGATGAAAGTGTATGGCCGTACCCCAATATGATTGGAATTATCATTATACTCAAGAATCGAGAAAGCATTGAACAATAACAAGTTGACAAGGACCATGACTTGTGTTCAATATAACATCGTGAGACAAAAGGGATAAATGGAAGTACACCGTTGGAAACGTGAACTCTTACGTTACATCATTTGGGTAGACATAATGGCTTGCTAGAGTCCGCTTATGTCTTATGAGGTTCGATATGATCGAACTCATTGCCAACATGATGTAATCCTATTGGGTCACACACAACTAGAATGAATTGGTTAAACCGGAGGAAGAATGATTGAGAGGCACGAAGCGGCTACTTATGTCACGCGACATATCAAGCCAATGGCTTGATATACCGCGCGACATAATAGGCCAATACGCGTTTTTGACAGCCTGTCTCTCCTAATTCGATTAGAAGAGGTATTTACACTATTGTAGTATAAATACAAGGGTTCTGTCAGACCTAAAAGTCTAGCCGAAATTTTAAAGCAAAATTCACAATCAAATTCTCTCAATATTCTTCAAGGTTTAGATCTAGCAATCAACAAGAAATTGTTCTTGGATTCATTCAAAGGTGTGGATACCAAAAGAGGGTCTTCGCTCGTTCATCGATCAAGGCCTAGAGTTCAAGCAAGTTGAAGAACGAAGTTTTTGATTCGATATCACATAATCAAATCGTTCGATAGCTCAAGACCGGAAAGCGTTTCAAGGTTGGTTTAATTCTATCTCATAGGTATTCAAATTAATTGTATAGAACGGATCCTAGGGCTTCTTGGGTTTTATGTTTTTAATGCTTAATTCCGCTGCGCATGGACCCGTAAAACCCAACACCAGACACCAGCAAACCAGGAAAGTCGTCAGAAGACAAGCAGACAGTACAGATGCAACATTTGCAGAATACTACTATCAAATGCAGAAAATCAAAAGCACTCACCGAAGCGTTGGGGTCCACTCTATACTGAGGCCTCGCCACCTTCGGGATGGGGATCACTAACCGCCTACGGGAACCATCCAGCTCCTCGTACGCCAGCCTAGCACGTGGAAGCGGGAGATCTCGGGGATATCCAGGGCCTTCGCCCTCCCTGTGCTGCACCTGCGGGCTCCTCAGCCTCATCCTCAAGAAAGTGTCATAGTCGGTGCCCTCTATGACAAGCTCGGTATAGAACACACCCTGTCTATACCGCTCCAACTCCTCCATCGACATCGACAGAGGATGCTGCATGTGTAGAGGCGGGTCCACCGGCACCATCGAAAGAGACCCCGGACCATGCTGACGGGTCACCCTCTCCCCCAAATACATCGCATCGTAGTGAAGTCCAACCAACAGCTTTCGCCGACGTGTGACCTCACTAGCAACCTGAACCACGCCAGCGTGAATCCGACTCCACCAAGTTAGCTGGATCCACTTGGAGAACTCTCGGCTCAGGGCCTGAGATACCTCCGCGTACGTCAACCGAGTGTCCTCTCTCGATGACACCACCTTCTTTGCATTCTTCTGCCAAGATATCATGGCAGGGAACAGGGACTGGTACGCCTCCCTAATCTCCCACCGCTGCGGGCTGAACACCTCAAAGCACCAGACCTGTCAAGCAAATGGAAAGTTATGTCAGCTACAGAGCAGATACATACGAGTACAAAAATGAGACAATGAAGAGAAAAAGACGTGAACTTACATCCAAAGCAAAGGAGAAGCAGCACAAGGTGTTCTCCTCTCCCCGCGAGAACCTGTCCAAGGCATGGTAGAGCTCGACCAGTCCAGCCTCCCCCCATGCATACCCCCTCACGGCATCCAGGTCTGTCAGCGACCCGAGCAAAGGGAAGTGACAGGACGTGTCAGAAGTAGGGAACAGAGTTGCTGACAGCGCGAACCACAGGAACCCTCGAGCCAGACGCTCAGCGGTCATCCTCGGGGACCCCTCCCCATAATCGAAAATGCCCCTCCTCAGGTGAGTCTCCATCGGCCTGTACCGAATACCCAAGCCCCTGGCATCAGTGATATCAAAACCCAGCAGCTCCGACTACTGCTCCGGGGTATAGCCATCCACCCACACCAGCGCGTTGCCCTGTGCTCAACCCGGTGATAGCGGCGAAGTCGTGGGAGCCGCGCCTCCCCCCACCTGAAGTGAAAAGTATGGGTCGTGTCCCACCATTACTCGCTCAGAGCTACGTACATGGACCTCGCCCTCTGCGTCACAGCCACCCCGGTTACCGCGCTGATAAATCCAGCCAAGCCGGAGTCAACCACAAGCTGCCGTGGACTCCTCTCTCTATCCCGAGCCTCGTCCGGGAGTATCTCCCACAACGCTCGCACTGCCTCAAAGGCTCCCCGACTCTTCAAGGTGTGAACGTCAACTGTCCCTCGCCCCTGCAGGTGAACAAGGCAAAATACGTTAAGTACAGAAGCAACATCAACAGAGTGCACGAATGCATGTCAAAATGATGCAACGTAGATACAGTTCTCATTTCTTTCCTAAAATATTTCCATCCCGGTTGGAGTATTAACGGTCCAAAATTTTCAAAACATTTCGAAAACTCCGTCGAATCCGGAACTTTCAAAACCTTTCGAAAACTCCGTCGAATCCGGAACTTTCAAAACATTTCGAAAACTCCGTCGAACCCGGAACTTTCAAAACCTTTCGAAAACTCCGTCGAATCCGAAACTTTCAAAATATTTCGAAAACTCTGTCGAACCCGGAACTTTCAAAACATTTAGAAAACTCCGTCGAATCTGAAACTTTCAAATCATTTCGAACATTTTTGAAAAAATTACTCCGTCCCGATTTAAACATACTTTAAATTCGGAAAACACATCTAGGCATGGAATTTTGCAACCAAAATTTTTATGTCATCTACCCATGGTGTCAGTTGAACTACACCCTAGTCAATCTCGACAAAGGCGCATAGCAAAGTAAAAAGCCCCAATTCGGGCACCTAAATCCCTAACTCATTTCTAGTCAAATTCCTAACATTTAAAGAATGCACATTCTTAAAATTAATGGAATTTGAAGGAAGTTTACCTGTCTCTCGATCCCTCCTTTGGATTTCTGGTTCTCCCTAGCCGGGTAGAACTCTACCGGATTCAATGGAAGAGTGGTAGTTCGAATGGTCCGAACCAACCGCGTTCTTTCGTTATCGGTCCTTCCATGACGAGCCATTGGTCCCAAATCACCTTCCATGTCGATTTTCCCTCAAGAATTTGAGCAAACCTCACAATTTGGGAAGAGTTCTCTCCTCTCTTTTCTCCCTTTTCCGCCTGGAAAAATGGAAGAAAATGGCCAATTTTGCCTCTGCCCCGGCGCTGGAATGAACCTGGTCAACTTCAGGTTCAGTCCGGCCGGACTCTTTCTGCAGCAGAAAGATTCTTGCCAATTTAGCCCATCAACTTTTCGCAGTTTCAATTTTACCCCTTTTGGCCCCCAAAAGTGTAAAATTTCCCCCAAGTTAGACATTTCTAACACCCCTCCCCCGAGGTCAAGTCCCGTTAGTTTTCACTAACGCTCGTCCCCAGATGTTAAATTCCAGTTAGTTTTCACTAACGCTCATCTCCAGACGTTAAATTCCCAGTTAGTTTTCACTAACGCCCGTCTCCAGATGTTAAATTCTCAGTTAGTTTTCACTAACGTTCATCTCGAGACGTTAAATCTCAAGTTGACGTTTGACATTCAAACGCTCATTTCCAGCCCAAACCGACGTTTGACATTCAAACGCTCAGTCCCATCTTCGGACATCAAGTCACAATTCCGTCTCCTGACGTCAAAATTTCTTTTGGTTTTCACCAACGTTCACTTCCCCGGCCGCCAGTCGTAAGCCTGATCGTCCCACCTCAGCGGCCATCAAGGTAAGCCCGCACAACAATCCCTCTTCGGCCATTATCGTAAGCCCGAACATTCCTCCTCAGCAGGATCCTAAGGCCATCCGCCTAAGAAGAAACGTCAATCAATCCCCTCAGTTCCTAACTGACCCCGTCAGAACTCTGGACGCTTTTTCCCAGCAATGTGTCAGTCTCTCCCGAGATCGCATCCCGTTCCTAACCCCGTCGTTAGAACGTCAAATCATTCTGTGTTGTTAATAACGCTAGTTTAACACAACCATTCCCATCATTGCCACCCTATCCCCGGAGGATAAACCTGGCAGTCATCGTAAGCCCAGCACCCAAGGCACGAACGCCTTCATCTCAGGACAAGCATATCCTCGCAACTTCAGTTTGAGGCGCCACTCGCTCTCGTATGTTTCAGCAAATCCGGTCTGAGGCGCCGCACGCCCTCGAAAGTTCAGCAACTCCGGTCTGAGGAGCCACACGCCCTCGTATGTTTCAGCAAATCCGGTCTGAGGCGCCACATGCCCTCGTATGTTTCAGCAAATCCGGTCTGAGGTGCCACACGCCCTCGTATGTTTCAGCAAATCTGGTCTGAGGCGCCACACGCCCTCGTATGTTTCAGCAAATTCGGTCTGAGGTGCCACACGCCCTCGTATGTTCAACAACTCCGGTCTGAGGCGCCACACGCCCTCGAAGGTTTCAGAAATCCCAGGTTCAGACGCCTCACAATAGTCTCCATTCAGGTTCAGGTACCTCGTGATGGTCTCATTCAGGTTTAGACGCCTCCCAACAGTCTCGCTCAGGTCAAGGTCCCCACGCGCGGCTCCTTGTACCTACGAACTATGACCGGCTTGATTCCCGCTCGGGATACGTAGGAATCCTTTCGCTAAGGGTCCAGCCAGCTGACCGCCCAGGTCTCTTTCAAAGTAAGGCATCCCCCGATTTAGATCCTTATCTTTTTTCAACGACCCCACCTCCTTCGGAAGTGACGTCGCTGAGGGGCTAACTGTAAGTACCCAAATCCGGATCATCAAAATTCGTTAGAAAGTTAACCGGAATCCGTTAACTGGCCCGCTCCAGGTTAACCGGAACCCGTTAAGCTCCCCGTTGCCAAGCCAACGAGACGTCCTGGGACTGCCCCGTGCATCCCGATGTCAAAACGTACTCAACACACGTCGTTGCACGTAAAAGTACGGCTTTCCCTGAAAACGCACTTTCTGGTACTTTCCGGGGGCGTTTCGGACATTTTTCGGACTGTTATTTTAAAAACGGACAAAACCGGGAAATATGGCACGAAAATCCATGGACCTGTGAGTCACAGGGACACGTGGCTTGCATGCCACAGCTCCCTAGTCACCTTTCAATCAATTTCAGAGTGAAAAGACAAAAATACCCCTGGTATGCAGTCTCAGTCCGGCCGGACTCATTTGCAGACATTTCAGAATTGCCAGCAAGTTCCTCCAATTTCCCAATTTTCACAAAACCCCCTAATTTCACCCTCAGTTCGTCCGAACTCATGCTGAAATTTCACCTATAAATACAGAGGCTGTCAAAGCCATTTACAACAACAAAAATTACTCCCTTTCCTCCCAAAGCCACGGCCCAACTGAGTTTCACCCCTTCCCGAGCCCCCGTTTCGCCTTGATTCGCATGACAACTCCGTATTTTGATCAAATATGACCCTCGCCACCTCGAAACACCGTTCCAAAAACACTTTCGTATCCCATATACGCCCCTCGAGCCAAAGGAGCCGACCCTAGCCATAGGTAGCTCCCTCTCTCTTTAAACTCTCGTTCCGTCTCGGTTTACGCGCCAGTCGCTACAACCGTTTCGAACGACGTTGTTGAAATGTAGACGTCATCGTCTAAACGGGGTCCGATACGTTTTAGTCCCTGATCCTCTTCTCTTCCTGTAAGAGAAGTAATCTCGGGTTAAAACGGCGTTCCGGCCCCGTTCCGTTACTTTTTATGTCATTTACCAATTCCAGATCGTTTGATCCGTCGATCGTCATTTACTTTCCATGTCATTTACAAATTCCAGATTGTTTATCCGTCGAACGTCCTTCACTTTCATGCAACTTTACAATTCCGAGCCGTTTGGCTCGTCGATCGTACTTTACAATTCCGGATCGTTTGATTCCGTCGATACCACACTTTAAATACTGTCATTTACAAAGTCCGACCCGTTTGGATCGTGATAGTATTTACCTTTCAAAGTCCGAGTCGCAACCCGATTCGTTGATCGCAAATCATTTAATGCCTTTTTCCCGTAAAAATGCTAACAATGTAATGCCCGGTTCAAAACCAGAGTTCGACCTTCGAACTCTCTTTCAAAACGTGCGAAATGACGTTTGGCATCCAAACGCTCATCTTCAAACTTAAAATCCGCCATTTGAAACTCAAAATATTTAATACGTTTTTCCCGTACAATGATACGCCCGGTTCAAAACCGGAGTTCGTCCCTCGAACTCTCTTTCAAAACACGCGAAATGACGTTTGGCATCCAAACGCTCATCTTCAAACTCAAAGCCGACGTTTGACATTCAAAAGCTCTTTTCTTAAAAGTCAACATTTGACACTTAAGTTAAACGGTTAAAATCAGTACTCGTGCCACTTTTCCTAAAACTTCCAAAACCGATGTTTGTCATTCAAATGCTCGCCTTTTCAAACAGGACCATAATCAACGTTTGACATTCAAACCAAGATTAAGCTTGTCATTCAAGCCCCCATTTCAAAAATACAAACACACACACACTTGCACACGATTTCGAGAAAGGTAGAAAGACTCGTCATATGAGGCGTTTCGGGTGATCTCAATATACTCTTCCCGAAACGTAATGTGACCTCCGAACCTAACAATATCTGGTACTAAAAATGTTTTTACTCGTTTTTGCTACCAATAAAAATGACCCCCCGTTTTCAAAGCCTTTTCCTAAGTTTTTGCTACCAATAAAAACGACACTTTTTTCAACCAATAGCCGTTTCTCAACGTTTGGACTCAAAATACAAAAATCGCGTGGCGACTCCTCTTTTCCCGAAAAGCGAGGTCTCAGACACCAACCCTCCGCGAAAGACAACCGCCTTTTCGCTCGCACGAAAATCCCGGGTAATTTCAAGTGCCTCGTATGTTTAATTCATACATGAAAGTGATTACGTGGTTGAATACGAATCACCTCGGCTGTGCTGGTTTCCAACCTATATACCTTATAAGTACTTCTTTTGAAATAAGTAGATTGTTCTTTTGAAATAAGTAAATTGTTTAATAACTATAAAACATACGAGGCAGTAAAATTTGACTTTTTTGAATAGTAAGGTTGACTAAATACTTTATAGGTACGTGGTTATTGTTCTACCCGCCACACTGTATATCAACTCATACAGCTGCCTCGTATGTTTAATTCATACGTGAAAGTGATTACATGGTTGAATACGAATCACCTCGGCTGTGCTGGTTTCCAACCTATATACCTTATAAGTTCTTCTTTTGAAATAAGTAAATTGTTCTTTTGAAATAAGTAAATTTTTTAATAACTATAAAACATACGAGACAATAAAATTTGACTTTTTTTAATAGTAAGGTTGACTAAATACTTTATAGGTACGTGGTTATTATTCTACCCGTTTAATTCTTACGTGAAAGTGATTACGTGGTTGAATACGAATCACCTCGACTATGCTGGTTTCCAACCTATATACCTTATAAGTACTTCTTTTGAAATAATTAAATTGATTAATAACTATAAAACATTAAAATATTGTTGAATAATCTAAAACATAAGTATACATAAGAAATACACACTTTGTATAATTACAGAACACTTGTTTACAAAGGTTGATCGTACAATGGTTTCTCATAGTGGATGGTTACAAATTTGAAACTTATATTATCCTTTGATGGAAAATTATATCTTGATTGATAAAGCAACCCACTCCCATTTCATCTGTTTCTATATCATATCGCTTATTCTTAAATAGTAAACAACATTCTAATGGAAGTGCTCAAAAGCACATAGTTCCATTTTTTCTACTTTTTCAACATTAGCTATCCATCTAGGTGGCTGTAACATATGAACTTATGTTATTAAGAGGTATGGCAATAAGCTAAAACATACTAGCAAAGTATTGCAAAGTATTGAAATTAAAGAACATTAAGTAGAAACTGGACAAGAAATCAAAAAATTGAAAGCTCGAGTGCCCAATACAGAAGCAACAAGTGCTTTATCCTCATCATTCCACAACACACCATCCATATTCAACTCTATTTTCATATCTAAAAATCCAACTAAAAACGACAGACACAAGAAAAAGATTCAATCTTTAATAAACCACTCAATCCAAAATTACTGCCAAAGCAAATTCACATTCATTCAATCAGCATAACCTCATATATATCTAGAACAATCCCATCACAAAAACACTTTTAGAAAAATCATTATTTATAACATACCCTCCAAATTTCAGATCTTTCCAACTCCAAATCAAATTTCCAACAAAACCCACAAACAAACTACAATATTTTCTACATATAACAATGAAATAACAAAAATGGTAAAATGGCTTATAAACGAATAATTGTGAGATGAAAACGAACCTCCCTTTGAACTGAATTCTTCTTCCAGGAAAGTGATTGGTAACTCGAGCTATAAAAGAAAAACAAACTACAATCATATTCTTCTTCTCCCGGCGGCTGTATGGTGTAGAGAGAGTTAGGGTTTTTTTTTTTTGAAAGGAAGATGAAGACTGTAAGTCGGAATTGGGAAAAGGGATTTTTTGATAACTCGCTACACGGTGTAGCGAGTTTGTCAAAACTTAATTACCAACATTAATCACAAACCGGCAAACGTAATTACTTGGAACTCGCTACACTGTGTAGCGAGTTTGATCTGTCAAAGTCAAACTCGCTACACGGTGTAGCGAGTTTAAAAAAGTGGGACATTTTTGGAAAAAGTTTGAACAATAAATTACTTTGGAAAATAAATTTTTAAAAGGAATTATTTGAGAAAAAAATCCAATAAATTTATTCACTCTGTATGCTATTATGCTCTAGTTTTTCACTTTATATTTTAAATCTATACCTATAGTATATTAAAGTGGGTGAAACTCATTCTAGGAATGACACCTCATCTTCTACTAGGTTTATTTGCCTTCTAATCTTGCCACGTCAGCCGTGAGAGCCGCCTGTAAGTATCCCAATCTAGATCACCCTCTCCTGAGCACCCGGGAAACATCGCAGACTCACTCAAACGCAGTCTCGAACACCCGAAACCCTCAAAAAACCCTCAAAACCCTTCAAAAACCCTCAAAGGCCCAAAAAACCACCAACCAAACCAAGGGGGGGCCTTTCTGGGACAAAAAAAATACAAAAGGACTTTTTAGGAATTATGCAAAAATTGGAAAAGCATAGAAGGTCCGTACGGACCTCTTTGCATGCTAAAAGGTCCGTACGGACCTCTTTGCTACCAAACCTCATAATTACTAAATCCCCTTAAAGTCCACGAGATTCTCCTAAATCTGGAAAAACTGAAATTTTGGATTACCTAAGAGGTCCGTACGAACCTCTTTGAAGTTTTTCCTACACTATAAATAGAGGGCTCCCCCTCCCTCATTTCACACACAATCCTCTTCTCCTCCCTTCCTTAGCCTTCTGGCTCCCCCTCTAAGTCCTTCTGAGGCACTCTTGGCCCCTTTCGATTCCTTTCGAGGCCTTTCGAGCTCCCTTGTGGTGCTCCGAAGCCTTTCCGAGCACTCCCGAGACGCTCCCGCGCTTCCCCGAGGCACTCTCGAGGTACTCCGAGGCCCCTCGTGGTACTCCGAGGCCTTACCTGGTCTTTCCCGAGGCGTCTCGGCCCTTTCCGAGCCAAACCGGCAATTCAGACGCACGCCGGAACTCTGCCCGAATGCAACCGACGATCCCGACACACGCCGAACCTCTGCCCGAATCCAACCAACGATCCCCCTGATCCCAACGCACACCAAAACTCTGCCCGAGTGCACACCCGACAATCCCGAGGCACGCCGAAGCTCTGTCCGCAGACAATCGGCACATCCCGACGCAATCTCGGTCCGTCCCGGAACACTATTCCATCCTCAAACACTATTTCCCAGCGGTAGACAGACACGAACCAACAATTGTAAGGCTTCCTTCCTACACTCTTTCAATACATTTCAATAAGCAGTGTACAATGTAGACATCCGACACAGCATGCATTTTTTTTAAAAAAAGAAAGACTCGTTTTTACGAGGCGACTCGGGTGAGCTCTAATATTCTATTATTCTCTTCCCTAGGACTAACCTGACCTCCGAACTCAAAAATCTCATCACACAAAAACAATTTATTTTTTTAAACTGATGCCTTCTCAATGTTTTGGGCTTAATCAAAACGGCGTGGCGACTCTACAAGCAAAAACACAGCGAGACACCTCCAACGCGACATAACGCAACAAAAAACGCGGCGAAATGCCAGATGCCGGGGCGCGATTGCGCTGCCTCTCGGATCCGGGCAATTTCAGTTGGCGACTCCGCTGGGGACGTTTTGTTTTAAAAAAAAAACTTTTAAACAAAACAATTTTTTTTAAAACAATGATGAGGGGTCAAACTTTCATTTTACCCCTTTCTTTAACTATTGTTTGTGTGTGCATGTGCTTTACTTTTTATTTTACAAAAAAAATAAAAATACAAAAAAATGCATCAATATACATCTGTGTACATACATTTAAAATTCTTCAAAAAAAAAAATCTGTTTTACTCAGAAAAAGAATTTTAGAGACCGCACACTACTCGCACTGCTGCCTCGGTA
Source organism: Adenophora triphylla var. japonica (assembly GCA_022495995.1). NCBI lineage: Eukaryota > Viridiplantae > Streptophyta > Magnoliopsida > Asterales > Campanulaceae > Adenophora > Adenophora triphylla. Next base: position 1,171,518 of record JAFEMH010000039.1, on the reverse strand, counting down.
CACCGCACGCTGCGCGCACTGCTGCCTCGGATACACTGCACACTACAACCCTCAACCCGGGGTGGTCTCAGTTGCAGTCTGTTTGGTCTTCCTAGGCCTCTTGGATGCGCACGGGATCATTCCAAACATACCATCCTAGCCAAGTGTCAACCCTGCACGTTTGAGTCTTGAGTCACACTCTGTCCAGACTCGGTTGGTTTTTACCCAGTCCGTGTCATACAGCCTGGATACATATCCCATGTCGGCCACTTTCTGAGTCGAAGCTCGGAACTCAAGATCCCTTACGCAAGCAAAGCGATGAAAGGTCATGCTAAAATCTTGACCTGATCTTGATTTCCGAAGCTACACCCAGACGATGTTCCGTCCCGGATATACATCCATGCCCACATGACACCATGTCATCAAGCCTTTAATACGTCAGTCATGACGATATGACCCAGCCAACGCCTACAAGCAAGGTAAAGAGAGGTCATGCCGAACTCTTGACCCGATCTTGACTCAGGCACCGGCTCGGCTCAATATTCACATGGCTAACGCATTAAAACGAACATGACAGGCTCAGTCCTTAGGTTCAATTATTCTATTAGGCCGGTGGAAACCGCTTGCCCTATAGGACCCTCGCCCGGGGCTGTCCACCTCGGGATGTCGAAATACAGGTGCAAAACGAGGGGCTTATAGCCGCACAGATGGTCTCCACTGACCCAGGATCTAGCATAGTTGCGAAAAAGAAGAGCAATCTTTTCCAACCTACCTAGGATTCTGAGAAAACACTGTTTTAAGAAAATTAAAACAAAAAATAAATAAATAAATAAATAAAAGCGGAAACCGCATGTCAAGTGAGCTTTCCCCTCTTTTATCCCTAAAGGCCTTCTCGTGTCTAAACGTTACTCGTCACCCCCTCCAGTGAACCGAGAGTGATCGAGAGTACCCGGGAACTATTCTCCCAGTGTCAAAGCTGCAAGGTCCAACATTCTTCCCAGCACAACCACTAGGGCAGTCCGTCAACTCCCCATGGCCAAGTCGGTGGATAACAGCGAGGAAAACGGGACCTTACCCCCGAGAAATTTCCCAACAATGGAGGAAGTTTGGCAAGTCATCATGGCTCTTGAGAAACGCCAAGGCGAACAACAAGCCTGGATCGAATGTGCCATGCACCACTTCGGAACGTTAGCCATTCCCCAACCACTCGGGACTCCCAAAGACATGCCCGCTCCCGCAGCTCCTAACGTCTCTCATTGTCCCCCAGAAGTCAATCTGTTGCCCTCGTACGAGCCATGCAGCTATGACATAAAGCCACAAGACCCCCCGGGGGAGGACGTGTCCGGTCAACATCCTGAGGTCCCGGTACCACCGCAGAACAATGAACACATCTGGTGGGACGTCTGCGATTGCACCGCTTGTCTGGAAATGGAATTCCAAGATGAAATGAACGAGGATCGCCCTCGAAGAAAGAAGAAACCCTCCTCTCAACAAAAACTGAAGAAGAGATACGAATCCGGCGACCCCACAGTCGGAACCCTTGGAGAACCATCAGGAAAGTTTGACTACTACGTCATCTACTCCAGCAAATCTCCTCAGCCTAGCTCTGCACAAGGCCATGACAACGTCTGCTCCCTGATCAGCTGGGATGAGCTCCGCACAGCCACCAACGGCCCGAGGGTCCAGATACCCCAACCCCTATCTTGGGAAGATCTCAAACCCACTGTTGACGTTTCAACGAAAGCAATAACGGTGAACGAACTAAAATGCGAAGCATGGCCCTACGCCAACCAAGGCCCTCTAATTACAGAAATAGGAGAGACGAGCAAAGCAGCAAAGCCAGAGGTGAACGTAGTGACGCGTTCCGGTCAAATCCCGACGAATCCTCCACGGGCAGAAAAAAGGCCAGCCATGCCTGAGCCTCGAACCGAAAAAGGGCCCTACGCCAAAGAAGCCGAAACTCTTGACCCGAAGGCTGAAGATCCTGTCTTAACTCAGCTCAAGCGTACTCAGGCTAACATCTCACTCTGGTCCTTACTCACTTCCTCTTACCCGTACAAACTCAAGCTGGAAGAAAGCCTGGCCCAGATCATGGTACCCATCACCGTGACACCAGATGAAGCGGTTCAGATGATCGACAACATTCATTACAGCAACATCATCACGTTCACGGAGCTCGACCTCCTGAAATTTGGGGCTGACCACAACGAGCCTCTCTACATAACAGTTCAACTTGACGAGCGCCGCCTCCCTCGTGTCTTGGTGGATGGGGGATCAGCCATGAACGTCCTTCCATCCAAAATGATGGATTTGCTAGGGATCAAGACAACTGATCTTAAACCCTCAACTCATACAATCAAAGCATATGACTCAACGTCTCGCTCAGTCTTGGGAATAGCCACCCTGAACCTATGGTTCGGAAAGCAGATGGTCCCGACCGACTTCCAAGTCAACGACATCCCGATCACCTTCACTGCCATCTTGGGACGCCCTTGGCTACACCAGATCAATGGGGTGGCATCCACCCTCCATCAGTGCGTAAAGTTCATCCAAGGAACAGACCTTACCATCATCTACGGTGATAGCATAACCACCGAAGGGACCGACACAAATGGCATCCCGATCTTGGAGATCAAACATGACAATGACGGCATGATGCTGACAAGGTTCACAATCGAAAGCCCAAAAGCCCAAGTGTGCCATATAGACCTGCCTTTGATTTGGGACCAAATCCCTCCCCCGATGAAGATGATGAAGCTCATGAACTACATCCCGGGGCTTGGTTTGGGAAAACGCCATCAGGGTACCGAACAAATCATTGAGATCAAAGAACATAATACCCTCCATGGCTTGCGATACATTCCTACTCCCGAAGACGCTGCGGAAAATAGAAGAGCTGCACGGAAACGCTCCGCCAATAACAAAAGAGGCTTGCACGCAATCTCCGATCTCCGCCCTTACAGCTTCGACATGACCAGGTACTTCACAAGGAAAACCGGCAGTTTGAACGAAGACGCAGAAAGGGGAACAAAGATGATCAACACCAAACAAAACTGGTCGACAACCATGGACAAGCTCCAGCAGAACCTTGCAAGATTCAGAGGCCTCAAGCCAAATCCAGTCAGAAGAGCATTTCTCGACGCACCAACTCTGCCGGGACCCACGACCACCACTATTCACAATGAGTTCTGGCATGGGAAAAACCACTCTTTGGCAGAAGAACTCGAGAAACTCTCTGTTAACATCCCTGCCACCAACAAGCAGGACGATTCTGCATTCGAACTAGCAATGCCCAAGACAAGAGCGGAAGACTCCGTAGACGATGCTTGGAACGAGCCACTGCTCCACCAGCTCTTCAGTGAAGAAATCGAGGTGCCAGACCTAATCGATTTTGTTTCTGATAACTCTATGGTAGCCATGATCGGGAACGGCAGCGCAAAGCCTTTCAACCCCCGCCTCCTATCAAGCTCATTGCCACTCAATAACTGGGCCACCTTCTCCGAACCTACCACCAGCAAAAAGGAAATGATCGAACAACTTGGTCTGACCCCTCGCGTCCTAGAGTCCAGTGTTAAAACCCATCCTGAGTCCATTATCTTTGAATTCGAGTCTCTCGAGTCATCTGATAGCCTCACGCCAGAAGATTACAAACTCATTGCCAATAATGTATTCCCGTATGCTCTTAATGAATGCTTCGATCTTTCCGAGTATCCTCTCATTGCATCTTTAACAACTGATAAATTAACTAACACACAAACAGTTAATAATGATTCACTTGATAAAGAAGCAGACACATTAAACGAACAATACATTAAGCACATCTTTAAGCATGTTGTCAAACGAGAGAAAAACTGGGCCCAAGCTGCCGAGGAGGTTTTAACCAAAGTGAATTTGGGAACTGCTGAAGAGCCAAAAGAGACGCAAATCGGAAGTTTCTTCACCGACACAGAGCAAGACGCATTGACTGAACTGCTCAAAGAATTCGTGGACGTGTTCGCTTGGTCTTATCGAGACATGCCCGGATTAGATCCAAACATAGTCGAACATCGGATTCCTTTGAATCCCGAGGCCAAGCCCGTCAAACAAAAGCTACGCCGAATCAAGCCAGAATGGTCTTTACAAGTCAAGGAAGAGATCGAGAAGATGCTCCGCGTCGACTTTATCAGGGTGATCGAGTACCCGACATGGCTCTCCAACATCGTCACGATCACCAAGGCCAACGAAAAAGTGCGCTGCTGCGTGGACTTCCGAGATCTCAACAAAGCAAGTCCCAAGGACGACTTTCTACTACTAAACATCGACATGTTGGTAGACACTACAGCCAATTTAGAGGTCAAGTCCTTCATGGACGGGTTTGCCGGCTACAATCAAATCAAGATGGCCGAAGAAGGTCAAGAAAAAACAGCCTTCACAACCCCCTGGGGAACCTACTGCTACACAGTGATGCCGTTCGGACTAAAGAACACTGGGGCTACCTACCAATGGGCAGCAATCGCCCTCTTCCACGACATGATCCACAAAGAGTTCGAAGTGTACATCGATGACATGATTATCCACTCAAAGGGATCAGATGGACAACATCTCATGGACCTGAGAAAGTTCTTCGATCGCCTCCGGAAATACTCAATGAGGTTAAACCCTGCCAAATGCACATTTGGGGTCAACCGAGGCAAAGTCTTAGGATACATGGTCACCGAGCAAGGCATCGAGGTTGCTCCTCAAAAGATCAAGGCCATCATCGAAATGAGACCACCGCAAACTCAAACAGAGGTGAAAAGCTTCATGGGCCGCCTGCAGTATATCAGCCGCTTCGTCAATCAGTTGCCCTCCATGTGCGAGCCAATCTTCAAACTGATGAAGAAAAATGCAGACGTCAAATGGAACTCAAAATGCCAAGATGCCTTTGAAGAAATAAAGGCATACCTTGTGAGTCCTCCGATTCTCTGTCTTCCCCACGAGGAGAAGCCACTTTTGCTATACCTGACTGTGATCGACACCGCAGTCGGAGCCATGCTCTGTCAAGAAAAGAAAGAGTCACGAGTCGAGAATGCCATCTATTTCGTCAGTCGAAAATTTCAAGGAAGCGAACTCAACTACTCAGCCCTCGAGAAAACCTGCGCAGCTCTAGTATGGGTTGTCAGAAAATTACGACACTACATGCAGTCACACACGGTGCACTTGGTCTCCAAAATGGACCCAGTCAAATACCTCTTCGACAAACCATCTCTGTCAATGAGGCTCGCCAAATGGTCTTTCTTCCTAGAAAAATTTGACATCAAGTACGTGAACCAAAAGTCAATCAAGGGACAGGTAATGGCCGAACAGCTGGCTGACTTCCCAACCGATGAAGCTCGAGGTCCTGAACCACAATTTCCAGACGAAGGAATCTTCGCACTCGAAAGCGAAAACCGATGGCAACTGTTCTTCGACGGAGCGGCCAACAAAAGAGGAAACGGCATCGGTATGCTCTTAGTCGACCCCAAGGACGAGCACACCCAAATTGCCATAAAGCTAAATTTTGAGGTAACCAGCAATGCCGCCGAATACGAAGCCTGCGCAGCCGGACTAGAGGCCGCACTCGAAAGGAACGTCCAAAAACTCGAGGTCTACGGGGCCTCAGCCCTAATCATCAATCAAGTTTCCAACAAGTGGAAAACCATAGACCCAAACCTGCAAAAATACCACGCCTGCATGGAAGACCTCATCACACAATTCGAAGAGGTCACTTTTCACTACTTGCCAAGAGACCGGAACCGGTTTGCAGACGCCCTAGCCACCTTGGCTTCACTCGTGGAGATCCCCAAGGGAAAAGCAATCAAGCCGTACAAAGTCGGGCGAAAAGAAATTCCCGCCTACTGCTGCGAGATCGAACCAGAGCCCAAGCCCATCAATGAGCCATGGTACAACCAGATCTTCCAATACCTCAAAAACGGGGAAACCGCCTTCATGAACGAGGAAGGTCAACACATGGAAGGAGTCAAAGCCAAAAGCATCATGGCCCTAAAATGCCTCGCCTCTCACTTTGTCAACCTTGGGGACATGCTATACAAAAAATGCTAAGGACCGCTCCTATGCTGCATCAGCCAGGAAAAAGCAAACAAGCTCATGAACGAAGTCCACAACGGGGCTAGCGCCCCCCACATGAACGCCAGAGCCCTGATGCAAATCATTCTTCGGATGGGCTACTACTGTATCTCCATAGAGGCAGACTGCATTCACTTTGTCCGAAGCTGCGATAAGTGTCAACGGTTCTCCAACCTCAATCATCTACCTCCTCATGATCTCTACTGCATGACAACACCCTGTCCCTTCGCCACGTGGGGAATCGACGTCATCGGGAAAATCGCTCCGCCAGGTAGCAACGGCCACAGATTCATCTTGGTAGCCATCGACTACTTCACAAAATGGGTCGAAGCCAAGTCCTACAAGGTGCTCACCCCCAAGAAAGTTGCACATTTCCTCAAGGAAAACATCATCTGCCGATACGGCATCCCGAACGAGGTCATATCAGACAATGGCTCCCACTTCGAAGGTGAATGCGACAGACTGCTGGCCAAATTCAAGATCACGCTCCACAAGTCTTCTCCCTACCGGCCACAAACGAACGACGCCGTAGAAGCAGCAAACAAGACCCTCGAACGGATCATCCGAAAATTGACCACCCGAGGATGTGATTGGCCCGAGAAGCTATACCTTGCACTTTGGGGCTACCGAACATCAGTCAGAACAGCCACGGGAGAAACTCCATTCGGCCTGACATACGGGATGGAAGCAGTACTACTCGTGGAATTGGAAATTCCCTCACTCCGAGTGTTGCTGGAAAATGAAATCAACGAAGTCGAATGGCTCTGAAGACTACACGACGAACTGGCTCTGCTAGACGAGCGACGACTAAAGTCCATGGAACACGTCCGAGCCTACCAAAGCCAAATGGCTAGAGCTTTCAACAAGAAAGTCAAGTCCCGAGACATCAGGGAAGGCAATCTGGTACTCAAAGAAAAGCCTCCTACTGTGAATGTGAGCCCAAATTCTATTTTTTTGTTTTTAGTTTGGATTCACGCGAGTTTGAAAACATCCGGTTTAATTTGAAAAACGGAGTCGCCACGCCATTTTGATTTCCTCAAAACTTAAAAAAAAAGGTTTTTAGGGTTCGGAGGTTAAGTTACCCCTTGGGAAGAACGGATCGTCGTTCACCCAAGGTGCCTTGCCGTAGCAAGTCTCCCTAGATTCCATTTTTCGTGCTTGCTTGTGTGCTTTATTGTGTGCATGTGTTGAAAAGAGAGGGGGAAATGTTCCAAGTTGTCTTCCGGACGTACAAACCATTTAGTTGGTTGTCGCTCGAGATTCCTTGGATTTTTATGTGTTCGGGACTTTGATCCCGTCCTCATCTTGGACTTGTGATCATTGCTTTTTGACATTGGGTCATGCATGATCGAGAGAAGGACTCTCTTTTATAGTCCAAAATGAGGTTCTTTAGAAAAGGAGTGTCCTTAGCCCATCGATCCTACACCTTGAGACGATTGAGCTTAGATTGGAGCTATCATGCTCGTCTCAAGTGATAATCGGAGATATAGGTTCAAGGTTTATCCCTTTCTAAAGAGATTGTGGCACCTTTAATGGAAGAAACGATGTAAAGATAGGATCTTTACACCGGTCCGTTCCAAAGGATACCAATGGGGACTAGGGGAATGCATGTTTTATAATAAAAATGACATTTTTAAGGAAAAGATGACATTTTTGGGTGCAAAGGATGCTCTTTGATTGCAAAGGATGCTTCTTATGTAAAGAAAGGATTTTTAATGCAAAGGATGCATTTTTATGTGGAAAAATAGTGTTTTATATGCAAAGGATGCATAAAGACTACATTTTGAAAGCAAAGGATGCTATTTTGATTGTAAAGAGATGATTTTTAGTGCAAAGGATGCATCTTTATTCATGAAAATGGGTTTTAGGTGCAAAGGATGCACCTTTAATGTAAAGACATGATTTTTATATGCAAAAGATGCATTTTTATGATCAAAGGATGCTATTCTAATGCAAATATCACATTTTTATGAGCAAAGGATGCAATGGTAATGCAAAGGATGCAAAAGGGAAGGGAAAATGATTCACATGTTCAAAGATATGATCTTTAACAATAATATACCAAGTCCCAAACAATATATAGCAATATATAAATGCAAGGAGCAAGAATCACATATAACAAATATAATGCAAGATAAGGGAGTGAGAGGTTACCAATGGTGGTGACCTCTTCTTCTTTGGAGTTTGCCTAGTGGATGGACCAACTTTTGGAGGCTTCAAGGAGGAGGGAGGGGGCTTCTTGGCACTCTCAGCTTTCCTGATTTTCATAGGGATGTTTTGGGAGAGTTTGTATGCTGAAAATTGTTATCTCAAAATGGGTAGAGGAGGCCTCTATTTATAGGCAGTCTGGATAGAGCAAATGAGGCCGTGCGGCTAGGAGTTCCCTCCTAATGCAGCCGTGCGGCATTATCCCTTGTGACTCAGCATGTTTCTAGAATCATGCAAGGTGGCCTTTCTAGAAGTTTTTCCATATTAAGGAAAACATGCTTTTTTAATTTAAAGCAGTCCCTTCATCCCTCGGAAGGTTCGGAACAGTTCTGGAATTGTTCTCGGACTTTAGGAAAGTCCGGGGAATTGCTGGGAAACCTAACCGGAAGGCATGAGCCAGATTTGGGTACTTACAGAAGCCCCTCGGCAACGTCACTTGCAGGGCGAGTGGGGTTGTCGATAGAAAAGGATCCGATCTGGCGAATGCCGAGACGGATTGGGTGACCAAGGTGGTCGAGTGGCTGAACCTTTGAAAGGCTACCTACGTATCCCGAGTGGGAATCAAGCCATAATCGTAGTTCGGAATCCACTGGGGAAAGGGGTGTCACATGTGACGAATTGGCTGAACCTAAAGTAGGCTACCTACGTATCCCAGAGGAATCAAGCCAAGCCGTAGTTCAGAATAAGATCTGCAGGGAAATGGTGAAGAGAAAATAGGTCTCTTGCTGGGGAAATAGAAGAGAAAGTGACCTGGGAGGTCAAGCGACTGATCCTACTGGGGATATACTAGAAGTGACCGATGTGGTCGGATATCTGGACCTCTATGAGGGGCTACTTCACCACTTGTAAGTGCTCCAATTTGAGCTTGTTAGCATTTTCGTTAGAAAATTAACGAAAGTTATAACATTACTAACATTCCTAACTTTTCTAACAAAGTAAGGGTAAAATGGGCATTGCCATTTAAAGTTAAACCAAGAAAAGAATCTCAAAAAGCAAAAGAAATAAGAAAAATCCGAATTGGGCAAGTTGAAAAACATAAACTGCTGGATTTTTGAATTTTATTCTTCCTGTCCAAAGCCTGAAGCTGTAATTAATGAACAGTGCACGCTGTCAATCATATCCGCGCGGACATGTTTGTCAATTTCAGAGGGCTATAAATTGAACCCTCCTCTCTCAGTTTACACAACACAATTTGATCACAGCAACGAAACTCTGGCGAAATATAGGGAGAAAACAGTGGGAATTCACTTGAATTGCCACCATTTTCTCTTCAATCTTTCCCAAATCTCACTCACTCACAAACACTTCAAATCACTCTCATACATACTCTTATACATACACTAACTCAAGCTCAAATCACCCTTTAGGAGGAGGAATAGAGAGAAAACATAGAGGACTTCATTGTTATCTACTTGTTTTCTCTTTAACCAACTCAAATCATCAACCCTAAACACTTTCAAACCCTAAACACATTCAAGCCTCAAACACTCATATATTCAAGCCAAAGCCTCAAAATACAAAGAAGATAGGTATAACCTCCCTCTTCTTACCCTAAATCTCTCATCCATGCATGCATCTTCAAACTACAAAATGTAGTTCATTCTTCTTCTTGTTTTAAGATCCAAGAAGATCACCATGGAAGTCCATCTCCATGGATGATCTTCTACAAGGATCAACATTTTCTTTAATGTGTTCTTACTTTCTTGCAAAGAAAACTCATTTTCAAAACCCCAAAAACCATTTTCAAGCATCAAATCTCATTTTCAAAGGATAAAATCCCCTTCCCAAGCAAATGAAGTTCTTAGTCCTAATGTACCCCAAGGATGGTTTGGTATAGTTGATTCACCACTAAAATGTCAAGTGATCACTAACCAAAACCTAGGGAAATGGGGACAAGCATGGATGCAAAACCCCCCTTTAAAATCATATTTTCTTTCATGGGAAGTTGCTGTCCAGTAGCAATTTTCTCAGACCTCAGTCCATGGTCTAATTTTTTGGACATAGATAAACTTGGAATTTGGTGTTGACTACAAAATACTTTTTGTAGACAACATCCAGATCTTTCCATAAATATTTTTACTTTATTTTTTGTGTGAGTAAAACTCCTTTTTTCAAATTTTCTTTTAAAGGTCAGTTCATCAGTCTCTGGAAATCCAGATTTCAGATCTGAGATTTCCAGAAGGTTTTGACCCCTCAGATCATCTCCAAAATGAAAAGTTCTTTTACAGAAATCTTTTTTAAGGTGTTTTGAACATTTTTAATTCCCGGACTTTTCCCAGATTCTTGAGTTTTCAAGCCCTAAAGTCCATTTCAAAGTCAAGGGTCAACTGCTTTTTCATTCTGGCAGAATTGCTTTTCAACTCCCAAAAATCTTTTGAGTGCCAAGACTCAATCCAAAAATCATACCAAAAATCTTGGGGATTGTTCAAAGTCTTATAAAGAGTTCCCCATTTTTGTTTTTCTCAGTTTCAACTCATTTTGGTCAACACACACACACACACACACATACACACAAAAGGATTTCAAATGTTTGGAAGACTCGTTTTACGAGGCATTCCGGGTGCACACTAACGTCCTTTCCGGCGTGTAACATGACCTCCGAACTCGAATCTCTTGATCTCGGGCTTTTTTCAAAGTTTTGGCCCTTAAAATAAAAATGGCGTGGCGACTCCGTTTCGTTGATTTTTTCAAATAAAAATGGGAAAATTTTCGGATACACATCATCACAGTGGCGACTCCGCTGGGGACAAATAAGCTTTTTCTAAAAAAAAAAAATGATATTTGGTATATTGGTGGAAACCATTAAACTTCCCGTTATCGCCTCCTAACACGAGTCGGGGATAAATTGTGGTCTAACAATCCCACGTACCGGTATCATTATTTTCAAAAAAAAAAAGAAAAGCTTTTGAGGGTCAAGCTTCCGTCTCAACATTTGAAAATCCTTTGCTTTGTGTGTGTTGATTTTTGCACAGTTTTCGTGTTTGTTTTTGGCCGCCTCGGAAAAGTCAAAATTTTGACTGTCGGAATAATGTCCCTAACTGTCGGAATTTTTGTGCTTATGTGCTTATGTGTTCATAAAATTTTCAAAAAAAAATTTCAAAAAAAAAAATTCAAAAAAAAATCATGCATCATGCCTTTTTAAGACACATAAAAAAATTTCTATTTTTCTCAGAAAAAGAAGATAGACTGCTTGCACACTACGCGCACATGGCCTTACACTGCACACTACGTCCCTAACCTGGGGAAATCCTTGTCGCGGTCCGTTTGGTCTTATTACGCCTCTCGGATGAGCACAGGACTACCCAAACATCCCATGGAGCCTCGTGTCGACCATGCACTTGTCCGTGACACACTTTGTCCGAGACCCGGTTGGTTTTTAGTCTGGTCTGTGTCATGCCCTGTCTATGTATAGACCTTTCCTTTCAAGCCTTTGTCGGCATACTGACTCAATATCTTTCGGGTCCCTAATCAGTCGAAGTCATGCCGGTTTCCCGCCGCAGACTTTGACCAAGATATTGACCGGCGCCTTGACTTCGGCTCTGACTGGCACAAATTATACACTGACTCCCAACATGACACTGAGTCATCAAGGATTAACGGTTATTCCATGCCTGATTACGGCTTAGCGACGCAAGTCAAGATCAACTGTGGACATTTATCGGTCCAAATCATGCCGACTTTTTGTCGAGCCCTCGGACACGATCTTGACTTTGACGTCAGCTTTGTCCGTAATTTACATCGAATACTCGTCAAGACTCGATTACCCGCCAGACTTCTAGGATCGTTTTCTTTTCGGTCGGTGGGACCCGCTTGCCCTATAGGACCCTCGCCCGGGGCTGTCCACCCTGGGAGGTCGAAATACAGGTGGAATACGAGGGGCTTATAGACGTAGTGACGGGGCCCACTGATCCAGGAATCAGAGTAGTTCGCGAAAGAGAGAAGAGCAATCTTTTCCAACCGATTAGGTTAATAAAACATGTTTTAAGTAAACAAGAACAAATAACTGCATGTTGCATGAGCCCTAAGCCCAAACACCAACCTGTTTCGCTTTCCCGAGTCTGAACCACACCCTTTTGTGCCTTCCACAGTAAGCAAAGTTTGGATCGAGACCCCGGGTCATCGTTTGTTCAGCTCAGTCATTCCGAAGTCAGATACTTCATCGGTTTCCTCCTTCTCTTCAGCTCAAAGTTTCAGAATGACCAACTCAGAGGAGAACGGTGGGGGACGTACAACTCCACACCCCGAAAATCCGCAAAATGCCGAACAGTGGAATCAGATGTTGGAACAGATAAGACAAAATCAAGAGGCTCAGATCAGTCAGTTATTGGAAAGTATCAGAACCCAGGGGCTAGCAATTGTTCACCACCCTAATGGAACCTTTACGGTTGATGCGAAGATTGGAGCTAATTACCCTCCCGGGCATGCCAACTACCATCAAATGCCCTGTCCCCTTTCGTGTGGAACTACTAATGGGCCAAGCATCCCCCAGCCTATCACTCATCCTGCCTCTCGGCCTCATCGTATCAATCTTGGTCAACTTCCCCCCGGCACCTCTCAGTTTTCACCTTTGGGTTTCAATCGCCCGTTCCGCAGGCTTGGAAGGGGGTCGGTTTACTACTTCACCGCATCGATCCGGCTCGGGTCACCATCTCGGAATGGGACAGTTCGTTTCTCAGGCTCCATGGTTCAGAGGGGGCCAGCTTGCTTCCTCCAATTCTCAAAGCACACTGGCCCCTATGATACTGCAAGATCACGTGGGCCACCAGGCTTTTATCACCACTTCATCAGGCTCTACCCCGCCCCTCCGGTTGGGAAGTCCGACAAGGTCGAATGCTCCTCATCAAATTCTCCACCCGGCCGTTACGCAAGCTGCTCCTGCTCATCAAGTACAGTATACACATTTCCCTTGCAGTCATGTTCCTCAGTGCGGTCAAGACACATTCAATCCTACTGTTACGATGCCTCAAACCTCATGTTTTCAGCAACCTTCTGGATCCGCACTCACTGCTCCCTGGTATCCACCCATTACGAGCCATATATCTTCATCTTCGGCAACTGCCAGGCCTTATGAGGAAGATTACGGTCACGCTTTTAATGCTCAGACTGTCATTCCTCCCACCAGAGTACTTCCTACTGTGGTTTCGTTTGCTAATGCCAATCTTGTGGCGGGGTCATGCAATCCTAATGTTCCTATTGACTCGTCCAATGGATTATTGGTAGAACCAATTAAGAAGGCACAAGAAAAGCATAGCAACGAGAGTATCGACGATCGCTCGACTCGGGCCATCTCACCATATCAATCTTGTGTATCTGACACGAATGAAGTTTACAAAAGGTCAAATCTCGACGATTACATTGATGATTACATCAAAAGGGTTCGTGCACGGGAAAAGACTACGAGTCTGAACATGTCTCGCCGCTATAAACCTTACCCTTCCAACACGGCTCCGACATCCGGTAAAGGAAAGAAGGCATTGTGTACAATTGACGGCCCCCAAAAGCAACCAAGAAATGGTGGTCCTTTAAGGCAACGAGAACGTTTTGATGATCTTGGGATGCCCATGGGCTTAATTTTCAAGGGCTTAGTAAGGGTAGGCCTTTTGGAGCCTCTCAAGGACTACCATCCAAGGAGCTCAAATGCACCTCTCGACATGAGTAAGCACTGCGCCTTCCATGATCATTATGGCCACACGACCGACAACTGCATAGTCTTGAAGAGAGCGGTTCAAAGGTTAATCGAAACGGGCAAGCTTGAGCGCCCCAATGGACCAAAACCGGCAAACCCTGTTCGGAATGGTGACCAAGTCAATGACCAAATCTCGAATCCCGAGGATTTGGGTGTTCCCTTAAGCAAAGTTTTAAATAGCTTGCTAGAGCAGGGTCTCCTCGAACCCATGAGAAACTATCAGCCCAAGGATCCCAAAATCCCTTTTGACACCACTAAGCATTGTGCTTTCCACCGCATCACGGCCACACGACCGACAACCGTACGGCTTTGAGAAAGGCGATTCAGGGATTAATTAAGAAGGGCAAACTCGAGCGCCTTGATCTCAACCCCGCCAATGATCATTTCCCAAACAACGCGAATGTAAATATGATTGAATTTTATGATTCAAACTCTGTGAATTCAACAGACTCGACAAGCCAGATGATTTAGTCGCAACAAATGTTGAGAATGGATGGTTTGAGCAACAAGCCTGTGGCCATGGCAAAGCTGGCTTTGGTGAAATGCTTCGAACTCTCGCCCTCCGATAAGTTCACGGCGACGCCAAGGTTAAATGGGATGATAATGATCGATGGCAGATTTGGCGAGAAAGTAGTAAGGATACAAGAAATCCGATGATTAGGAAGGAAGAGTTAGTCCTGGCTTTGGAAAACGCCCATAAGATTCATGAAGAACAGTGACCATTTGCTCATCAATGCTCTCCGCCGCCATGGAGTTCAGGTAACAGTTGAGGCGAATGGTTCCCTGGTCATGGTCGAAGATGAGACTTCAGAAACAGTGATTTCAGTCCCTTCATCCTATAACTCTCCATCCCACGGCCAACACCTCCCTCCATCCACATATGATCCCTTGCCAAGGACAATTCCTCTTCAGCCCTTTCCAGCACCTCAGGCCATTAGGGCTCCATCGCCTCGCCTCCTCGAACGAGTTGGGCTCCATCACACCTGCTTCCTCAATTTCAGCAATACCTGCCAGCTTATGCTCCAGCTTCACATAATCAGTTTGAGCTATGTGGCTATGTTCTGAAGCCTCTACACCCACCTGAATGCGATCATGAGTTGCTAAAAGAAAATCCGGATGCCACAAGTTTTCCGTTGTCATCTACCGGACTTAGTGAATTCACCCGTCAGTTTCACCAGCCCGCCGTGTTTCCCTCTGCTGATAAGAGTCTTGTTGCGAGTTCCAAGAACTCGAATGTTCCCGTTGATCCCCATGTGGCAATATTGATAGAGCAAGTGAAACAAATTCAGGAGAAGCTTGATCTTATGATAAGTACTAGCACTCCTTTGACCCAAGATGTCGAACTGTGCAAAGAAATGATTACCGCGCAAAATTCAAGTGCCCGAAGTGAGAGAATCCGATAGGACAACCTGCCCAGAGCACACTTGTCTAATGCCAGTTCCAAGCTTGAGAAAGGCCCGAAGACACAATCAGCCTAGTATCACCCTTTCACTCAAAACAACCGAGCGCATCGCTGAATCCTCCCAAACAGAGCCCAATACCCCTCAAGGTCCTCTCAGTGTTCACTTCCTTCCATCAATATGCTCGTATCGACAAAAGTTCGTCCCGTGACTTTTCCGACCGTTTCTTTGGACAACTTGTGCTCGCCCACTGCTCCATGGCCTCAAACTCCTCCACTCCCACCAGTATCATGGGCACGTAACTGATCACTTGCCTCGGTCTACAGTAATGGAATCAGAATTTAACAGAAAGATGGAAAGCTCAAGCGTCCTCTGGGCATCAACAAACAAAGAGTAGCTAGACTAGGGGCTACCCATCCTTTAATATTAAAACAGTCTTTTAGTCAACCTTCGTAGGTTCTAGTACTTTCTTCGTTCAATCAAGTCCTCCTTGGACATTGTAGTTAATCTTAAGTTTTCTATAAAAGAGTCTTTTCTTTTCTCGCTAGACTTGAGACATTATTTGCACACCTACATTACATTTAATGAAATGGTTTTATTTTAAATGATCACTCGCATCGCTCAACAAATAATCTCTGGAAATGATTAAGATTTTAATTAATTGGTGCGAGAAAGTCAACTAATGCCCTCCCTATACACTTTCCTCACCTCACAAAGGCCTCCATCAAGCCATACACTTTCCAAAACATATCCCCATCATCACCTTGATCAAGTCAACGAAGGCGGCAACATCAAGGGACAACAAAAGGTCACTCAAGCATCGGGAGATCGACCCCATATCGAAAAACAGGGGCTTGCCTCCGCCCCCATGCATCAAGAAAGTTCAAGTAGAAGCTTGCCTTCGTCCTCAGTGCTCAAAAAAAAAACAAAAGCTTCAAAAAAAAAAAAACAAGAGCTTCAAAAAAAAACAAAAGCTTCAAAAGAAAAAAAAAGCTTCAAAAAAAAACAAAAGCTTCAAAAAAAAAAAAAAAACAACAGCTTAAAAAAAAAAAAAGCTTCAAAAAAAAAAAAAACAAAAGCTTCAAAAAATGAGGCCAAGGACCTAGCACCGCCGATCGAAGGTTTGACAAATGGGCAAAATTAAAGCCCGAAGAACGGAAGTTGTCGACAACAAGGGAGCAAGCTTAAAGCAACGGCAAAAACATATCATAAGCCCTTAAGCTGCATCCAAAATCTTTCTCCCACGATGAAGGACGACGATCAAGAAGCAACGGAATCGCTCAAAATGACTTGTCAAGGAATTACCTCAAGGCCCGCACCTTATCATCCAAACTTCCTATCCGAGCCTTTTCACCAAAAGTACCACAAATGTTCATACCCCTTTTCTAAAGCCAAACACAGTTCAGGCCCGAACTACGGCGACCTGAGCTCCTCACAATGAGGGGAACGTAGGCAACCTTAAATGGTCCTGGTCATAAACACATTCAAATCCCGTAAAATCCGGCCTCACCAATAGCCCCTCCTATACACGATCCCTCTTCACCATTCGCCAACTTCGACTCTTGGTATCAGTTGACTTTCTCCTCATGATTAATCAAAATGTTTGTTCATATCGAGATTAGGGGTTGAATAACCCGAACATTAATAAAGGATTTTAAGCAATCTTGTGATCATTTTGAATAAAACATATTTTCAGATGTCTCGACAAGTCTTCTTTTTCTACATTATAGGAAAAATAGAGCTAAACACTAATTTTCTGTCAGCAGGGGCTTCCATACACTTTTACAAACCTTTCTAAACTTATGCTCTCTCAAAAGAGTCAAACCCAAAGCGAGTTCTTTTGTGCCTTCGTCAAATGAGGCCATCAAATAATACAAATCGGGGATTCATCCCCGCTTTTCGAAAGAAAATATATGCCCCTGCAGGTATACATTCCTAAAATTGTCTTGTTTTTACATTTTCTTCCGGTTGACTAATTGAATAAAGAAAATATGGAAGGATGGGTTGCCTCTTTTGCTACATGATAATTCAAGAACGTTGGTTCTTCACTCTGCTACAAGATGGGTTGGGTCTGCTTCGGTGCTCCGAGTCACAGCCGAGTGCCTACCAGGTTGAAGCCTCTCTAATTGTGTCGATTCACAAATCATGAGACCGAGGCTTTGCCAAGTTACTTCTTCCAAATCAAGACTTCGCAAATACATCTCTTCTCGGCACTAAGGCTCCACCAAGCAAGATGAGATTTGATCGCCATGTTGGTCATGGGCTAGTCAAGTGCAGTTCTTTGATGTCCAAGGACGAGGACGGAATTTTAACCAAGACCAGAAATTCATCATATTCCTATGACTAATATTGGAACCCGAGTCCATAAAACTCCTTGTGCCAATCAGAATGAGGTTTCGATGTTCATCCTTGGAAGATGTCAGGAATTTTGGTTTGACGATTGCCCTCAACCCCGATGGAACTTTCACGGTAGAAGAGGAAAAGGATCCCCATCCCTATCTTGGCCGGGCAGACTACCACCACCTTCCTCACACTCTTCTCAACTTGCGAATCGGCCATCCTTTCGGCCTCGGTCGATATACATTCACGGTTCGATGCAGGACGGTCGTTTGGGGAAACAAATTGACTTGATCCGATTTGGGCGAGTATGGTATGCCTCAAAGCGATCGGGAGTCGGCTCGGTATGTCACAAATAGCTTTGGTATGCCTCGGCGGTTCGGTACAGATCGATCGGGAGCTTCTCGGTTACATCGGTTTGAAATGCCTTGACAATGACCCGATTCAAGATGTCCAATCCGGCACCGCACAAGCCTCACAAGATTCCTTCATGACCGTCATCTCAACGGGACAAGAAACCCCAAATACGGACCTCGGACCCATGCGGTCTAACGTAACCGATCGGGGGGGCAAAATCGGTACGGAATGTCTCCTCATGGTTGGGGATACCTCGGAATGCCACGGAGATTGGAATCCCACCTCGGTTTGGAACCAATCTATCGGGGCCTTCGCAGCAACAATTTGGAATGCTTCCACGATGCAGTCCAGGGGCAACGGTCGAAGCCCTTCCTCGTAATGATGCTAGCTCGGCCCTCCTCACACGGCTTTCACAAATCCATTCCTCACTCGAGGCTTCGATGGGTTACCAAGCCTCCATCCCGGTTTCATCAGGAATCACCGGGACCGCAGTACCCCTGGTCATGCTCCTTCACTATGCAATTAAACAATCGGGGACGGCGGACCCGCACTTAAGCCTACTTATGGGCCTCACTCCGGAAATTGAGTTACCCGGCTACATCGAGACCGCCTTTGCCCTCTTTGCCGGTTGAAAATCAACAACAAGCCGCAAGGTTCTATCCCTTTGCCCGGGGTCCTACTCAAGCTCCCTGGGTGATTCGGGCCAAGGACAGGATTTCACCTATGTCCCAGATCGGCCGTTCCCTCCACCTGTATGCCGCCGGTGGTAGCTCCTCTCTCTAGCTCGGTCATTGGTTTGAATGCCATTGTTCCACCACAAGACCCTCATTTGGCTTGATTCGTGGAACGACACAAGGAAATGAAAGCACAGATTCTTGAATTGACGCTAAGAAGTCGCTTTCCGGCCAACGAACCCGGACTCCTTTGTTCCCCCACAAATTCGTGATGCCTAATTTGGATCTCTTTGATGGCATGCATGCCCGAAAACCCATCCGGACACGTATACCTTGGCAATGAAGGTCAAAAGGGGCGCCAATCAGCGGTTGGCTGACTATTTCGATCTCTCTTTGAAGTCAGTGCTCTAAAATGGTTCTTCCGCTTAAAATCCGAGGCCAGGGCTACATGGGACCGGATTACTAGCTAACTTGGAGTGGGAAGCGAGATAGATTTGACTGCAGACAACAATGCGGCGTCCCGACGAGAACATCGGGGACTTTTACAAGCAAGATGGCAACTCCTCCTTTTGAAGAGGAACAACTAGACATCTTTCGCCTCACGCCCGAAAACACATATGAGGGCCTCACTTAGCAATTTCCCCTATCCGGATCTACGGGCAATGATCAATTCCGGGGCTAAATTTGAGAGGGCTTACAATCGGCAGCCGAGTTGTCGCACACAGCTTACGGATACCGGGTTTCTTCCACCTCCAACACGACTCCTGAAAAAGGGCAGTGTGAGAACTGATCGAAAAGGGGACCCCAAGGACCTAATACAGTCAATAATCCATTCCCTAAAAAAAAAGTAGGGTGAATATGATTGAAGCCACGAACAAGCCAAGTGCCACTATGGCTAACAGTTCCCATATGGAAGACACTCTTCGAAGAAAGGATTCTAGTTTCATAGTCGGTATCAAAGATGGGTTTCTCCCTTCATGACAACTTCACCTTGAAGGCTCTCACGTTGATCGATTGGCTCGGTACTTCATCAGTATGTCAGTCAAACCTTTAACTGGACCTCTGTAGTGACGCTTTGTCAAACCTGGGGCTTCATCAAATCATTCAGAGAAAGATTCCGTGGTTTTCGCCATGTCTTTTCCATGGAATGGGGCTTTATCAAGTCACACCTATCTTCAGAAGAAAGGTCTGGTCACCTCAACAACTGTCTTGGAGTTTCAGCTTTAGAACTTGGCATACGGCAACTCCCTGCATCATCAAAAGTTGAGAATTGGGAATCTCCTCATATCAGCATTTCGTCAAATCACAACTAACCCAAGCAAAAGAGGGTTCATTCATGTCAACATGCTTTGATTCTAGAGCACATCGGCGTCGGCTTCAAATGTCCGAGACCGAAAAGAAATTTCAATCGAGACCCGGGGTTCAAATCCAACTTCATCCCAAGATCAAAATTGACCTCATCAATAACATGCAATTCAGTCCGCGACTAAAGGATATCACCCCACCGGCTCAAAGCTTGTCCCAAACAGTCAACAACACATATATCCCCTCTCATCACCATGCATCCCCACAAAAATCTCCCCAGGGCTCATGTAGCATGCACAAAACTTGAATCAATAGGAAAAATCCTAAGTGATTGAAAATCATAAATCGTAATTTCCCTGCCAAAAGCTTAGGCCAAGTGCATCTTCGAAAGCAAATAAACGCATCATCTCATAATCATTTTTGGTTCTATGCATGCATCCGCCATCATGAATGCCATATATGCATCTTCCTCTTCACTAACAAATGCAGGAATTCAAACGTAATCCCCCTTTTCGGCAAGGATGATCTTCACCAAAGACGACCTCAAATGGATGAAAACAGTCCCCAACATCCACAAACATATGAAGATCGCCCCCAGTGTCTACAAATCGGTCAGGGACGCCAAGCTCTCCAATACAATTCGGTCAGGGACGCCAAGTTCTCCAATACAATTCGGTCAGAGACGCCAAGCTCTCCAATACAAATCGGTCAGAGACGCCAAGTTCTCAAAACGCAAATCGGTCAAGGACGCCAAGCTCTCCAATACAAATCGGTCAGGGACGCCAAGCTCTCCAATACAGTACGGTCGGAGACGCCAAGTTCTCAAAATGCAAATCGGTCAAAGATACCAAGGTCTCAAATACAGTACGGTCAGAGACGCCAAGTTCTCCAATACAAATCGGTCAGGGACGCCAAGTTCTCAAATACAAATCGGTCAGGGACGCCAAGTTCTCAAATACAATGCGATTAGAGACACCAAGTTCTCAAAAGCAAGAAGTCCCAATGTGAAGACAAGCTCAAAAACCTCTACAAGTTTGACGATCACCAGCAAGATGCAGACTCAACCAAACTCCTCCTTCAGGTCAAAATGCCTCCAAAGACAGCAAATCGTCAGCAGAAACCGTCCCACGAACGGCAACCTAACAACTCTTCATCAACATCAGCCGTAGCCTCAGCTACAGGTAAGCACATCACAGGTATGAAAGCATATCTTAATCAACTACTTTTCTAAAAGAACATTATCATCAAATCTTAGGGCGACTTCCCAAAAAAAATAGTCAAACCTCAAATACTGTCAAACCATCAAAGACCATCCCCAGCTATTTTCGAACTACGACCGGCTTGATTCCCTCTTAAGGATACGTAGGTAGCCTATCATTAGGTCCAACCACTCGACCCGGCACGGTCATCCTTTCCTTCGGCGACGGACGTAAAACCGATCCCTTCAAATGAAGTCCACTAGAGGACCATCTATCCTAAAACGCCATCATCGAGGTTCGAGGCACCTAAGACGCCATCATCAAGGTTCGAGGCACCTAAGACGCCATCATCAAGGTTCAAGGCACCTAAAACGCCATCATCGAGGTTCAAGGCACCTAAGACGCCATCATCAAGGTTCGAGGCACCTAAAACGCCATCATCGAGGTTCGAGGCACCTGAGACGCCATCACCGAGGTTCAAGGCACCTAAGACGCCATCATCAAGGTTCGAGGCACCTAAAATGCTATCACACACAACACGAGGAAAGCGATAAATCGCAATCATCCCTTAGGGTGACTTCCCAAAAATAGTCAAACCATAGGGTGACTTCCCCAAAACAGTCAAAACCTTAGGGTGACTTCCCAAAAATAGTCAAAACCTTAGGGTGACTTCCCAAAAATAGTCAAACCATAGGGTGACTTCCCCAAAACAGTCAAAACCTTAGGGCGACTTCCCAACAATAGTCAAACCATAGGGCGACTTCCCAAAAATAGTCAGACCTTAGGGTGACTTCCCAAAAATAGTCAAACCATAGGGCGACTTCCCAAAAATAGTCAAGTCATAGGGTGACTTCCCAAAAATAGTCAAAACCTTAGGGCGACTTCCCAAAAATAGTCAAACCATAGGGCGACTTCCCAAAAATAGTCAAAACCCTAGGGCGACTTCCCAAAAATAGTCAAGTAACAGGGCGACTTCCCAAAAATAGTCAAACCATAGGGCGACTTCCCAAAAATAGTCAGACCTTAGGGTGACTTCCCAAAAATAGTCAAATCATAGGGCGACTTCCCAAAAATAGTCAAGTCATAGGGTGACTTCCCAAAAATAGTCAAAACCTTAGGGCGACTTCCCAAAAACAGTCAGATCATAGGGTGACTTCCCGAAAATAGTCAAATCTTAGGGCGACTTTCCTAAAGCAGTAGGGTCGAAGACTAAAGATAGTCGAAAGACCCGAACTACGGCCGGCTTGATTCCTCTTAAGGATACGTAGGTAGCCTATCATTAGGTTGACCACCGGACCAAAATGGTCATTCCTATCCCAGACAGAGCGGATATACAACCCTAGCCATCGGACCGAAGAGGGTCATTTCTTATCCCCAGAGTTTCTTTCGGCAATCGATCAGAACTCGCTCGCTGTTGACATCCTAAAGCAGTCCTGTGGTCGACAACTAAAGATAGTCGAAAGACCCGAACTACGACTGGCTTGATTCCCCTTAAGGATACGTAGGTAGCCTATTAAATAGGTTCAGCCACTCGATCACTTGATCATCCTGCCAAAATATGGAGCCTTACTCTTATCGACGACCCCGCTTCCTTCGAAGCGCCGTCGCCGAGGGGCTCTGTAAGTGCTCCAATTTGAGCTTGTTAGCATTTTCGTTAGAAAATTAACGAAAGTTATAACATTACTAACATTCCTAACTTTTCTAACAAAGTAAGGGTAAAATGGGCATTGCCATTTAAAGTTAAACCAAGAAAAGAATCTCAAAAAGCAAAAGAAATAAGAAAAATTCGAATTGGGCAAGTTGAAAAACATAAGCTGTTTGGATTTTTGAATTTTATTCTTCTGTCCAAAGCCTGAAGGCGTAATTAATTAATGAGCACGCCTGTCAATCATATCCGCGCGGACATGTTTGTCAATTTCAGAGGGCTATAAATTGAACCCTCCTCTCTCGGTTTACATAACACAATTTGATCACGGCAACGAAACTGCGGCGAAATATAGGGAGAAAACGGTGGGAATTCACTTGAATTGCCACCATTTTCTCTTCAATCTTTCCCAAATCTCACTCACTCACAAACACTTCAAATCACTCTCATACATACTCTTATACATACACTAACTCAAGCTCAAATCACCCTTTAGGAGGAGGAATAGAGAGAAAACATAGAGGACTTCATTGTTATCTACTTGTTTTCTCTTTAACCAACTCAAATCATCAACCCTAAACACTTTCAAACCCTAAACACATTCAAGCCTCAAACACTCATATATTCAAGCCAAAGCCTCAAAATACAAAGAAGATAGGTATAACCTCCCTCTTCTTACCCTAAATCTCTCATCCATGCATGCATCTTCAAACTACAAAATGTAGTTCATTCTTCTTCTTGTTTTAAGATCCAAGAAGATCACCATGGAAGTCCATCTCCATGGATGATCTTCTACAAGGATCAACATTTTCTTTAATGTGTTCTTACTTTCTTGCAAAGAAAACTCATTTTCAAAACCCCAAAAACCATTTTCAAGCATCAAATCTCATTTTCAAAGGATAAAATCCCCTTCCCAAGCAAATGAAGTTCTTAGTCCTAATGTACCCCAAGGATGGTTTGGTATAGTTGATTCACCACTAAAATGTCAAGTGATCACTAACCAAAACCTAGGGAAATGGGGACAAGCATGGATGCAAAATCCCCCTTTAAAATCATATTTTCTTTCATGGGAAGTTGCTGTCCAGTAGCAATTTTCTCAGACCTCAGTCCATGGTCTAATTTTTTGGACATAGATAAACTTGGAATTTGGTGTTGACTACAAAATACTTTTTGTAGACAACATCCAGATCTTTCCATACATATTTTTACTTTATTTTTTGTGTGAGTAAAACTCCTTTTTTCAAATTTTCTTTTAAAGGTCAGTTCATCAGTCTCTGGAAATCCAGATTTCAGATCTGAGATTTCCAGAAGGTTTTGACCCCTCAGATCATCTCCAAAATGAAAAGTTCTTTTACAGAAACCTTTTTTAAGGTGTTTTGAACATTTTTCATTCCCGGACTTTTCCCAGATTCTTGAGTTTTCAAGCCCTAAAGTCCATTTCAAAGTCAAGGGTCAACTGCTTTTTCATTCTGGCAGAATTGCTTTTCAACTCCCAAAAATCTTTTGAGTGCCAAGACTCAATCCAAAAATCATACCAAAAATCTTGGGGATTGTTCAAAGTCTTATAAAGAGTTCCCCATTTTTGTTTTTCTCAGTTTCAACTCATTTTGGTCAACACACACACACACACACACACACAAAAGGATTTCAAATGTTTGGAAGACTCGTTTTACGAGGCATTCCGGGTGCACACTAACGTCCTTCCCGGCGTGTAACATGACCTCCGAACTCGAATCTCTTGATCTCGGGCTTTTTTCAAAGTTTTGGCCCTTAAAATAAAAATGGCGTGGCGACTCCGTTTCGTTGATTTTTTCAAATAAAAATGGGAAAATTTTCGGATACACATCATCACACCACTGAGGAGTGATGAATGACAAAGGGGCGACCAATTGTAAGTACCCAAATCTGGCTCATGCCTTCCGGTTAAGTTTCCCGGCAATTCCGATAAATTTTCCGGTAATTCCCCGGACTTTCCTACAGTTCCGGAAACATTCCGGAACTGTTCCAAATTAATTAAAGGCTGAAAGGAATGCTTATCAATTAAGAAACACGTTTTTCTTAATTCAAGGAATCCTTCTAGAAAACTGCCACCTTGCATGTTTCTAGAATTAACTGGATGTGGCTACTTATGTCGTGCGACATAACCAGCCAGGGAGAGTTCTAGATGCTTGCCACCTTGCATGTTTCTAGAAGAATCTGGAAGTGGCTACTTATGTCGTGCGACATAATAGACCATGAAGACTTCTAGAAGCTTGCCACCTTGCATGTTTCTAGAAGGAAAACGGTTATGGCTTGTTATGTCGTGCGACATACTAAGCCCATGCAGGCAGCCTATAAATAGAGGCCTTCACCTCTCATTTTAGGCACCTCTCCTTCACCCCTCAGTGCCCCTCTATAGGGAATACGCCCAGAAGCATCCCCTCTCCTCACATACCCCCTAAAACACACACTAATCCTCCAAATCACCCACCATTCAACCAATACACACACACACTCCCCACACACACCAAGAACCAAGGGTTCTCATAGATCCAAGGCTTGAGCTCGGTCCGAGGAAGTTCTTTGTTTGAAGGCTCCTATATCTAACTTGATATAGGGAGTCGTGGTCTTCAAGGGTAACGATTTTCTACCCCTTTTCCTCTCTTTATTTCCTTTGAATGTGAAATCTCTATGCTAAGTGCGTTGATAATGTTATATTCTGATTAAAGTTGCATGCTTTAGTGTTATATTGCTTAGATTCATACCTAATTGCATAATCATTTCATGAAATAGCTCCGGCTTGACTTGGTTTTGCATGAACACTCAAGATGAGTGTGGATCCCTCATATCCACACCCTCTTGAAGTGTTCACCATTGACAAAATTGCTCTCTGAGATCTGTTTATGAAGTAACTTGGTCATATTGGTGCCTTGATACCTCTGCAAATCCCAGCTGAAAGGTCTCTGCAAAATGGCTAGTTATGTCACGCGACATAGGCAGCCTATGTCACGCGACAAACATGGCCAGCTTGCAGAAACTGCATATTTTCAAGCTGTAATCTGATTTCAACCCTCATCATGTTATAATCTGATGTCTATCTGCAATTTAGATAGTATCTTCATACATAAAATGACATCTTTTCATTAAAATACCATTTTCATACATAAAGGTGCATCCTTTTCACCTAAAACCCATTTTCATACATTAAAATCATTCTTTTTGCATTCAAAATCTCTTTTCACATTAAAAATGCATCCTTTGCACCCAAACATCATTTTCATACATAAAATGCATCCCTTGCTTTCAAAATAACATCTTTATGCATCACTTGCACATAAAATGCTATTTTTCCATAAAATGCATCCTTTGCACAAAATCATTTCTTTAAACCATAAAGGTCACTTCTTTAAACCAAAAGCATCCTTTGCAAACCAAAATGTCATCTTTTCACTAAAAGTGTCATTTAAATCATGCATTTCCCCATGTCCCCCATTAGCAACCTTGGAACGGACCGGTGTAAAAGATCCTATCTTTACATCGTTCCTTCCATTAAAGGTTTCATATTTCTTTAGAAAAGGGATAACCTTGAACCCTATATCTCCAATTATCGCTTAAGATGAGTACGAAGCATCTATATGAGCTCGACCGTCTTAAAGCGTAGGATTGATGGGCTAAGGACCCTCCTTTTCTAAAGAACCTCATCTTTGACTATAAAGAGAGTCATTCTCTCGATCATGCAAAGTCCCGAGGTTAAAAAAAATGCAATGATCACAAGTCCAAGATGAGGACGGGATCATAATCCCGAATACATAAAATCCAAGAAATCTCGAGCGACAACCAATAAATGGTTTGTACGTCCGGAAGACAACTTGGGACATTCCCCCCCTTTATTTTCAAACACATGCACACAAGAAAGCACGCAAGCAAGCACGATTAATGGAATCTTGGGAGACTTGCTCCGGCAAGGCACCTTGGGTGAACGACGATCCGTTCTTCTCAAGGGGTAACTTAACCTCCGAACCCATAAAACCTTTTTTTCAAAGTTTTGAGGTAATCAAAATGGCGTGGCGACTCCGTTTTTCAAATTAAACCGGATGTCTTCAAACTCGCGTGAATCCAACACACAAATTTTGGGCACACATTCACAGTTTGGCGACTCCGCTGGGGACCTCCCAAAGGAGAAAAGCTTTTATTTTCAAAACAAAAATCGATACTCGGTATATAGGTGGAAACCACTTAACCTTCCTGTACACTCCCTGATGTGGGAGTTGGGATAACTGGCGGTTTAACAATCCCACGTACCAGTATCCCTTTTCAAAAAAAAAATTTGAAAAAAAAAAGAGAAAGCTTTTCCCTTTGAGCGGGTTAGACTCCCGTCGCTGATTTCATTAATCGTGCTTGCTTTCTTTACCTTGCATTGCATCATCTGCATCTTGGAATCTGTGCATACTTTGAACGGGAAACAACCCGAAAAAAATAGCAAAGGAGTGGAACCTGGAAAATTGATCCATGCAGTCGTACGGCTCAATCCTCCTTGGATTCTGACCGAGCGACCTTAGTGGCAATTCCACCAGGAAAAATCAGGGTTAATCTGGCAGTCCTAGCAGCTTGGGGCTACTCAGCTTCATGACTCACTGGGGCTCCCAGAAAATTTACGTGCTTACGTGCTGCATTTTCCCCGTCCCGAAAAATTATTTCTTTAAAACCCATTTATGAAAATCTCTGTTTTAACTCAAAAAGAAACATTTTTAGGAGACCGCACACTACGCGCACCTGATATATCCTGTACACTTTGCACGCACGTCCTTCAAACCCGGGGTGGTTTCAGTTGCAGTCACGGACAGCCTTACGATGCTCCCGGGCGCGCACGGAATCATTCCAACCTCCCCATGGCAGCCAGTGTCGACCAATGCACAGTCTGTGTCACACATTTCAAAAAAACCGTGACTTTTGGTTGGTTTTTGGTCTAGTCCGTGTCATATAGCCCAGTTGCATATACCCGTAAAGGTCAAGCCTTAGCTCATAACGGAAGCCAAGATCTTTCGCTCAAGCGAAACTCTGCCGAAATTTCGACAAGAAAAATCGGTGGGATCTTGACTCCGACATTGACTTTGACCTTGACCCGCACGGAATGCGTAAGAGTCAAGACCGAGTCTTTGCCAAAAATCCAAAGATCTTTCGCTCAAGCGAAGCTCTGCCAAAATTCTGACAAGGAAAAATTGGCAAGATCTTGACCCGGCATTGATTCTGACTCACGCACTGCGTATGCAACGAAGTTCAATGTGACACTGTGTCATCCGGCTTTTATCGCCCGACCCATGCCTATTATCTTCTCGGACATTACCGAAAAGTCAAAACGTCAATCGCGCAAGCGAAATTCTGCCGAAATTCTATCAAGGCTGAAAGACGAGACTTTCCCGGTATTGCCTTGACTATAATTCGCATCGCTCGTGCATTAAAAGTTCCTATGACCCGCTAGACCCATTAGGAGCGTTCTTTTCTCTCGGTCGATGGGATCCGCGTGCCCTATAGGACCCTCGCTCGGGGTTTTCCACCCTGGGAGGTCGAAATACAGGTGGAATACGAGGGGCTTATAGACGTAGTGACGGAACCCACTGATCCAGGAACTAGAGTAGTTGCGAAAAAGAAGGGCAAATCCCCTTTTCCAACCAAATAGAAATAAATAAAAGACATTGTTTTAAGTAAACTTGAACAATTAATGTAATCACAATTGCATGGTCCTGTCTCTGAAATCGCTAATCGAGACCTCCTCGGTCCGATTTCCTATCCCGACCTTTCATGGTCAAATCCCTAATCGATACCCCCTCGGTCCGATTTCCTATTTTCCTATCCTGACCTTTCATGGTCAAATCCCTAATCGAGACCTTTTCGGTCCGATCTCCGATTTTCGATCTTGTCTTTTCAAGGTCTCATCTTTTCCGATCAATTAGGATTAGGAGAAAATGTTAAGCGATAAGTGCATGTTACTTGAGCTTTCAGCCTAAACACTTGTCCCCGAGTCTAAACCTTATCCACCTTCGAGTCTAAACCTCACCCATCTCCGAGTCTAAACCTTGCTTACCCCGAGTCTAAATCTTGCCTACCCCCTAGTCTAAACCTTGCCTATCCCTTTCCCGCAGCGAGAAAGAAGTGGACGAGAATACCGGGTCAGCAACTTTTTAGCTCAAAATTCTCAGACAGTTCGCCAGAATCCTCAGTTTTGTCAGTTCAGAGAGTCAGAATGGCCGATTTGGTGAAAACGACGGTGGGATGAGTAATCGAGATGACTAGGGAAGAAGAGCTAGCGTTAGCCCTGGAAAAGAGTCATAAGGTCCATGAGGAACAGCAAGCCATGATCATTGATGCGCTCCGTAGCCATAGGGTTCAGATAGTGGTCAAAGCCAATGGTTCCCTGGTAAAAGATGAAACTCCAGATGCAGCAATTTCAGCTCCTCTATCCTATAACCAATACCCTCCTCCATCCACATATGATCCCTTGCCAAGGACTACCCCTTTGCAGTCCTTTCCAATGTCCCAAGCCATCAGGGTCCCGATGCCCTCACCTCCTCAGATAAGACCCAGCTTTGTTTACCACCAACAGAGAGCAAATGCTACAACTACCCCGATTTCTCAGCCCCAGTCAGGTTCAGGTCATCATCTAGGAATGGGTCAGTTTACCGCTTCACGGCCCAGTCGAGGTTTAGGTCATCATCTTGGAATGGGTCGGTTGCAGCTTCCCAAGCCCGACAGTTTGACATAACCCCGCAAACCAATTTGGATCAGTTCACTCCTCAGGCTCCAAGCTCTACCCCTCTCCTCCAGTTAGGAAGTCAGACAAGGTCAAATGCTCCTCATCCAATTTTGCACTCAGCTGTTACGCAAGTTGCTCCTGCTCACCAAGTACAGTATACACATTGCTCTTCCAGTCACATTCCTCGGTGTGGTCAAGACACGTTCAGTCCTACTTTTTTGGTGCCTCGAACCTCATATCTTCGCGAGTCATTTGGATCGGCGCTCGGTACTCCACAGTATTCAACTATTACGAGCCATATATCCCCGTCTTCGGCACTTTGTCGGACCTTATGAGGCCCCTTATGAGTCTCACCACTCCCGATCCTTTGGTTCGTATTCTTATGCTTCAAGTTTGACTTACAAGGAAGGTTACGGTCACGGTCACGCTTTGAATGCTCGAGGCTGTCATCTCTCCCACCGGGGTACTTCCTACTTTGTGGTTTCATTTCTTTGATGCCAATCTTGTGGCGGGGTCGTGTGGTCCTAATGCTCCTATTGACTTGTTCGAAGGAATATTGGTAGAGCCAATTAAGAAAATACGGGAAAAGCCTAGCGGCGAAAGTGTCGACAATCGCTCGACTCAAGCCATCTCACCCTACCAATCTCGCGCATCGACACAAAGGAGTCGAATCTTGACGCTTACATTGATGATTACATAAAAAGGGTTCGTGCATGGGGAAGCACTCACAGTGCGAAAATGTCTTGCCGCTATAGACCTTACCCTTCCAACACGTTTGTAACATACGGTAAAGGAAAGAAGGCATTGTGTACAATGGACGACATCAAGAAGGTACCAATAAATAGTGGTCCTCCAAGACAACGAGAACATTTTGATGATTTTGGGATACCCATGGGCTTAATCTTCAAGGCTTTAGTAAAGCTAGGCCTCCTGGAGCCCCTTAGAGACTACCATCCAAAGAGCTCAAATACACTCCTCGACATGAATGAGCATTGCACCTTCCATAGTCATTATGGCCACACAACCGACAACTGTATAGCCTTGAAGAGAGCAGTCAAGGGTTAATCGAAGCGAGGCAAGCAGGCGCCCCAATGGACCAAAACCGACGGACTACATTCGGAATGGTGACCAAGTCAATGACCAAGGTTCGGATCAAAGAGCATCAAGAATTTACTTCCAATGCTGAAGGGTAGAAATGTAGTCCGACAGCGAAGAGTAGCTAGACTAGGGTCTACCTATCCTTAAGCAAGATTAGAAAAAAAAAGGGAAAAATAGTCTCTCAGTCAACCTTCGTAGGTTCTAGTACTTTTCTCTTTCAATCAAGTCCTCTACGGACATTGTAATCAATCTTTAATTTTCTATTAAAGAGTCTTCTTCTTTTCTTGCTAGACTTAAGACATTATTTGCACACCTACATTACATTTAATGAAATGGTTTTATTTTATATGATCACTTGCATTGCTCAACAAATAATCTCTCGAAATAATTAACGCTCTGATTAATCGGTGTGAGAAAGTCAACTAATGCCTTCCCCATACACTTTCCTTACCTCATAAAAGCCTTCATCAAGCTATACGCTTCCCAAACCATGTCCTCACCTTCATCTTGACCAAGTCAACGACGGCGACAACATCAAGGGACAACAAAAGGCCACCCAGCTTCGAAAGATTGACCCCGTGTCGACAACAATCTAGGAGCCTGCCTTCGACCTCAAAGATGTCAAGAAAAATTCAAGCAGGGGATCGCCTTGGCCCTCAAGTGCTTCAGAAAATAAAGAAAAAAAAATGCAGTGCAAAAAGAGTAATACCCAGTTAGGCTGAAAATCCCAAAAAAGGACAGTCTAGGCAAAAGACAGGGTTGCACATAAAAAAAATAAAAATAATGTAGTGCAAAAAGAGTAATGCCCAGCTAGGCTGAAAATCCCAAAAAGGGGGCAGTCTAGGCAAAAAACAGGGTTGCACATATAAAAAAAAAGAGAAAAAAAATAAAAAAAAATGATGAGGCCAAGGACCCAGCACCGCCCATTAAAAGCTTGACGGACAGGCAAGATCAAAGCTCAGAGAATGAAAGTTGTCGATAACAATGGGGCGGTCGAAGCAAAGCCAGAAACATTTCATAAGCCTGTAGGCACGTGTAAATCCTTTCTCCCCCAATGAAAGAGGAAGCAATCAGAAGCAGCCGTCCAAGAATGACTTGGTCAAGGAATCATCCCGAGGCCCACGCCTCATCATCCAGTCTTCTCATCCAAACCTTTTCACTAAAGGAACCACAAATCCCATTTACCAACACCAAACACAGTCCGGCCAAGGCCGAACTACGGCGACCTGAGCTCCTCACAATGAGGGGAACGTAGGCAACCAGCAATGGTCCGGTCATAAACACATTCAAATTCCTGAAAACCCGGTCTCATCAAATGACCTTTCCCATAAACACATTCAAATTCCTGAAAACCCGGTCTCATCAAATGATCTCTCCCATAGACACAGTCGGATTCCAGAAAACCCGGTCTCATTAATGACCTCCCTATACACAAACCTTTCTTTCACACCAGCCAACCTTGATCCGCAACATTGGTTGACTTTCTCCTCATGATTAATGATTAATTAGAATGTTTTTCTTCATATCGAGATTAATAGTTGAATAACCAGAACATCAATAAAGGGTTTTAAGCAATCTTGTGATCATTGTAAATAAAACAAGTTTTCAGATGTCTTGACAAGTCTTCTCTTTCTACATCTTAGGAAAGATAGTGCTAAACACTAATTTTCTGTCAGCAGAGGCTTCCATACACTTTTACAAACCTCTCTACGCTTATACTCTCCTAAAAGAGTCAAACCCAAAGCGAGTTTTGTGCCTACATCAAGTAAGGCCATCAGAATAACACAAAATCGGGATCTATTCCCACCTTTCGAAAAATATGCCCCTGCATGTATACATTTCTAAAATCTTTTCTTTCACATCTTCTTAAGGTTGACTGATTGACTAAAAAAAATAAAAAATAAAAAAAAAAGGATAGGTTTTCCCTCTTCTGCTACAATTCGCATTAGGGCTGCCTTGGAACTCTTCAAAGTTGGGTCTTTGCCAAGCCATTCCTTTAAACTGGGGCTTCTTTAGCCATTTTTGGGGTTCGCATCGAGTTCTTCACTAGGTCCCTAGATGGATTCAGTCTTGGTCAGATTAATCCCAGGATCACGTTCGCAGTACCAATCAGATTGGGATTTTTGTTAGGTCACCAGACTGGGGCTTCGCCAAGTCACTTCGCCTACTCAGTTCATTCAACTGGGGTTTTGCCAAATGAAAGGATCTTTCCTTGCTTTAGTAAGACATGGGGCTTTGCAGAAAGTTTTTCCTCAGACCGGGGCTCCGATAAGTCACATCCATCCCTAGAAGAGAGGTTTGGTCACTTCAACATCTGCTTTGGTTATAAAAGCACATCGGCATCGGCTTCAAGCGCAGAGTTTAAGAAAAGGACCTTAATCAAGACCCGAGGTTTAAACCCAGTCTCAGCCCAAGAAGGAATTCTAGTCCACGTTGACAACATCTCAGCAACAACAGCAGTTCAGTCCGCACCACCCAAGGGATACGACCCCACCTGCTTGAAACCCGTCTTAAACACATTCCATATGTACATCCAGACCCAGTCCATACCATGTTTTCAAAAAAAAAAAAAAAATCATCACCCCTAGGCTCAAGTAACGTGCCAATTGCTAATGATAACATTTTCTCCCAAAAAAGCGCCTTCGTTATTTCCTTTATAATGAGATAACGCCAGGCGACAGTTTCCTAATTGTCAAAAATCCAACTTTAGCTACCTCTATCACAGATTGAGAAGTACGCTCAAGTTTTTCCAAACTTTAGTTACCCCTGTCTCCTCGATAGTGACGTAATGCCCTGTGGCCTATTTTACAAATTTACCCCTGTGGTTCGTTTTATTATTTTGTCCCCAGGATTCTCAATTCCATTTCTCAACATAATTAGAAAAACCCTAGGGTCCTTCTCACTTTCTTTACAAAAAAAAAAATTTCGGGTACGTCCCATTTCTTTACAAAAAATTATCGGGTACGTCCCATTTCTTTACAAAAATTATCTTCTTTACAAAAAATTATCAGGGTACGTCCCGTTTCTTTACAAAATTATGGGTTACGTTCCACTTTTCTTTACAAAATTATGGGTACGTCCCACTTTCTTTTACAAAAAATTATGGGTACGTCCCACTTTCTTTTACAAAAAATTATGGGTACGTCCCACCTTTTTTACAAAAAATGACCGGGTACGTCCCGTTTCTTTACAAAAATGATCGGGTACGTCCCGTTGCTTTACAAAAATGATCAGGGTACGTCCCACTTTATTTACAAAAAATTATCGGATACGTCCCACTTTCTTCACAAAAATTATCAAGTCCTTCCTACTTCTTTACAAAATCCATCCTCTCTAGCGATCTCCGTTATTCCAGGATGAAGGAATAACATTTCGCTCTATTTCGATCTCCGTTATTCCAAGGTGAAGGAATAACATTTCGACCTCTCTCGCGATCTTCGTTATTCCAAGGTGAAGGAATAACATTTCGCCCTCTTTCGATCTCCGTTATTCCAAGGTGAAGGAATAACATTTCGACCTTTTTCGCGATCTCCGTATATTCCAAGATGAAGGAATAACATTTCGCTTTTCTTGCGATCTCAGTTATTCCAAGGTGGAAGAATAACATTTCGCTCTTTTCTCGCGATCTCCGTTATTCCAAGATGGAAGAATAACATTTCGCTCTCTCTTTCGATCTCCGTTATTCCAAGGTGAAGGAATAACATTTCGATCTTTCTCGCGATCTCCGTTATTCCAAGATGGAAGAATAACATTTCGCTCTCTCTTTCGATCTCCGTTATTCCAAGGTGAAGGAATAACATTTCGATCTTTCTCGCGATCTCCGTTATTCCAAGATGGAAGAATAACATTTCGCTCTCTCTTTCGATCTCCGTTATTCCAAGGTGAAGGAATAACATTTCGATCTTTCTCGCGATCTCCGTTATTCCAAGATGGAAGAATAACATTTCTCTCTCTCTCGCGATCTCCGTTATTCCAAGATGGAAGAATAACATTTCGCTCTCTCTTTCGATCTCCGTTATTCCAAGGTGAAGGAATAACATTTCGATCTTTCTCGCGATCTCCGTTATTCCAAGATGGAAGAATAACATTTCGCTCTCTCTTTCGATCTCCGTTATTCCAAGGTGAAGGAATAACATTTCGATCTTTCTCGCGATCTCCGTTATTCCAAGATGGAAGAATAACATTTTGCTCCCTCTTTCGATCTCCGTTATTCCAAGGTAAAGGAATAACATTTCGATTCAGTCAAAAGCTCGAACTATGACCTGGCTTGATTCCCCCGGGATACGTAGGTAGCCTCCTGTAGGTTCAGCCAATTAGTCACATATGACGCCCCCTTTCCCCAGTGGATTCTGAACTACGATTATGGCTTGATTCCTACTCGGGATACGTAGGTAGCCTTTCATAAAAGGTCCAGCCACTCGACCACTTTGGTCACCCAATCCGTCTCGGCATTCGCCAGATTGGATCCTTTTCTATCGACAACCCCACTCGCCCTGCAAGTGACGTTGCCGAGGGGCTTCTGTAAGTACCCAAATCTGGCTCATGCCTTCCGGTTAAGTTTCCCGGCAATTCCGGTAAATTTTCCGGTAATTCCCCGGACTTTCCTACAGTTCCGGAAATATTCCGGAACTGTTCCAAATTAATTAAAGGCTGAAAGGAATGCTTATCAATTAAGAAACACGTTTTTCTTAATTCAAGGAATCCTTCTAGAAAACTGCCACCTTGCATGTTTCTAGAATTAACTGGATGTGGCTACTTATGTCGTGCGACATAACCAGCCAGGGAGAGTTCTAGAAGCTTGCCACCTTGCATGTTTCTAGAAGAATCTGGAAGTGGCTACTTATGTCGTGCGACATAATAGGCCATGAAGACTTCTAGAAGCTTGCCACCTTGCATGTTTCTAGAAGGAAAACGGTTATGGCTTGTTATGTCGTGCGACATACTAAGCCCATGCAGGCAGCCTATAAATAGAGGCCTTCACCTCTCATTTTAGGCACCTCTCCTTCACCCCTCAGTCCCCCTCTATAGGGAATACGCCCAGAAGCATCCCCTCTCCTCACATACCCCCTAAAACACACACTAATCCTCCAAATCACCCACCATTCAACCAATACACACACACACTCCCCACACACACCAAGAACCAAGGGTTCTCATAGATCCAAGGCTTGAGCTCAGTCCCCGGAAGTTGCTGTTTGAAGGCTCCTATATCTAACTTGATATAGGGAGTCGTGGTCTTCAAGGGTAACGATTTTCTACCCCTTTTCCTCTCTTTATTTCCTTTGAATGTGAAATCTCTATGCTAAGTGCGTTGATAATGTTGTATTCTGATTAAAGTTGCATGCTTTAGTGTTATATTGCTTAGATTCATACCTGATTGCATAATCATTTCATGAAATAGCTCCGGCTTGACTTGGTTTTGCATGAACACTCAAGATGAGTGTGGATCCCTCATATCCACACCCTCTTGAAGTGTTCACCATTGACAAAATTGCTCTCTGAGATCTGTTTATGAAGTAACTTAGTCATATTGGTGCCTTGATACCTCTGCAAATCCCAGCTGAAAGGTCTCTGCAAAATGGCTAGTTATGTCACGCGACATAGGCAGCCTATGTCACGCGACAAACATGGCCGGTTGCGTAAGCCGCATATTTTCAAGGCATGTCTGATTTCAACCCTCATCATGTTATAATCTGATGTCTATCTGCAATTTAGATAGTATCTTCATACATAAAATGACATCTTTTCATTAAAATACCATTTTCATACATAAAGGTGCATCATTTGCACCTAAAACCCATTTTCATGCATTAAAATCATTCTTTTTGCATTCAAAATCTCTTTTCACATTAAAAATGCATCCTTTGCACCCAAACATCATTTTCATACATAAAATGCATCCCTTGCTTTCAAAATAACATCTTTATGCATCACTTGCACATAAAATGCTATTTTTCCATAAAATGCACCCTTTGCACAAAATCATTTCTTTAAACCATAAAGGTCACTTCTTTAAACCAAAAGCATCCTTTGCAAACCAAAATGTCATCTTTTCACTAAAAGTGTCATTTAAATCATGCATTTCCCTATGTCCCCCATTAGCAACCTTGGAACGGACCGGTGTAAAAGATCCTATCTTTACATCGTTCCTTCCATTAAAGGTTTCATATTTGTTTAGAAAAGGGATAACCTTGAACCCTATATCTCCAATTATCGCTTAAGATGAGTACGAAGCATCTATATGAGCTCGACCGTCTTAAAGCGTAGGATTGATGGGCTAAGGACCCTCCTTTTCTAAAGAACCTCATCTTTGACTATAAAGAGAGTCATTCTCTCGATCATGCAAAGTCCCGAGGTTAAAAAAAAATGCAATGATCACAAGTCCAAGATGAAGACGGGATCATAATCCCGAATACATAAAATCCAAGAAATCCCGAGCGACAACCAATAAATGGTTTGTACGTCCGGAAGACAACTTGGGACATTCCCCCCCCCTTTATTTTCAAACACATGCACACAAGAAAGCACGCAAGAAAGCACGATTAATGGAATCTTGGGAGACTTGCTCCGGCAAGGCACCTTGGGTGAACGACGATCCGTTCTTCTCAAGGGGTAACTTAACCTCCGAACCCATAAAACCTTTTTTTCAAAGTTTTGAGGTAATCAAAATGGTGTGGCGAATCCGTTTTTCAAATTAAACCGGATGTCTTCAAACTCGTGTGAATCCAACACACAAATTTTGGGCACACATTCACACCAATGTGGTCGGATGGCTGGACCTTTTATGAAAGGCTGCCTCACCACTGGGGAGCGATGATGGAAGAGGGTGACCACTGCGGTCGGATGGCTGGACCTTTATGAAAGGCTGCCTCACCACTGAGGAGCGATGATGGAATAAGGTGACCACTGCGGTCGGATGGCTGGACCTTTATGAAAGGCTACCTACGTATTCCGGAGGAATCAAGCCTTGATCGTAGTTCAAGCATCACTAGATAGTTAGGAACGATGTCTAGGATCCTTGAGGTTTTGACAATTAATGGAGGTTGTCACCTGATTGACAATTAATGGAGGTTGTCACCTGAATTGAGACTAAAGCTTACATCACTATCGAGGAGATAAAGGTAGCTAAAGTTAGGAAAACTTGAGCGTACTTCTCAATCTGTGATAGAGGTAGCTAAAGTTTGGAGAACTTGAGCGTACTTCTCAATTCGTGATAGAGGTAGCTAAAGTTTGGAGAACTTGAGCGTACTTCTCAATCTGTGATAGAGGTAGCTAAAGTTTGGAGAACTTGAGCGTACTTCTCAATCTGTGATTGAGGTAGCTTAAGTTTGGAAAACTTGAGCGTACTTCTCAATCTGTGATAAAGGTAGCTAAAGTTTGGAGAACTTGAGCGTACTTCTCAATCTGTGATAGAGGTAGCTAATGTTTGGAGAACTTGAGCGTACTTCTCAATCTGTGATAGAGGTAGCTAAAATTTGGAGAACTTGAGCGTACTTCTCAATCTGTGATTGAGGTAGCTTAAGTTTTGAGAACTTGAGCGTACTTCTCAATCTGTGATAGAGGTAGCTAAAGTTTGGAGAACTTGAGCATACTTCTCAATCTATGATAGAGGTAGCTAAAGTTTTGAACTTTGACAATTCGGAGGTTGTCACCTAGCGTCATTCCGTTATAACGGAAGTAACGGAGGCGACTGGGGAGGAAAGTCTATTTGCTTAGGAGATAATGGATATCTTTTAGAAAATGACGTTATCCTAGTTAAAGGATAACAGGAATTATATGCCCAAGTGGAAAGTCCAGGGGCAAAACTGTAATTTCTGCTCAGGGCAAAAGAAGCCGCCCGGCATGAGACGGGGGCAAAAGAGGCCGCACGGCTAGAAGTCTGATTTTTCCAGATTATTTAAAATCAAATTTGAACGGTCATTGGGCATTGTTGCCGCCTTCTGTTGCCGAGGAAGAGAGAGAGGAGGGAGAGATTTTTTTCAAAAAATCCTTCAATCCCTTTGCTTCTACTGATTTAGAATGGATCCGGCGGGGAATCCGATGCCAAGGCAAGCAAGGAGGAACATCTCCGAGGCCGCTCGAAGGAGGAGGAGAGAGCTTGTCCGAACGGAGAGGAAGTATGACTTCCTTACGCCTCCATCGGAGCTTTATCCGGGCAGGAGGGAGCACAAATCGACGAATCCTCAATTGGTTGGGGTAAGCATTCTTAATTTGCTCAATTCCGTCAATTTTGATTGAATTTTGATTGATTCTAGGGCTTGACCCAAATTTTAGGATTTTCTCGAATTTTCCTAGGATTTTTTATGATGATTTTGAAATCTTGATGATTAACCTATGAGGCTAAGAAGATAAACAAACATGCATGTGCAATTTATTTGAAAAATAAGGAGAATGACCCATTTTTTTCAAAAATAAAGTAAGAATAAATAATTGTCTAAAATGTGACGGAGTTCTTGCATGTGCTAGAACTAGGTCAATTTTTTATCACGAATGAGAAAACGGGATTTTGGACGATGAAAAGGATTCATGCATGCCATGCTTATGTGCAAATAATTTTGAAAATCAGAATTTTGTGCTTAGGAGAGCAATGTGCTTGACATGACGTGTTTCAAGTGATGAAAGACAAGTTTTCTATGCATAGGATGCTAGAAATTTTTTTTTATGAATCCTTTTCTTTTTTGAAAATATGTGCACTTTTGAATATATGCATGCTTTTGAAATGAGATGAAGGACTGACACATTTTTTTTGCTGTGCTTGTCTACAAGAGAACAAATCTAGGGGGCCTTCTGAGATTGCAGTGAGACTATGGGAGAGGATGCCCAATTTTGAGAAGGATGGGGTGAACCCCAAGCAGCTAGTGAGGGCTACCGGCCTGGATTTGTTTGTTGAGGCTATTGGCAGAGGCATTCATGTGACCTCGAAGAGCAAGGGCTTGATCCAGGCCCTTTCGGAGTTCTGGTGGGACACCACCCACAGCTTTCACCTTAGCTGGGGAGAGCTGACAGTGACGCCTGCAGATTTTACTGCTATCACTGGCTTACAGTTCACCGGGAGGCCTGTGACCTGGAGAGACCACATCACGGCGGAGGAGTTTAGAGCTTTAGTTGGGTTTGATCTTCAGCCTAAGGGGCGAGGAACGTCGAGGTGGCAGTCCAGAACTGCATGCAGGGATTTGCTGCTAATGAGGTGATGGCCCACCAGCTTGCGAGAGCTTTTCTGTGGTTGATGCTGTCAGTCACCATCTTTGCCAATTCTGGGACTTTGGCTTTGGTTTACCTTCTTGACTCCTTGGAGGATGTGGACGGGATTAGGATGGTCTCTTGGGGCGAGGCCGGATTGGCGGAGCTTTACTTCTCCCTGGACATGTACAGCCGAAATAAGGCCGCTTCGATGGATTGCTTCTCCTTCGCTCATGAGGTATTCTCACCTTCTTTCCTTTCTCTTTCTCTTTCTGTCTTTGAGACTTTTACGAGAGAAAAATGACCCTTTTATGTTTTGGAACATACAGGTCTGGTTTTGTGAGGTGATCAGGTTCTTTCCGTGGAACCAGCAGAGTGATTCTACCATCTTTCCCGCTATGATCCGCTGGAGGGGAGATGCGAGAGACAAGTTCACCGGAAAGACCCGGATCACCTTTGACTACAAGATGGTTAGACCAGTCATCAACAGGGATGGGCATGATGGAGTGGATTTTTACCCTTGGGGGAGGTATCCAGAGATTCTGCTAGGGGAGGCCGTGGAGGCGACTAGACAGAGGCAATGGTTGACCGGGCTGACATGTGATGTCATATACTTGGGAGACCGCTTTTCCAGGCAGCATGACCATGTCCCTCCATTGGATGCCATTACCCCTCATGATCCTCCAGCACGGATGCTGCAGCCCAGGGATTGGTTGGCAGATGATATAGCAAGATGTCAGGCAGGCGTGGCAGCTGAGGAGTATTTTGATCTGGCTACCCCGTATGCTACTTTTGTGGAGCAGCAATTGAGGATGCCACAGAAGCTAGTGAAGCTGGCTGTCACTCAGGGGTATGGGGAGGCCGAGCCTACTGACCCGCCGATGCCTCCTGCTCATCTCTCTTATGTGGTCAACGGGGTACCGAGGAGGTTCATGATACCTGTCCCCGACACGAGGGAGCCCCAGTATACTCTGCCGCCGGACAGCACTGTGAGTACACTTTAGGGTCTTTTCCCTTTTTTCAGATTTCTTTGCTTTTTCTGGTTCTGAAATTTTTCTGAGATTTTTTCTCTTTTTTCTCAGGTTCCAGCTCGCACTTGTGACGGCTTGGTCAGGCAGAATAGGGGCTGGAAGGATGTGTGCCGGTCCCTCTTGAAGAAGCTGGCTTGCGCTTCAAAGACTGCAGCGAAGGTGCAGGAGCCTGTGCGCAAAAGGAGGCACGTCGGGGGCACAACATCCACCTCATCAGCCTCAGAGTACTCTTCCAGTGCCTTGCCTCGAGGACAGGGACCTAATGCCGGCATCCTGGAGCAGCTAGCTGAATATGAACATGTGAATGTCCATCTTTCTGATGTGAGTGACAGCGAGGATTTGATGAGGGAGACGAGCTTCTATGAGCTGAGTAGTGATGAGGAAGGATCGGAGGCCTAGGAGGTCCTTAGAATCGATCTATTAGGAAGAAAACAAACAATGAACAGTTTTATGCACAACTTGTTTATTTTTTGCTTTATTTGGGCGCCGATGGGGCGAAAACAATGTATTAATGTTTTATTTGCTTTTTAAATTTATGCTTTATGAATTTGCATATTACTTGAGCCTTGGGGCTGCTTTTTTTCTTGGAATTGAGGCTGAAACTGGGCCAAAATAATTTATGATGGTATATAACTTCTTGGATGGTCTTTGGACATGTTTTAGGACAGGTTTCATTGAGAAAGTGGGGTGAGAACTCCTCTTGGGCAGCAACTTTGGTTGCTGCATATTGTTTTCCACATCAGGCAAATGAAGCCGTGCGGTGCAGTCACAGGAGCAAAAGAGGCCGTGCGGCTTACAGTTCTGTCTGGACTGGTCTTTTTCAAAATAAAATCAAGGCTTGGCCATTTCATTTCATTTTCACTCTAGACTTGTCCCAACTGTTCCCAGAGCACATATTAGACCTAAAGACATCAACTTTGATCATCTTGCAATGGAGAAACCCGTTAGATTGCAAAAGGGGAAAAGAGACCATTTTCTGTCCGATCTTCAATCTTGGGTGAGATATAACTTTCAATCTCACAAGGGGCTGTTCGATTCTACCTTCAAGATCAAATCTTTATGGCATTTGAAGGATCTCACGTCCGATTGGGACCTTTTGAGAGCAGCAGCAAGGTTTTGGGACGTCCGTAGACACGTTTACTGCTTTTCTTACAATGAGATTGTCCCAACCTATGAAGATTTCCAAGCCTTGATTGGGGGTCCCAAAATTGAGGCTATATCAATTCCTCTGATCGAAGATGTGCCGGTGGCGACAAAGTTGGCATCTTTTCTGCACATATCTCTGGGAGAGGCTGAGGGGATGATGATAGCTCCGGACAGGATTGACCTTTCTGATATCCCGGGCAGATTTGGGTCTCCAGATATGGCTACGACCACGGTGGCTATGGATGCCTTTATCCTCTGCATATTCTCATCTCTGTTCACTGCTGAGTCCGTGGGGATCTGTCATGGTGGTCTCTTGGACATGGTTAGGGATTGCAGGGCTGGGAAGGACATTGTCCCATTGGTTTTGGGTGAGACCCTTCATGGCATTGATAGGATGGCTAGGGGAGACCGTTTCATGAGATCTGGGAGTCCGGTCGTGTTGACTTTATGGCTGCAGGAGAGGCTCGGGGCTTTGCCAGGGGCTTTACCGACTCAGTGCCCTTGGGTGATTTCTCGGAGGGGTTTGCCTAGACAGCACGACCAGGGTGACTGGTAGCTGATGATGGCTAGGTTATCCACTTCGGATATTCGCTGGTGGGTACCTCACTGGAGGTTGCAGACCAGGAGGACATTTCAGGAGTCCTATGTGGTGAGGGTTCCAGGGTTCTGCTGGTCATCCTTCTACATACCCTGCTTGGTATCCAGGCAGTTCGGGGCCTTACAAGAGCCGTTGGGCGATTGGGAGGACATCCGTACCATGGAGGTGGTGTCCTTAGACATGAGAGATCCGGCCCGGCTTCTCATTCTTCTCGAGGGCTTGGACATATACCGTTTTCCCACCCGGGGCTATCCTCGGGAGCGGGAAGAGTACCATCTTGACTACGGCCTACTTGGATTGGTACGAGAAGGAGATGGGAGCGACTCGAGGTCATATTGGGAGAGAGACGTCGAGGCTTTATTGGGGGCGTTGTGACTCGAAGTAGGACTACGAGGGAGGCGAGGCTAAGGCGAGTCGCCATAACCAGTCGGGTGACCTTATCAGAGATATGGAGGCTCGATATAAGAGGCTTTCTGAAGTCGCTCCCTTGACTGAGGCTCAGAGGGAGGAAGTGCGGACTCGTGCCCGTACTGAGAGGGAACATATTGACACGGGTTTGATGGAGGCTCCAGTGAGGATACCGGAGATCGGGATGAGGGAGACCGACATCATGGAGAAGAAGAGAAAGAAAACTCGACGGGGTCGAGGTAAAGGGAAGAAAACCAAAGAAGACTCAGTGAATGACAGCTGACAGATCTTTTCTTAGGATTCCCTTATTGCCATTTGCAAACACAGTAGTTTATTAGGCATTTTATTGTATTTTAGATCTTTGTAGCAGGTTAGCAGAGTCAAGAGTAGACCGTGCTTGAACTCATCAAGAAGTTTTTAACTTGTAATGAACAAGAGATATTATCTTAGAAATTAATCAAGACACAATTTCATGGAAATTTTAGATGTCTTATTGATTGCTCAGGACCCGTTTTATGAAAACTTGAATGCCCTTTATTATTTATTGTTTAGGACGCATTTCATGGAAACTTGATCGCCCTTTTTTATTGTTTAGACCGAACCATAAATGGCTGCCTACGTTCCCCTTTTACAAGAAAGACTAAGGGGCTCAGGTCTTCGTAGTTCATTCTGGTGAACTATCAGGATTAGGTCTTTTGGCCTTTTTTTTTATTTTTTTCCGTGCAGCCCTGTTTTTTGCCTAGACCGCCCTTTTTGGGTTTTCAGCCTAGCTGGGCATTACTCTTTTTGCACTAAGATTTTTTCTTCTTTTTATTTTCTTTTTTTTTATGTGCAACCCTGTTTTTTGCCTAGACCGCCCTTTTTGGGTTTTTTCAGCCTAGCTGGGTATTACTCTTTTTGCACTAAGATTTTGTTTATTTTTTTTTTATTATTTTTTATTATTTTTTTTAGACATAATACCTTCGGAGCTTATCACCGTTAACTGGGTGGACAAAGGGATTGCCGTCCAGGTCTGCAAGCTTCATGGCTCCTCCCGATAGTATCTTCTGCACCACATACGGGCCGATCCAAACGGGTTCCCATTTTCCCAGGGGGTTATCTCTGGTAGGGGGCTTCACTTTCAACACTAAGTCACCCTCTTTAATGTCTCTGGCTTTGACTTTTTTGTCAAATGCTCTGGCCATTCGCCTCTGGTAGGCTCGAGTGTGCTCCATGGCTTTTAGCCTTCTTTCATCGAGCAGGACCAACTCATCATGCCGGCTACGTAGCCATTCTACTTCGTTGACACTATTTTCCAGGAGGACCCTTAATGACGGGATTTCCAACTCCACTGGTAACACTTCTTCCATCCCGTAGGTTAGGGCAAAAGGAGTTTCTCCTGTGGCTGTTCTGACAGACGGACGTTACGCCCCGAGTGCCAGTGCGGCTTTTCGGACCAATCATGACCATGGGTGGCCA
Organism: Adenophora triphylla var. japonica; assembly: GCA_022495995.1. Classification (NCBI taxonomy): domain Eukaryota; kingdom Viridiplantae; phylum Streptophyta; class Magnoliopsida; order Asterales; family Campanulaceae; genus Adenophora; species Adenophora triphylla. Next base: position 1,126,995 of record JAFEMH010000039.1, on the reverse strand, counting down.
TTTTCGGATGATCCGTTCGAGCGTCTTATTAGCGGCTTCCACGGCTCCGTTAGTGCGAGGTACAGTATGGGGATGACTTGTGGCGAGTGATTACGAATTACGACGGTAACCTATCACAGTCTCCTCAAAAGTGCGACCCGTTATCAGAAATGATTTCATTGGGCACCCCATATCTACACATTATGTTTTCCTTGATAAAGCTGGGCCACCTTCTTGGAAGTGAGGACCTTGTAGGACTTGGCCTCTACCCACTTGGTGAAGTAGTCGGCGGCTACTAACACAAATTCATGCCCATTGCTTCTGCGGGGCTATCTTCCCTATTACGTCAATACCCCAAGTTGCAAACGGCCAAGGAGTCGTCATGCGGTACAGGTCATGAGGCGGGAGATGGTTGAGGTTGGCAAACCGTTGGCATTTGTCGCACGCTCGGACATCTTGGACACGGTCTGTCTCCATGGAAATCCGGTAGTAACCCATTACGAGGATCACTTGCATCGGGGCTCTAGCATTCATATGAGGACCGCGGGGACCAGTGTGGACTTCGGTCATCAACTCTCTGGCTCTTTCTTGAGTGACGTACAAGAGGAGTGGTCCTTGGTACCGCTTCTTGTACAGGTTGCCTCCTAAAATGACATAATGGGAGGCCAACCTTTTCAGGGCTTGCAAGCTCTTGGCTTTGACACCTTCTTTTGGTCTACCTTCTTCGTCTCTGAAAGCTGACTCTCCATCTTTGAGGAGCTGGTAAATTTGATTGTACCGGGGTTCCTTGATAAGCTCAGGTCCCAAGTCTACTTCACAACAGAAAGTCGGGGCTTCTCTTCTACCCACTCTGAAGGGTTTTATGGCTTTTCCCTCGGGGATCTCTACCAGTGAGGCTAGAGTAGCTAGGGCATCTGCGAATCTGTTCTTTTCCCTTGGCAAGTAGTGGAAAGTCACTTCTCTGAACTGTCCAGTCAACTCCTCTATATAGGCATGATACCGCTGAAGATTAGGGTCTACAGTCTTCCATTTGTTGGAGACCTGGTTGATGATCAGGGCTGAGTCTCCATAAACTTCAAGCTCCTTGACATTCCTTTCTAAGGCAGCTTCTAAACCAGCAATGCAGGCTTCATACTCGGCAACATTGTTCGTGACAGGGAAGTTCAACTTGATGGCAATGGGCGTGTGCTCATCTTTCGGATCACCAGTAGCATCCCTACGCCATTTCCTCTCTTGTTAGCAGCTCCATCAAAGAATAGCTGCCATCGGTTCTCAGGCTCGACTACAAAGATCCCTTCATGGGGAATTGGGGTTCGGGCCCGCGGTCCTCATTGCGGGAAATTTGCCGGATGGTCGACAATGCTTGACCCTTGATGGCCTTTACGGTCACGTAGTTGATGTCGTATTCGGCTAAAAGAAGGACCACTTTGCTAGACGCATCGAGAGGGAAGGCTTGTCGAAGATGTACTTGATGGGGTCCATTTTCGAGACCAAGTTCACAGGGTGGGCTTGCATATAATGCTTCAACTTACCGACTACCCAGACCAGTCCTGCACAAGTCTTTTCGCATGCTGAGTAATTGAGCTCACTCCCTTGACTTCCAGTGACAAAGTAAATGGCATTCTCTACCCGAGAGTCTTTCTTTTCTTGAGCAAGCATAGCCCCAAGCTTGCCATATCGGTGACGGTGAGATAGAGCGAGAAGAGGTTTACGTCTATGTGGGGGCATAGTACGGAGGATGTACTAAGTACGCCTTGATGCGGTCAAAGGCATCTGGCATTCTTCGGTCCATTACGTGTCTACATTCTTCTTCATGAGCTTGAAGATGGGCTCGCACATAGTGGTCAAGCGGTTGTGAAATGGCTGATGTATTGCGGCTTGCCCATAAAGCTTTTGACTTACATGCAGGTTCGAGGTGGCCTCATGTCCATAATGGCTTTGATCTTTCGGGGGTCGACTTCGATATCTCACTCCGTGACCATATACCCAAGCACTTTTCCCCTTGTCACTCCGAAGGTGCATTTGGCAGGGTTTAGTCTCATGGAATGTTGTCTCAGCCTCTCGAAGAACTTTCACAGGTCAACAAAGTGTTGTCCGTCCTCGCCTTTGGAGTGGATTATCATATCGTCGACGTAGACCTCAATCTCCTTGTGGATCATGTCATGAAAAAGCGCGGTCGCTGCCCTCTGATAAGTAGCCCCGGCGTTCTTAAGCCCAAATGGCATTACTGTATAGCAGTAAGTCCCCACGGTATGGTGAAGGTGTCTTTTCTTGGTCTTCTTCGGCCATCTTGATGCGGTTGTAGCACGCAAATCCATCAACGAAGGATTTGACTTCGTAGTTGGCGATGGAGTCCACCGGGATGTCTATGTTTGGCAAGGGGTAGTCATCTTTGGGGCTGGCCTTGTTCGGATCTAGGAAATCTACACGGCGGCGCACCTTCCCATTGGCCTTGGTTACGGTCACAATGTTGGACAACCATGTCGGATATTCGATGACTACGATGAATCCTACCCGCAGTAGTTTCTCAATCTCTTCTTTGACTGTAGAGACCACTCGGCTTAATTTTTCTCGGTTTCTGTTTCTTGGCTTAGCATACGGTGCTAGAGGGATTCTGTGCTCTACTATCGAACTATCTAGCCCTGGCATATCCTTGTACGACCATGCAAAGATGTCCATGTATTCTCTGAGCAGATTAACCAGTTTGTCCCTTTCAACCCCCTGGAAGAAGCTTCCAATCTGTGTCTCTTTAGGTTCCTCGACAGTACCCAAGTTAACACTTGTCAAAACCTCCTCGGCGGCTTGGGCCCGGTTTTCCTCTTTTACGTAACTTGCTTAAAGATTTCTTTAATGTATTGTTCGTTTAGTGTGTTTGCATCTTGTTCAAATGATTCATTATTAAGCTGTTGTGAAGTGTTGAGTTAATTTATCATTTGTTAAGTTGGCAATAAGAGGATAATCAGAAAGATCTGTCATTTCATTCAAAGCAAGGGGAAAGATGACATTGATTACATGTTCATAATCCTCAGGCGTGAGGCCTTCGGATGACTCAGAGGACTGGAATTCAAAGATTCCTGACTCAACTGACTCTTGACCCTACTGACTCTGGACCCTACACTACTTATTGACTCGAAGTGTTTGACGCGGGTTATGCTTGGGGTTTACTCTTTCTGCGTTGCCACAGGGAGTAGCGGTCTTGTCGGCGTTCTTCAAAAGTTGGAAACTTCGAACTGATCGAAAACTTGCCGAAAATCATTGGTAGGCCGGTACCTTGGAAAGATGGTGAGGGGAGCTAAAGTAGCCTGATGCAATCTTTCAGCGAGCTCGTCTGTGACAACCGGACTCATTGACTGGAGGGTCTGGCTCATCTTGTCAATACACTGCTGATAACTCATTTTCTCCTTACTGATCTTTGATACCACGACCTTGTCAGTATAGCCAACGGGAGGGTTGGCCTGGATAATGCTGATGAAGTCTTCTTCAGGAGAGACCTTGATTCTTCCTTGATTGGCCACGTATTCTATGGGTTTTCTGTGTTCTGCTTCTAAATCTGCTAGCTTCTCATTGAACCTCACGATGGCAACAAATTCAGAACTTTCTGCTTCAAGAGGGTCACTGATCACAGGGGTATCAGGCTGGACTGCGTTTTGAATGACGGGTTCCTTGGTAGGCTCTTTGGCATAACTGACATAGTAGTCAAACTTGCCTGAAGGCTCCCCTAAAGTTCCTACGCTCTTGTCCCCGGCTTCGTACCTTTCTTTTAATTTCTATTGCATGGACTTCCTCTTCTTCTTCTTTCTTGAAGGAGCGTCTTCGTTAATCCATTCTTGATACTCGTATTCCAAACAGTCTTCACAATCGCACACATCATACCAGATATGGGGTATGGGTTGAACTGGGATGGCTTCTCCGACTACTTGGTCATTGCCATTGTTGATTACCACGTTGGCCATTTTGACACTGGAAAACTGAGACTTGAGGATTTTGAGGGGTTATTTGAGACCTTTGTGCCGACAAACTGTTGTACCGGTGTTCTTACCCACTTCTTTCTCGCTGCGGGAAAGGGATAGGAGAGGTTTAAACTCAGGGTAGGTGTTTAGGCTGAAGGCTCAAGCAATATGCAGATTAAGAATCTTCCAGTTTACTTAAAACAGTGCCTTTTATTAATTTCTATTTGATTGGAAAAGGGGTTCTGCCCTTCTTTTTCGCAACTACTCTAGATCCTGGATCAGTGGGTTCCGTCACTACGTCTATAAGCCCCTCGTATTCCACCTGTATTTCGACCTCCCAGGGTGGACAGCCCCGGGCGAGGGTCCTATAGGGCACGCGGATCCCACCGACCGAGAGAGAAGAACGCTCCTAACGGGTCATAGGAACTTTTAACGCACGAGCAATGCGAATTATAGTCAAGGCAATACCGGGAAAGTCTCGTCTTTCAGCCTTAACGGAATTTCGGCAGAATTTCGCTTGCGCGAATGACGTTTTGACTTTTGGGTAATGTCCGAGAAGATAATAGGCATGGGTCGGGCGATAAAAGCCGGATGACACAATGTCACATTGAACTTCGTTGCATACGCCGTGCGTGAGTCAAAATTGAAGTCAATGCCGGGTCAAGATCTTGCCAATTTTTCCTTGTCGGAATTTTGGCAGAGCTTCGCTTGAGCGAAAGATCTTTGGATTTTTGGCAAGGACTCGGTCTCGACTCTTACGCATTCCGTGCGGGTCAAGGTCAAAGTCAATGCCGGAGTCAAGATTCTACCAATTTTTCCTTGTCGGAATTTTGGCAGAGTTCCGCTTCCGTTATGGACTAAGGCTTGACCTTTACGGGGATATGCAACTGGGCTAAATGACACGGACTAGACCAAAAACCAACCAAAAGTCACGGTTTTTTGAAACGTGTGACACGGACTGTGCATTGGTCGACACTGGCTGCCATGGGGAGTTTGGGGTGATTCCGTGCGCGCCCGGGAGCATCATAAGGCTGTCCGTGACTGCAACTGAAAAACCACCCCGGGTTTAAAGGGACGTGCGTGCAAAGTGTACAGGATATATAAGGTGCGAGTAGTGTGCGGCCTCCTAAAAATGTTCCTTTTTTGAGTTAAAACAGAGATTTTCAGAAATGTGTTTTAAAGGAATGAGTTTTCGAGATGGGGGAAAATGCAACAGATAAGGCACGTAAATTTTCTGGGAGCCCCAGTCAGTCTTGGAACTGAATAGCCCTAAGCTGCCAAGGCTGCCAGATTAACCTCAATTTTGTCCTGGTGGAATTGCCAATGATGCCGCCCGGTCAGAATCCATGGAGGATTAAGCCGTACGGCTGCATGGATCAATTTTCCAGGTTCCACTCCTTTGCAATTTCAGGTTGCTTCCCGAACATTTTAGGCACCTTTCAGTAGGCTTCCTGTTCAATTTTCATAGTATGCACAATTCCCAAGATGCAATGCAATGCAAGGAAAGAAAGCAAGCACGATAAAATGAAATCCGCAACGGGAGGCTAACCCGCTCAAAGGAAAAAAAGCTTTCTTTTATTTTTTTTCGAAAAGGGATACCGGTACGTGGGATTGTTAGACCACCTTTTATCCCAAGCCCCGGGTTAGGAAGCGATACAGGAAGGTTAGTGGTTTCCACCTATATACCGGGTATCGTTTTGATTTTGAAAATAAAAGCTTTTCTCCTTTGGTTATCCCCAGCGGAGTCGCCAAACTGAGAATGTGTGCCCAAATTCTATTTTTTTGTTTTTAGTTTGGATTCACACGAGTTTGAAAACATCCGATTTAATTTGAAAAACAGAGTCGCCACGCCATTTTGATTTCCTCAAAACTTTGAAAAAAAGGTTTTTAGGGTTCGGAGGTTAAGTTACCCCTTGGGAAGAACGGATCGTCGTTCACCCAAGGTGCCTTGCCGTAGCAAGTCTCCCTAGATTCCATTTTTCGTGCTTGCTTGTGTGCTTTCTTGTGTGCATGTGTTGAAAAGAGAGGGGGAAATGTTCCAAGTTGTCTTCCGGACGTACAAACCATTTAGTTGGTTGTCGCTCGGGATTCCTTGGATTTTTATGTGTTCGGGACTTTGATCCCGTCCTCATCTTGGACTTGTGATGATTGCTTTTTGACCTTGGGTCATGCATGATCGAGAGAAGGACTCTCTTTTATAGTCCAAAATGAGGTTCTTTAGAAAAGGAGTGTACTTAGCCCATCGATCCTACACCTTGAGACGATTGAGCTTAGCTTGGAGCTATCATGCTCGTCTCAAGTGATAATCGGAGATATAGGTTCAAGGTTTATCCCTTTCTAAAGAGATTGTGGCACCTTTAATGGAAGAAACGATGTAAAGATATGATCTTTACACCGGTCCGTTCCAAAAGATACCAATGGGGACTAGGGGAATGCATGTTTTATGATAAAAATAACATTTTTAATGAAAAGATGACATTTTTGGGTGCAAAGGATGCTCTTTGATTGCAAAGGATGCTTCTTATGTAAAGAAAGGATTTTTAATGCAAAGGGTGCATTTTTATGTGGAAAAATAGTGTTTTATATGCAAAGGATGCATAAAGACTACATTTTGAAAGCAAAGGATGCTATTTTGATTGTAAAGAGATGATTTTTAGTGCAAAGGATGCATCTTTATTCATGAAAATGGGTTTTAGGTGCAAAGGATGCACCTTTAATGTAAAGACATTATTTTTATATGCAAAAGATGCAATTTTATGAGCAAAGGATGCTATTCTAATGCAAAGATTATATTTTTATGAGCAAAGGATGCAATGGTAATGCAAAGGATGCAAAAGGGAAGGGAAAATGATTCACATGTTCAAAGATATGATCTTTAACAATAATATACCAAGTCCCAAACAATATATAGCAATATATAAATGCAAGAAGCAAGAATCACATATAACAAATATAATGCAAGATAAGGGAGTGAGAGGTTACCAATGGTGGTGACCTCTTCTTCTTTGGAGTTTGCCTAGTGGATGGATCAACTTTTGGAGGCTTCAAGGAGGAGGGAGGTGGCTTCTTGGCACTCTCAGCTTTCCTGATTTTCGTAGGGATGTTTTGGGAGAGTTTGTATGCTGAAAATTGTTATCTCAAAATGGGTAGAGGAGGCCTCTATTTATAGGCAGTCTGGATAGAGCAAATGAGGCCGTGCGGCTAGGAGTTCCCTCCTAATGCAGCCGTGCGACATTATCCCTTGTGACTCAGCATGTTTCTAGAATCATGCAAGGTGGCCTTTCTAGAAGGTTTTCCATATTAAGGAAAACATGCTTTTTTTAATTTAAAGCAGTCCCTTCATCCCTCAGAAGGTTCGGAACAGTTTCGAAATTGTTCCCGGACTTTAGGAAAGTCCGGGGAATTGCCGGGAAACCTAATCGGAAGGCATGAGCCAGATTTTGGTACTTACACCTACTCGAACCAACCCACTGGGAAAATGGAAACCAACATGGATCGGCCCTTTCGTGGTTCAAAAGATCTTTTCCAGAGGCGCCATGAAGCTGACAGACCTAGATGGCAATCCCTTCATGAATCCAGTCAATAGAAACAAACTTCGCAGATACTTCGCCTAAAGAAGACCAACGCTGTGCATCTCTTGGCACTCCATGTAGTGTCGAACTACGCAGACCTGAGCCCTCTAGTCCGGGGGAACGTAGGCAACCTTAATTGGTCCGGTCTAAAAACACACAAAAAAGTTAAAAGTTTGAATGTCAATCAAGACCTCCATCAAACCACACACTTTCCAAGAGCATGCCCCCAACATCACCTTGACCAAGTCAAACGACGGCGGCAACATCAAAGGACATCCGAAGGTCACTCAGCGTCAAACGACTGACCCATGTCAACTTCTAAGCCAGGGGCTTGTCTTCGCCCTCACGCGCTTCAAAAAAAAAAGAGCTCGAGCAAAGGCTCTCAAAAAAAAAATAAGCTCAAGCAGAAGCTACAAAAAAAAGGAGGTCAAGAGCCCGACGCCCACAATTAAGAGGCAAGGAAGCACCGGAAAAGACCATCAAAACGACTTGTCAAGGGATCATCCAACCTCCCATCCCAATACAAAACCCCGACAAAAAGGGATTGCCGTCAAGGCCCAGGCTGCTTCAGTCCGCAAATGCAATAGAAAAGTCCAAAGCTGGATGCCATCAAGGCTCACAAAAGAAACAAAAGGCGAACAAGAGATCTTGCATCAAGACAAAGCTTTAAAAGTAAATCACAAATCACTAACGATTACAACATTTCTTGATGAGTTCAAGCACGGCTGCACGGTCTACTCTCAAGTTCACAACATCTAAAAGACAGCTTAATACATTTAACAAATAATGTGTTTGCAATGCAATGAATGGATACCTAGGAGGTCATTCCGTGCCATCTGCACTTGTCCTCTCGCCATTCTTCCCTTTCTTCCCTCGTCCCCGGCGAGTCTTCTTTCGCTCCACGTGAGCCAGCTCTACTTCTCTCAACCCGAGATTAGGGGTCCTCCCCATAGAGTCAAACAATCCAACAGCTCGTAGGGCTTCATTCGCTCGCGCTTCGGCTCGGATCTCCTCCCTGCGAGTCTGCAAAGAGGACCTCTCTCCGTCACTCGGTCAACTTTGGTCTCGTAGTCAAACAAAGTGTCTCCCGTAACATCCTGAGGGTCAGACCAGGCTTCGGCACTCCTAAGGCAATAGCTACGACGGCAATCAGGCCCCAGAATCGCCTCACGCCTGCTCCCCAAAATCACTTGGGACTGCCCAACGCGCTGCTCGTACCAATCCAGGTACTCGGTGGTCAACACAACGCTCTCCCGACATCTAAGGAGCACCACAGGAGGGAAAGCGGAATACTTCCATACCCTCGGAAAATACGAAAGAGCACCTAGAGCTTCCATACAAAGAGGAGTCACCTCCGCAGTGGCAAGGTCATCCCAGCCCAACAAAGGCTCCTGCCTCATCCCGAACTGCTGGGAAACAAGCGACGGAATGTAGAAGGAGGTTCAAGATAAACCTGGAACTCTGACAATATGGGACCCTTCCTGAAAGGCCCTCCTAGTCTCGATTCCCCAATGCGGAACCCACCAGTGGATCTGATGCGTACCAAGCTGTGCCATCCATCTCTCCCAGGCGGACTGATCCATATCCAACACAAGAGGACGCTGAGCAAACGTCCACGGGCTAAACGACGCTGGAGCCTCACGCATGGCTTGGTGTCTCTCTCGTAACCACAAAGTGAGCAAAGCAGGGCTTCCCCCTCTCATAAACCTATCTCCAGTCGCCAGACGATCAATGCCGTGAAGGGTCTCCCCCAGCACCAATGGCACAATATCCTCTCCGGCTCTGCAGTGCCCTACCACATCCAGCAAAGCGCCGTCGCATACCCCAAGGGAGATGACCATGAAAAGCGTCGCTATCACGCACAAGGCAAATGCATCCCACGAGACGTCACTCTCGTCATCGCTCATGAACCGCTCCGGCAGCGCAGAAATGTCAATGTGACCCGAATCAAAGGTCATACCCTGCACTTCTTCCAACGAAGTCCGAAGAAAGCATGCAAGCGTCACGCTCACGGCAGCACCGCCAATCAAGGGAAGCGAGATGGCCTCCACCTTCGGTCCTCCCATCAAAGCTCGAAAATCCTCAAAAGTGGGCGTCACTTCATTGTAGGAGAAGCTATACACATGCCTCCTAACGTCCCAGAACTTCGCGGCAGCCCGCAACAATTCCCAATCAGGAACCAACTCCTTAAGGGACCAAACCGAGCAGAGTCAAAACCTCACCTCGAAAGCCTGCCTATGATGCCTCATACGGTGTCGCATCCACATTTTCAGCCGCTCAAGGAAGTATGCTTGCCTCTCCTTCGAAAGCCTCGACAAAACTCATGGAACATACGAAGAATCCATGGCAAAAATGGAGGTTCCTAGAGAAAATGGGGAAGAAAGCTCGAAATGACTGCAAATGGGAAGTGGGGGAAGTTCAGACATCCTGAAAACACTTATCCTCTCCCCAAAAGCAAAGAAGATCCGTACGAACCTTTTTGCATGCCTAGGTGGTCCGTACGGACCTTCTTGCAACCTTGGTCCCACATTTCCAGCAAACAGTACAATAGCCACTGTTCCCAGCAGGACCTTGCTCCAAATTGCCCAAATTCTGGCCCAAGCCATTCCCGGCAAGCATACACTACCCACAAACGTACCCCTAGCTCACGTGGCATGCACAAATAATAAACTAGCAACAATTCCTCGGACAAACCCTGGGAATCACAAAATACGACATTACATCTTAAAATAAAATACTTTGCTGTGCAAATACAAGTGTTTTATTACAGGTACCAAAATGTCTGTTGCTAAACAAAAAAAATGGAAAGAGGGAAAGCAAATGAGCCCTAATCCGACTCCTCATCATCAACCTCATCAAACGTGAAGTCAGGCATATCGGCAAACTCGCCAGTCACGCCCTCGTCATCTGAATATTGGACCCCCTTCCTGAGGCAAGTACTCGAAGTAATCCGCAGGATCGAGCCCGGTAAAAGGATCAAAGAAGGAAGGCTCCGACGAACTCGCTCCCTGAGAATCCTGCGCCGGCAAGAACTGGTAAAAAATCGGCTGCCGCCGGATCCTCGAAGACGTCCCTGTATCCATGCTATGCCGCCCCCGAACGGGTCCCTCCTGCTGCTGCCCTGGCTCAGCCCTCGATGGAGGAACGTCCACAGAATGCCTCGAAGGCATCGGCTCGTACGCCGGCACACGTCGCGAAGACTGGCAAGACAGCTTCCCCGCCATCTTCTTCACAAAAGATCGCATCGCCACGTAACGGCGGGTCAACGTGTCAAAGGATCTCCCCGAGACCTGCGCAAGTAAACAACCAAAGAAATGCTCAGCAAAAGAGATACAGTCATGCTCAATAAAAAGAGAAAAATACAGAAAAGATGCCAAAATGGAAAAGAGTAAGCACACTCACTGGCGCATCCGGGTCAACCCGATAGGCAGCAGGAGCCTGCTCAGGCACGGGTACCGACACCCTCCGCCTCTACAAGTTGCCCCGTACATATGTGAAGTCCGGCCCAGGCACCGGAACATCTGGAGGACGTGGTGGACCATCCCACCTCTCTCTCTCGCCAACACTTGTGGCGTCCTCAGCTTCCTCCTGACGAAGGCCCTATACTCCTCGCCAAACAAAATGAACTCCTCGACACTCACGCCGTCCAAGTGCCTGTCGTACTCTATCACATCCATGTCACGGGGATGCATCATCCCAAAGGGCAGATCCCTCGGAGCCATAGGGGACACACCCGGGCCATGCTGCCAGAAGACCCTCTCCCCCAAGTACATGAGATCACAAGTCAGGCCCCGCAGCATCTTCCTCTGCGCCGTCACCACAGGACCACCCTTAAGCTAGTCACCGCCATACCGAGCCCAGGGATACAGCTCAAACTCCGCCGAGCTATCCCTCTCCAGGTACTCCTGCACATCCCGATAGGCGATGGTGAGCTTCCCCCTGTTCGTCCTCCTCCTCAACAGACGGGCCCATCCCAGCATAGCAGGATAGGCCTCCATGGCCTCAACATCCCGATCCCACGGAAAGCACCGGAAGATCTCATAAAACCACACCCGCAAAAAAAGCAGATAAAGCTCAGGGCAAAAGAAAATGGAGAAATGACAAACTGCTAAATCAAAAACAGCAATAAACTCATACCTCCAAAGCAAATTTGAAGCATCCCAGAGAACTGGCCATGCCTCGGCTAAACCGGTCCAAGGAAAAGTAGAGCTCGGCCAGGCCCGCCTCGCCCCAAGCTATCTCACCAACCCTCTCCAAATCCACCAAGCTCTCCAGCAGAGGAAAAGGAGCTGAGGTAGCGTGATTCGAGAACAAAGTCTCGGACAGAGCAAACCACAAGAAGGAGCGCGCCAGCTGCTCAGCCGTCACCAAGCCGGTACCCCGGCGATAGGCCCTGATGTTGGCAGTAATCTGCGCCTCCACATCGCCATATAACATGCCCAGGCCCCTGCGAGGAAAAGGCTCGAACCCCAATAGCTCAGCCAGCGTCCCATCGGACATCCTGTCCCTCCACCTTACTGGCCCTCCTTTGAAAGAATGCCCGGTGATCGCCGAAAAATTGGTAGGAGTCACCGTCACCTCTCCCTAGCTCAAATGGAAGGTATGCGTGGTGTCCCACCAATACTCGAACAAGGCCAAGAAGATACTCTTATTCTTCCTCATCTCCGCAATCCCGGCCAGGTTCTCCACGAATGCGCCCACACCAGAACCAAAGACCAGCCTCCTAGGACTCGGTCTACCCTCCCGGGAAATATCCGGCAAGTGCTGCCACAGCTCCACTACAGCCTCGAGCGACCCCCGAGACTTCATCTTCTTGGCCTTTCCAGACAAAGGCCCCTCATCCTGTAGGTAAACACAGCAAAGGTACGTCAGTCACAGTACTTAATGCCAAATACCAAAAGGAAACGAAAGCAAAAAAAAAAAAAGTCCGTCCCAACACGGCAAAACAAAAATAACCTGTCACAAAACACGGCACACATTGCACATAATTTTCCAAACACGGAACACACTGTACAAATTTTCTCAGCAGAGGGATTAAGCCCTACACGACACATTTTCAAAAAAAAAAACCGTCACAGAACATGGCGCACATTGCACATAAGCTCCCCACAAAGTCCGTCACAAAAACACGGTACACACTACAGGACACATTTTCAAAAAAGTCCATCCCTACACGGCACACACTTTCAGAAAAAACCCGTCACAAAACACGGCACATGTCACAACACTTTTTTTCACAAAGTCCGTCCCTACACGACACACACTTTCAGACAAAACCCGTCACAAAACACGGCACATGTCGCAACACTTTTTTTTTTCACAAAGTCCGTCCCTACACGACGACTTTTTCACAATGTACATACAAGAAATAGCATAGGGTACAAAACACCAAAGCGTGCATTTCAAAGAGAGGCACTTTATTTTTACAAATAAGAGCTAATCTCCACATTTTTGCACAAAAATCACATACCCACAATTCTCACATGCTCAATTTCAACAATTCATCACGAATTTCACAAAAAAGCATGGCAATAACAAAAAGCCCCAAATATGCGAAGAATTAAAACCTAGTTCTAGCATACAATAATCCGAGCAAAGAATCAAAACGAAATTGATTTCTTACCTCCCCGACGGCCCTATCCCGCATATTGTGCACCTCCGGATCCGGATACAACACATCCGGATTCCTCGACGAAGGAACGAAGGAAGTACAATTCCTTTAAAGGTCCGCCCTTTGCTCAATGGCCTCTTGACCCCGTTGACGATGACCTCTCCTTGCTCTTTCCGCCATGACAAGCAATTCAAGCAAAATGCGGAGGATTTACTTGGAGAATTTGATCAAAAATGAAGTTTTCTCTCCCTCTCTCTCGGTTGTTCACGAACTGGAAGAAGAAAAATGGGGATTTGCCTCGTTGCTGAAACTGATCAAATTCTGGGAATTCAAAATTGCACGAAGGTCCGTACGGACCTCTTTGCAAACAGAAAAGGTCTGTACGGACCTCTTTGCATTTTAGGGCCAAATTACCCCTTTGCCCTTATAATCTTTGCCCCTGGCTGTCCAAAGGCCTACTTCAGCAGATTCAATGCAGTTTGGTCCTTAACCCAACAAAACAAACCCCGACCGTCATCGTAAGTCCGGATTTTGCCTACTAAATGGCAAAACAAACCCCGGCCATCATTGTATGCCCGAACCTCGCCCACTAAACGGTAAAACAAAGACAAAAGGCGCAAATGCCTCCAAACACAGGTCCCAAGGCACAAAACGCCCCGAAAACACAAAACGGTGAGACAAGCACCGGCCATCAAAGTAAGTCCAAAATCACCTTCTCAGCGGACAAAGCCCATACGAGACTACGCGTCCCCAGCAGACGAACACCGGCAGTCATCGTAAGTCCAACCTTTCCCCCAGCGGACAAAGCACGAGGCCATCACGCCTCTCACAATCAAAGCACGAGGCCATCACGCCTCTCACAATCAAAGCACGAGGCCATCACGCCTCTCACCATCAAAGCACAAGGAATCACGCCTCTAAAAAACCACAATCAGAGGACACAACACATCCCCACGCACGACACAAACACAGTCAGAGGACACAACACGTCCCCACGCACGACATAAACACAGTCAGAGGACGCAACACGTCCCCACGCACGACACAACCACAAGTCACAGGGCATAACATGCCCTCATCAATATCAGTAGCCCAGAAGGCTTTAAATCACTAAGTTCGGGAGACTGCATAAATCAGCCGAATCACTATCCGCAGCCCGAAAGGCTCTAAACCACTCGGTCCGGAAGACCGCATAAATGTCCCAAAACATTTTCACAACTAGGTAGACCCCTTCAAACAGTCACAACTAGGTAGACCCCTTCAAACAGTCACAACTAGGTAGACCCCTTCAAACAGTCACAACTAGGTAGACCCCTTCAAACAGTCACAACTAGGTAGACCCCTTCAAACAGTCACAATTAGGCACAAATGCCTCCACACTCACAATCTCACGACACCGGAACTACAATCAGGCTTGATTCCCGCCAGGGATACGTAGGAATCCTATCACAGGGTCCAGCCAACCGACCTAAATGGTCATCCACAGGACGCCACCACGTCCACACAACTGACCTATACGGTCACACACACAGGACACCGACACGTCCACTTCCCCACACACCGGAACTACGATCAGGCTTGATTGCCGCCAGGGATACGTAGAAATCCTATCACAGGGTCCAGCCAACTGACCTAAATGGTCCCCCACAGGATGCCACCACGTCCACGCAACCAATCTAAACGATCACCCACATGACACCAACACGTCCACTTCCCCACACACCCGAACTATGATCAGGCTTGATTCCCGCTAGGGATACGTAGGAATCCTATCACAGGGTCCAACCAGCTGACCTAACCGGTCACACCTCAGGACACCACCATGTCCTCATGCGATCCAGATCAATACCCTTATCTTATTGACGACCCCACTTCCTTCGTAAGTGACGTTGTCGAGGGGCTGCTGTAAGTACCCCAATCTAGATCTCCCTCTTCTAAGCACTCGGGAAACACCGTACACTCACTTAAATGCAGTCTCAAACACTCAGAACCCTCAAAACCCTTCAAAAACCCTCAAAGGCCCAAAAAACCACCAACCAAACCAAGGGGGCCTTTCTGGGACAAAAAAACACAAAAGGACTTTTTAGGAATTATGCAAAAATTGGGAAAGCATAGAAGGTCTGTACGGACCTCTTTGCATGCTAAAAGGTCCGTACGGACCTCTTTACTACCAAACCTCATAATTACTAAATCCCCTTAAAGTCCACGAGATTTTCCTAAATCTGGGAAAACTGAAATTTTGGATTACCTAAGAGGTCCGTACGGACCTCTTTGTAGTTTTTCCTACACTATAAATAGAGGGCTCTCCCTCCCTCATTTCACAAACAATCCTCTTCTCCTCTCTCCCTTAGCCTTCTGGCTCCCCCTCTAAGTCCTTCCGAGGCACTCTAGGCCCCCTTCGGTTTCTTGCGAGGCCTTCCGAGCTCCCTTGTGGTGCTCCGAAGCCTTTTCGAGCACTCCTGAGATGCTCCCGCGCTGCCCCGAGGCACTCTCGAGGTACTCTGAGGCCCCTCGTGGTACTCCGGGGCCTTGCCTGGTCTTTCCCGAGGCGTCCCGACCCTTTCCGAGCCAAACCGGCAATTCGGACACACGCTGGAACTCTGCCCGAACGCAATCGATGATCCCGATGCACGCCGAACCTCTGCCTGAATCCAGCCAACGATCCCTGCGATCCCAACGCACACCGAAACTCTGCCAGAGTGCACACCCGACAATCCCGAGGCACGCCGAAGCTCTGTCTGCAGACAATCGGCACATCCTGAAGCAATCTCGGTCCGTCCCGGAACACTATTCCATCCTCAAACACTATTCCCCAGCGAAAGACAGACACGAACCAACATTGGTAAGGCTTCCTTCCTACACTCTTTCAATACATTTCAATATGCAGTGTTTAATGTAGACATCCGACACAGCATGCATTTTTAAAAGCACACACACGCACACAACATTTAAAGAAAGAAGGGGTACCAAAAGACTCGTTTTTACGAGGCGACTCGGGTGAGATCTAATAATCTAATATTCTCTTCCCGAGGAGTAACCTGACCTCCGAACTCAAAAATCTCATCACACAAAAATAGTTTATTTTTTTAAACTGATGCCTTTTCTCAATGTTTTGGGCTTAATCAAAATGGCATGGCGACTCTACAAGCAAAAACACAGCGAGACACCTCCAACGCGACATAACGCAACAAAAAACGCGGCGAAATGCCAGATGTCGGGGCGCGATTGCGCTGCCTCTCGGATCCGAGTAATTTCACCTCCCACCATGGCTTTTGACATCCTCCTACTTAGTTCATAATACTAATCATTAACATAGGGTATGTAAATAGGTGTATTCATTGTATCATTTATACATTAACTTAATAGACTTTGAAGTAGGTAAGATAATGTAATACAAGGTGAATGCTATTATTGACAATACTAATTTACACTTAATAGATATACCTACTCTTATATATTACAATATATCTCCTTATTGAATTCACTTAGTAGGTATACCTACTATAATGCACTACACTATACTCCCTCCGTCCCACGTGAATAGACACCAAAAATCTTGGCACAATAACTAAGAAAAATGAATATAATAATGAAAATGTGTGGTAGAAAATGAAGAGAGAGAATGAGTGGAGTTGGTTGAATAAATTGTGTGGTAGAAAATGAAGAGAGAGAATGAGTGGGTGGGGTAGGATGAATATAAAATAATAAATTCTTTTCCATTTTGGGCAGTGTCTATTCACGTGGGACGTCCCAAAAAGGAAATAAGTGTCTATTCACGTGGGACGGAGGGAGTATATCTTTATACAAAGTAAATGATCAAAAATACTTATATAACTACAATAGGTAGCAGTAATTTAGTAACTGATTATAATTATTCAAGGGGGAATTTCAAAGAACATCAACTTAAATGGATGAAACCCAAACAATACAAACTGAAGAGGCTGTTATTAAGAACATATCACACGTATTGGCATTCAACCTCCAGAATTCTGTACATGTGTATTAATAGGTCCTAGAAGTTGATCTTCTCTTAAACAGCCATTTGCCTTCAGCACTGGGAATAGACAAATTCATCAGGTATTTCTCTATTGAATATTTCATAATAAAAATATTAACAACTTCATATTCGTACAACTTATCACTGCTTTAATATAAAAGAAGGTTGAATGCATGCCCTCATCTATGCCATCATATATTATGCGTCATACCTGTTTATGCAGACAAAGATCTTACGATGGCTCCTCAATCAATCTCCATCAACCAATTTAAGCGTGGCAAATGTGAGAAGAGGTTGACAATTCGTGTCTCCCGTGTGTGGCGATCCTACAATACAAAGAAAGGCCGCTAATTGATGAGCATGGATTTCCTTGCTATAGATGAGAAGGTTATTCTAAACAATTTTTATCTATATATACTACCTGTAAATAAATAAATTGGTCTTGAGTAACATAATTTCTATTTTTTTATCTCCTCTTGCAACAATATATACTGCCTGTTAATAAAAAACTTGGTCAAAAGTAACATGATCTCTACTTTTTACGTTATCTTGCGACAGGCTAACTCAATTCAATTTTGTGTTCGAAGTAGATTCGTTCCAGATTTTCAAAGTTTATTTGTTGAGGGTGGTTTTTATCGGCTTAAGAATTTTACGCTGGATCTCACAAGACCATTCTACCATGTAGTTCAACAGGACCTACTTATTCTATTGGATGCCTCAACTTATGTTGAGCAAATTGTAGTGGATCCACCAGTTATTCCGAGACAGCTGTTTCAATTTGTTCCCTATAATAACCTGGTTACTTTTAGCGATGGCAAGAAAAATTTATGTGGCAAGTCTATGACCCCCCTTATTCTATATTGTTATACCATTTGTGATTAAATCTAATGTCGTAATCTGTTCTTAATCCAGATATTATAGGGTATGTTGTCGGTGTATCTGAGCCTGGGGAACGCATGGCGAACTTCCAGATAGTATCAATGCAATATATTGAGATTGAAGACGTCAGGTCAGTACCTTTTCTCCTACTGATTCAGAAACAAATAACTACTAAATCATTTAACATATTTGGATATAATCATAGTGGAAACAAGATCAGGGTAACTCTTTGGGGTGATGAAATTATCAATATGGCTAGGCCGATGTGCAATGCTATTCAGCGAACTTGGATTATATGCTCAATCATACCCAAGATTGAGTCAAATGGTAAGTATAATAGACTTAACAATTTCAAATTATATTTCTACCAACTTGACTATATTATTATTAATATGACAGGAAATCTAAGTGTATCCTTGAGCAGTGCAACGTGTTTTTATAACGAAACAACCATATCCGAGATTGAGGAATTTCTTAAACTGTAATATTCTAACTAATACGATCTTTAAACTACTTTCATATATAATCTCACACTAACTTCTGTATTTTCTTAAATTAAATAGGCTTGGTCCACGGGAGGGTGATGATGGAATTGGGAGTATTGCTATGTATTCAACTTTCATTACCAAAGAAGAGTATGATTGGAACAAGATGATTATATCAGATGTGAATAATCTTCTTATGAACTGTGAAAATATGGTATATGGTTAAATCCATAAATATAGAGCCTATTCCTGAATATATTATATTAAATTTGTTTACTTTAATAAACTGCTGAATACATCCCTTTGACCTAGCAGAAAAATCCTTTGTACATGTATGCAAGTTTGTCGAAGATTGAAGAAACCAATGGGTGGAAATATAACTCCTGCAGATCATGTAAGAAAAAGGTTTATCTCGAACAAGGCAAGTTACATTGCTTTGGCTGTGAGAAGGATGAACTATATCCTCTTATTAGGTAATTATGTTAATTCATTTTGTGAGGCTTTATGTTTCACTATGATGTCTTTTATTATCACTTCTTCTTTAATAATATGTACTCCATAGGTATCGTATTGAGGCGGAACTTAATGATGGGCGGGATTCCATGAAATGTGTTTTATTTGATCGTGAGATAGAGAAACTTATATGCATCAAGGCAACTGATTTAGCCCAGTTAGTTGATGAGGTAAGTATGTTATATCTTTGGACTAATTTTGGTTATAAAATTTCCCTTCTTCGTTTAATACACGTAATTGTCAATGGAAGGAAGATTATGGCAAGCCACTCCCTAGGCAACTACGTCAGCTTATAGGAAAATGTTACGTCTTTCAACTTGAATTAAATGATAAACGTCTTGGTAATGCAATTGAAACTTTCACAGTGAAGAAAGTATTTCTTGAAGGTGACATTCGCGACCCACAGCCTGAAAAGGCTCTTGTAAGAAACCAATAACCCATTTTCATGGTTACATTTTAAATTATAATAACTAATTCTTTTTTTTCCCTTAACTTATCTGATTATAATTCAGGGTGAAGTTGGGTCAGGAACATCTTCAATTTCTGTCAAAACACCATACGTGAATGAGAAAAGGAGTTATTCTAGGAAAAGGTTGGTTTAACTCAGTAAACACTAAATGATCTACTTTATGTATAAACACTTAAAGAATTTTCCTTTTAGACAGATATGATGTTGCACCTTTGTCAAGGGTTGAGGAAGAGTCAACAATGCAAGGAGGAAAGGGAAAATAGGTTGCAGCATTGAAGAAAGTGTGTAAAGGCATCGAGTTTAAATGACTACTATGTCCATTTATAAATTTTACCTCTTTGTCATGTTTGCCCTGTAATAAAGCCATACCATGGCGCCTAATTTCCCAGATGTCTTTGAATATACTCTTTCCAAGAATTATTTTTTCCTCCTTTCTTTTTTTATAATACATTACATCGTTTTCTTATGTTTTCTTAGTAAAAAAGCTATTTTATAGCTCTAATTTCACAATGTCATTATGTATTGACTATTAAAATGTCTGGCATTTCTTTCCTTCACTCTTATAATCGAATGACATTACATATTTAATTTTGGAAAATATATACCTTGAATATTATTCTAGAATTTCTTCTCCAGGTTTTCTAAACAAAGGAACACTCATCTTCTGGATGAAATAAAGGATCCAATAAGTCATGTTTAACATCAAATAAAATTGCAAACCTATTAATCTACATAAATTCACACTGTACAAATGAATCTTCTATAATTTAAGTAATAGAAATTTATAATATGCAATTTACTTGGAAATAAAGAATATTGTGTTACACTAATAAGAGGATATACTGTAAACTTACACATTATTAAAATGTATAAAAAATAATTTTATTCAATTTATATATTGTAAGAATATGTAATTGTGAATAGTAGTATATGTACTTAGTCATTTATAAAATCTACTTTACCTTAAACATAGTTTCAGAGGATACGGCAAAGGTAAATCGTGCAATGAGGAAGGAGATAATGGTAAGAGAAAGATACATATACCAATTCATCAAGATGTGCTCCCTGTTGTAGGTAGTGAAATAGGCCTTTATCTAACTACACAATGGTAAGAGAAAGATACATATACCAATTCATCAAGATGTGCTCCCTGTTGTAGGTAGTGAAATAGGCCTTTCTCTAACTACACAGTGATTTCAGTCAAATGAATCTCCATTGCTTACAAACATATCTGCATATTTTCATTTCTTATATTCCTTTTACCAACCTGCATAACCAATACAAAAATAAATGATTACTAAAAACTTATATTGCGTTATATATTACACAGATTCAACTGTTGAATCAGGACAGTCATCTAACGTGGCCAAGAAAAGGAAATTAGATATTCAGGTAGAATAGAATATCAGCCTTGGAGAACCAAGTTCATCAACAATTTACATGCCAGGTATTTCATACGACTAATTTTGTTGTCAAATTATGTTGCTTGATTTGTGTTGTACATTTCCGATTGTTTTAAAATTAGCTAGAATGAAACGGATGTATGCACAACAAAGAAAAAATGAAAGGAAAAATGAACGTGCGGAAATTCTTATGTTCTCGATTCTTCATCCACCGATGCAAAAAATGCTCAAGTTTTCCATTCTCATATGAGGCCGGAAAGTTGATTGGCAACAAGTCGGCACGAAGTGATTCATCATGCTCAAACATGAGCCGATCGTTACTTAGGGGCAGTTTATAGATCATCAAATTCCCACAAATGGAATGAGAAGTGGGTCCATGTAAATGATTGAGACCTCGCAAACAACAACGCTCCTTCCCCATATGGAGTTCGGAACCCAAAGGAGCGTGCACTTCAGAGTAGCTTTCGAACCTATGCAGAGAAAGTGACGATGAGTATAAGGGGTGGACCAAGAATGTTGTCTACCGAAAAATCATTAATAAATTAGAATAATTTTATAGTTAATGTTTTTTAATTGGAATGTTGTGCTTTAGTCCTATCGAAATAAATATTCTTATATAGTTCACCTACGCAATACAAATTCAAACAATACGATTAATAAAAAAAGCAGGAAACAAACTGACTATTTTCATAGACATCTTTTCACATAAAATGTTTAAACAACTTAACGATAAAACTAAACAAAATAATGTTTTAAAACTTCCATTAGGCAAACCATGTGCCTACCAGCCTGAATTTCCAACCAAACTACTTAAAACAACTACTGCCCCAAAAACTTCCTCCCTAATTCAAATACCCTAAATAGCACCCTACCAAACTTAGTAAAATAACACCCCTTACAGAAAACCATTTACCCACGGCGTGTTTCTAACCACTGAAGTTTGAACAACACGCCTAACATTGACAAAACTCACATTGGAATCCATAGAGACTTGCACAGATATTTTGTTCCTATTGAAATAAAACCACAAAATGTTTTGGCCACCCCCCTTAACTCCATCATCTTAAAATCATTGTAGTGAGTCATCAGCAACGAGTGCAAGTTGGACCTATCAAACCCTTCACTCACGATGGTAACACCTGGGACCATAAACTGCACATAAGTACTAAACTTCACTTGCATATCCTCCCCAGCCATGTCATCTTCAGCAACAAACATGAAACTCATAGGGAAATTATTAATGTATGGATCATTTATCCATCCATTACCCCCCTCCCACCAGTTATGCATTGAACCCATATCTCCTAAGCTATGTGGAGCACAAAAGATTTCAAGACTGCCCAGCACGTTCATTACACCACGACGAAGGGCAAACTTGACCTCATCACACCTCCTATCAAGAAAGACATATCTAGCAACATTGTCATGCAGTTCTTCTGTGTCAAAGAGGACATAATCACCCCTTAACAGATACATATGAGGGTTAGGAGCAAGACTGTGTTCATGTGGAGGAAAAAGAGGATTACGAAAAGCCATTAGAATTGGATTTTTTGTCTGAATTACTTATTAAGAAATGCTCCTAATATTTATACTAACTTTCTATCCATTGAATTAATGGCAGACTAACCTAACTGACGTCAAGAAACAAAGGGACGTGCCTATTCAGATGTACACCCGCAGCCGCTATGTCTCACCTAAATTAACATCACTATAAATTATAGAGATAACCAATTCTCATAATCAAAGTAAATCACATCTACAATAATAGCAAGATCAAATCGAATAGAGACTCAAACCAATTGAAAATACCTGAAAAGCTGCCGATTTCATTCGTTGTCTCCTGCCGTATCTCTTTATGACGGCATCAATATAACGACGAATTGCTCCCTAAGCCCTGTCGACCATCAATCGGCCGGCGCAATGATGGATGAAGGCATCAATCAATCGCCATTACTGCGACTGCCTTTCCAGATTTAGGCCTCCTTTGAAACTGATTTATTTTCACAAATGAGAATCGTATACTAAAAAACGTCTTCATTTTATTTTCCACAATAAGCGTACATAAACATTTGCGCTTTTTCATCAAATTTCATTAAATGTCATAAAAGATATACAATTGTTTTAAATACTTACCAAGTCCCCCAAACCTTACGGGTATTTCACTAGTACATCTAATAAAGAAATATTGTTGAGATATGGTTTTTGAGTTGTCAACCTTTTATTATTAAATGCATCTAATCTAATGAAAGCTTGCCTTTTAGTTTTGAAATTATTGATTTATCTATTTTCTTGAAGTTAATGACCGTCTTTCATTGGAATAAACTTACTATATTCTCGAAAAGTTTGGTCTTCGACGAGCATTAGTTTTTGTCCAAACAATATTTTTCTATTTTCGGAAAGTGAGATCTTTGACATGATCAAAAGTATCTTTGGCATATGATTAGTAGTATTCTTGATGTGCTGGTGATCATTATCTTTTTGGCATCTTTTGCTAGTGTTGCAATTCATTCACGAGAGTTATTAAACAAAATTAGATAAATGCTCAATCGGCTTAATACAGTTGTTGTTTTTTTTTCTTACAAAATGTTGATTGTTATTGTAGAGGACGTTTGTTTCATGTAGTGGGTTTGATCTACACAATTTTTATTTCAAACGACTCTTATGCATAAATGATATGTCAACTGGAGTATTTTTTAAGACAATTAGGCTGTAATTTTTCTTAAAAGATATTATTGTAAGTCTTATATGAAAATGACTAAATTATCATATCTTTTTTTCAAAGTTCAATAAAACTAGCTAAAATAACTAAATTATATCACATTAACTCTTTAAACCAAGATAGTATAATGTTTCAACTTTCTGAATGAACAACTCTTTGGATTGGATATGAATATTTGGACCTCCTTTTTGTACCATAAAATCTAATCGAAATATGCATAAAAAAGATGCGTTAATGTTTGAACACGCTAAAAAAGATAATTCGAGTATTCACCGGCGAATAATTCGGCGTGAGAGTAAGTATTTGTGTGATATAGAGAGAAAATCAATTGACAAAAGTTGAGAGTCAAAAGTTGCGTTACCAAAATTATTTGAATTATGACTTTTATTTTTAGGTGTATTATATAGAGTACATCCTTGGATAGGAAGTTGTGTATGAGAAGGATTATAATCCTAAGCTTTCTATACGTATGCCGAGGAGGCTTGCTCCTCGGCATATTACGTTGGTCGACATGTATGAATGCCGAGTAAGAAGAGAGCAAGGGTAGGGAAGCTCATTCCCCTTGTCTTGATGTGACCGGGGAGGCTCTAGTCGTCATTTGATGAGGCCTAGGTCGGCCTTTGTAGGTGCCTTCATCGGCATATGGAGAAGCTTTGTCGGCATATGGGGATGCCTTGTCGGTATATATCAGTATTTTGGCATTAGTCATGTTATTCGCTCTGGTATGTCTATGTTGACATAGTAGGAAAAGACAAGGCATGACGAGCGTAGGTAGGGAAGCCCATTCCCTATGTCGTATTTGAGACTTATATAGATTTTACTTTTGGCCCAATCCATTGGGCCTTACTCAGTAGTTTATGACCCATGGTCGTACTCGATTTATACCGTTCAGTGGCCCCGGACTTCCTAGCTTGACTTTAGCCGAGGAGGAAGTGGTGCTCGATCTCGGCTTAAACGAATACGAAAAGGGTTATCTCGAAATACGAGGCGTCAATCAATTATCCCCCGTTTATTTGGAAAATGATGGTCGCGGTTAACGATGATGGGACATTCGCCTTGGGAACACACTAGAACATTTAATATGGGTATAGATATGATGCTTGACCCGTTTTTTAACCCATACCCGCTCGGATCCAGGTATAAAAGCAAAATCCCTTTCCTTTTTTACTCTTTTATCACTGTTTGCATTTTAGAGAGACCTATAAGCTTTGAAACCGCAAGCATTGTTCTTGATTTCGTTGTTAATCTCTGGTGTTTGTGCTTGATTTTGTGTTTCACACCACCAATCTTCAATTCAGGTATACATTTCTTCCTTTTCTCAGATTTAATTTTTAGTTTTTGGGTTTAGTTATTCTTGGTGGGTTCTTGAACTGCCATTGTTGTTCTTGAAGCTTTCTTGAGCTTTTTTCTTGATTTTCCCCATCTATAGCCATGGAAAGAACCTGGAGAAGTAACACCAATGCCCTCTACTGTTGCCATACTCAAAACATTAGGATTTACCAAAGAATCAATGGGTCATGGATAATGTTAAGTCTGAATGAGATTGGGGAGATTTTGACGAGGTACCAAAGCCCTAGGACTGAAGTCGGTTATCCTAGTCGGTTTAGGATTGACCGTCTTAGTGTTGATTCCCCAAACATTGTGTTGTTCCATGGTTGGTCATAAATCATTAACCACATCAATCTATATTATTTGAAGTCCAACTACCTGTAGCGTCCTCTGTTGGGTAAGAATCCCTCCTCGACATTTACTTAACTGGACTGGGAGGGATACTTCCTCGTACTCATCTTTTACCATGCCTTAGTCAAAACTGACCTCTGTTCTTTGTTTATACAGCTATGACGGGAAGAGGAGGTAATGTTGCTCGTCCTACAACTGGTCCTTCTACCTCGGGCAGAATTGTTAATGCATTTACCGAGGGAGCCCAAGCTGGCAACCGAGGAAGGGGACGTGGTAGGTCCAACCATGGTAGGTCTGTCACCCCTAGGCCTAGATCTACTAAATCCGGGGAACCCATGCTTGAGGAAATTTATACCAAGTATGGGGTGTCAAGGGAGGATTACCGACTTACCTACCTCCCCGGTGCTCCTGTAAAAGACAAGGACGACATGAATGTTTTTTTTGTACTCTTTGAACCATGTCCATTTATTCTACAAGCAAATTTAGTTGGGCCTACATCTCCCCCTTGACCCTTTCATTTGTGAGTTCCTCGAGGACATGCAAGTTGTTCCTGCCATGATTGGGGCTAATGCCGTGAGATTCCTCACCGGCTTCATTGTGTTCTATCACAGTCTTGGTTTTGAACCCTATCAATCAGCCTTCCATCATTTCTTTACCGTGAGCTATAAGGAGGACACACATGTGTTGGTGGTGCGGAGTGATCCCAATCAACCAAAATTAATATACCCAATGTTGAGCAAGGTATTTCGGTGGAATAATCATGTGATAAGGGTAGAAAGCCGACAAGGATGGGAATTCCCTGCACCCTCTAGGTTTCCAGGGGTGCCCGAGCAAGTGTGGAGGCTTGATTGGAGTGGCCAGTTGATTGAGAGGCTGATGCAATTCGCCTCTATCGGCACTTTGTGTTGGTCAAGTCTTGAGACCGACCAAAGATACTATGTTCAAGCCGACATCATGCCAGGCCCCATAGATGGTTTAGTCCCATGGTCCTAGTAGTTAGGGAAAATAGGTATCCAGGCTGGAGGGTGTATATCGATCTCGTTTTTCATTCTGATTGCGATATCTGCAAATTATACAAAAAACGGTACCTGACCGTAAATGACTTGCCCGGCCGTAAATTTCTTGCTTCTCGTCTTTTCATACTTGTGCATTTTAACTTATTGTTTTACCTTTCTCGTCTTTTTGCTGATGATTGTCCTTCTCGTCTTTTTCAGACTTAATTGCCGAGCAAGAGAAAAAGATGGAAGAGGAGATCTTGGACCCCCAAGCGCTAAAGAAATTGAAGAGGAGGGCTTCTCGGTCCTTGGCAAAAAACAAAAGGCGCTATGACGCTGTGCAAAGACAGGACATCTTGACCACTAAAGAAGTTGGGGCATTGCCCCTTAAGCCGGTCGGAGGTACTGAGGCCTCCACCGAGGGAGAGCAGGATGGGCAGGAGGCCCATGCCGAGTGAGGCCAAGGCTCACTAGAAGCAATAACTCCTCAGATCGAGGAAGCCTTAAGGCAGACCGGTCTTGTGGAGGCTGATGAGGCCGATACTGAGCAAAGAACTCAAGATCATAAACGACCAAGGACAGAGGCCGAGGTGGGGGGTGATCCCTCCTCGAATGTATTCTCTTCTCGGCATATAAAAACATATGCTGAAGCCGAGCAGTTTGTACATGAGGCACGTGAGGCTCCAATCTTCAAGGGTATGGACATCCTTGCACATAAGGGCTGTAATCTACAGATCCATGGATGATGATCTTCTCGATCACTTCCTAGAGTCCAAGCCCATCATGGAGAGTTTGGCCAGCAGGAAAGGCCTCCTTCTGAGTGGGGTAAGCCTTTTTTAGTTTTTTCCCTTGTTCTTCCTCGTCATATTTGTACTTGTAATTTTCTGATCAATTTTCCTTTGTTTTATGTATCTTGCCACGATCACGGCTTATGAGGCCATCAAGTCAAAGGCGGCCGAGGTCTACGAGCAGAAGCTTGAAAAACAAGCTGAGAAAGACAAGGTCGACCTAAAAAAGGTCGTGGAGC
This sequence comes from Adenophora triphylla var. japonica, assembly GCA_022495995.1. Lineage (NCBI taxonomy): Eukaryota > Viridiplantae > Streptophyta > Magnoliopsida > Asterales > Campanulaceae > Adenophora > Adenophora triphylla. The sequence continues at coordinate 1,099,716 of JAFEMH010000039.1, read as the reverse complement.
TCCTAAAAAACTTGAGAGGAGATGCTGATTCCTTCAAGGCAGTTAAGGCCAAAGCCGAGGAAGGAGAGAGGGCTACCAAGGAGGCATTGGTTAAAGCCAAGGAGACTGCCCGACAGAGGGAGGCAGAGCTGGAGAATCAAAGGGTTGAAGCCCAAAAGATGGTCGAGGAGGCAACAACTCGGCTCAAAGAGTTGGAGGCCAGCATACCTTCTAGGGAGGCTGAGGCTATAGCTCGTTATAAGGCTAGCTCGGCCTTTAGACAAGCTGTGGCCGAGAATACGGCTACCATGTACTCTGATGGGTACTTGCACTTGACCAGAAGGGCCATAGTAGACCCATCTCTCAACCTCAACCTGGAGGTGCTTGCTCGGCTTATTTACCAAGACTCCTACGATGAGGCTTCCCGATATATGCACTCCCTCGTGCCATTCTCTAAAAATTCCCTGAAGGTCATTGCCTCTCAAGATGCTCATGCCAACCATCCTGCCTGGGTTCCTCCCCCAACTTAACCCCCAGAATATTTATACTTTGATGGAGAGGATCGAGGAGGAAGGTGAGGCTTCTGATGATGAGGGTGAAGATGCCGAGGTAGGACAAACCGAGGAAGCCCAGACCGATCAAGCATCATCCCAGATGCTGCTGCTGAACAAGATGATCTTTTCAGGGGTGATGACCAGGCTTGAAGACTTCTTTGCTTTATGTTGTTGTAATTTTTTGTTTTTTGAATAATTTTTCTATGTACTTGAATCTTGATCAATATAATGTTTTGCTTCATCTCTTTGTCGTCTTTAACCTTTATTGTGCCTTTGAATAGCTTTTATTTGAACTGCTTCATATTGAACTGTTTTATATGTGAATGATTGTTGAATTTGTCTAAGTACCCAACTTTCTTGGTCGAGAACGGTCACTTCGAAATTCTCAGTTAGGAATTAGTCTCTCTAAGTCGAGGAAGGTCATTCGGACCAATCACTTAGATAAATTGTAAGTTTATTCATTAAACCGAGGAAGGTCGCTTGGCCTAATACTTGAACAATTTTTAGGAATTTTATTCCCAAAGCCGAGGAAGGTCATTTGGCCTAATACTTAGGTAATTCTTGGAAACTTGTCCCTATATGATGAGGAAGGTCATTCAACATAAGTCTTAGACAAATGATTGGGGTTTTATCTCTTTATGCCGAGTAAGGTCGTTCGACATAAGTATTAGATAAATTTTTAGGATTTTATCTCTTTATTCCGAGGAAGGTCGTTTGACATAAGTCTTAGATAAATTTTTAGGATTTTATCTCTTTAACCCGAGGAAAGTCGTTCGACATAAGTCTTAGATATATTTTTGGGAATTTATCTAGTTAAATCGAGGAAGGTCATTCGACCTGACACTTGGATAAATTCTTAGGATTTGATCCTTGGAAGCCGAGGATGGTCATTCGGAATAATATTTGGGCAATTTTGCCTCAGATGAGAGGAGTAGGTTCCTCATATTTTTGAGCTTGTCTTGCTAGTTATTGTCTTGTTGATGAAACTGAATTTCTATTAACTGAAACTGATTACATCAAACTGCAATCCTACTTTACTTAAATAAAGGAAAAGACTAACAAAGACTAGTCAGATAAATAAAAAAACAAACTACAAACTAGTGATAGTATTTCCGTAGATGATCAGAGTATCACGGATGCTTCAGCTCTTGCCCATCTGGGGTCTTCATCATGTAGGTCTCTTCTCTAATAACTTGAGTGATGATGTAGGGGCCTTCCTAATTTGTGGAGAGCTTGTTCTGTTCTACCTTTCTGCCATTATCTTCAATCTTTCTGAGTACACAATCTCCAACTTGGAATACTCTTTCGTTGACCCTTTTGTCATAGTAGGCTTTGGTTCTTTGCTTATAATTCACCAATCTCATTAGAGCAGCTAGTCTTTTCTCATATACTAGGTATAGGTCTAGCAGCCGATTGACCATGTTGACCTATTTATCGTAGTTTGAGTTTCTTGTTGAAGGGATAGCCATCTCAGCTGGTGCCATAGCCTCAAATCCGAAGGTTAGTGCGAATGGAGTTTCCCTGGTTGCCCCCAGGTGGTTGTGCGAACTGCCCACAAGGCTAAGGGAAGTTTGTCCAACCATCTACCATCACTCCCTTTTAGGTTCTTTGTTACGGCAGTTAGTACCAATTTATTGGCTGCTTCCCCTTGTCCATTGTATTGAGGTCTGCTCATTGATGATTTGATGTGTCTAACTCCTAATCTGTTCAACTCTGTTGAAAAAGCCTTTGAGAACTGGGAATTGGAGACTGTTGTTTTGGACAAATTTCGACAAGTAAATTTGTCTTCTCAAGGAGGTTTGGGCACAAATGGAATATAATTCTCAAAACAAGATGAACACAAGGATGTAATGAGGAAACCCTTAGAGCAATCGTCCAAGAGAAAAACATCGGGATGCTTTTGGCAAGCCTACCTAAACCAAACAGATTTTATTAAGTATTGAGAGTTTTTTAGTACAAGTGTAGAGTAGAAGCGAGCAAAACTGTGTAACGTGAACACAAGTGCTTTCTAAGAGTAATATATAGGCATAATTGTAACTGAAAATAACAACTTGAATGTCGTGCTGATTTTGCACCTAGAATCTCGCTCTTTGTTGATGGAGTCCAACCGTTATCCCTTGGTTGATGGTTTGAATCCGTTATGTTGCTCTTTGACTAGGTCCAAACGGTCACAGGGGTGAATTACTTATTTATAATTCTGCTCCTCAAAAATAGGATAAACACAACAAATAATTTCAAGGCGTTAGTCAAGATGTAAGTCAAGACGTTACCTCAAGATGGATGTCCAAGACGTAGAGCATGCTGAGTGGATTTTTTAGGGTGAAACAATTGCCTCCAAAATATTGAGGCTTTCCCATGCTGGAATACGAAAAGTTTTAATATTTTGACAAGAATATCCTTACGTGACGGTTGGAAGGAAAGGTTAGAGTTATGATAGGAACCAGTAACCGTGATTTTCGGGTGACCTTGATATCATCAAATCTTTTCAAATTCTTTTCATATCTGATGTCTCTTCCTATATTATGGCGAGATCAGCCTAAAGGGTGTAATCTCCATCTGTCTTTGTCAAATCCAAAGTCGCAACGTTTCTCCAAAAAGTGAGTTGGATTCATTGTACCATTGAATTGGTTGATGTAATAAGTCCATACTAACATATACCCTTGTTTGCAGTGTCTCAATCCGGCTTTACAACGAATGACATTGTGGCTAAATACAAAGGCAAGATGAAAGTAGAAGAGAACATACCTGAGGCGGGCGATAAAGTTACTTTGAAGAGAAAAAGGGAGGATCAGGTTACCAATGCGGAAAAGCAGACTCGGAGTGAAGAGGTGCTGGAGAGTCAGGTAAGGGTTTATTTGGATCTTGTGTAGAGATCCCTTTTCGTTCTGGTAAATATCATTTGCTTGTTGATAACAGGTTGTCTCGGTTGCCAAGCTGATGTCCAAAGAAATCAGGATATGGAAAGAAAAATGTGATACCTTAGACATGAGTAGAGCTGAGTACGAGAAGGATTTGAAGGAAGCTGCTAGGATACTGAGAGAAAAGGGATTAGAAATCAGGGACAAGAATGAAGAAATTTTAAAATGGCGGTCCAGGCTTGCCAGTGTCGATATTAGGCATGCGAGGGAGATGGAAGCACTTCGCGATGACCTGGTGAACGAAACTGCAAAAGCAATTTTTGAAACTAGAATCCAAATGATTGAGGAATACCGGGTAGGAGAACACGTGAACTGGGACCTGGGTGATGAGAAGGCAACTTTGCAGCGGATCATTGATGAAAAGGTGAATGAGGCCACCTCCAAGAATCTCGAGCAGGTTGACGATGCCCACGACAGCAACACTGACTGACTTTTAGGATGTTTTATCTTCTTCCCTTGAAAATAGTTTGGTGAGGGTTTATCCTCATAAAGAATTTGTAAGGAATCATAAGATTCAAGACTTCTAACTTTTTGAAGATGTTGGGTTGGTTCAACATCTTAACTTGGTGGGGCATTTTTGCCCTTTTTTCCTTGGATTTTTTATTGAAACTGCTTTGTTGGTGATAGAATCTTTGTTGTTCTTGGGTAACATGTAAATGTTACAACCACTTGACGGAGATAACATGTCAATTCTATTACCAAATTGAAAAGACAACATGTAACAATGTTGTAACCGAGTTGAAAAGACAACATGTATCAATGTTGTAACCATTGATCACTAAGTGAGGAAATCGTGCGCTCAGGCGAGGTTGTGATAACCAATAGACTTAGGAAAGATGTAAAATCTTTCAAACCGTATAAGGTAAAAACCTTAACGTGCGCCAAGGCGAAGTTATGATAATCAATAGACTTAGAAAAAATGGATAATCTTTTAAACCTTAAAAGGTGTTTTACCTTGCATCTTTGAGATGTTGACATGTTGAACAGTTGCACACGTTGACCACACATCCGGGTATATCGAACTATCGTGGTTTACAGTGACGTCTTGCAAAACAAAAATACGTTAGAGATGGGTGTTAGCTATAGCTAACACCCCTCCGATGCTTAAGTCAGTAAAGGTTTGATTTAAGTAAAATGAAAGAAAATTGATAAAAACTAGTTTGAAGGGAAGCTCATACCTGAATATGGAAATCGTAATAACTTTCAACTTACATGTAATAATGCTTCAGATGTAAGGCATTCCAGCTTCTAGGTATTCGGATGCCGTCTGGTGTAGACAACCAATATGCACCCTTTCCTGCCTCAGCATCAACAAGGTAGGGACCTTCCCACTTCGGAGCTAACTTTCCTGCGTGCAACTCCCGGGTATTTTGGAATACTTTCCTCAGCACCATGTCTCCCACCTGAAAATGCCTTATTCTTACGTTCTTGTTGTACGACCTGGCAATTCTTTGTTGGTAGGCAGCCATCCTTATCTTGGCCATGTCCCTGAGTTCATCCACGGTATCCAAATCCTGGGCTAGGAGGTGGTTATTGTGTTCAGGAGTCAGCAATCCATATCTTGCGATTGGAATTGCTGCTTCTATAGGGAGTACAGCTTCAGTGCCGAATACTAAAGAATACGGTGTCTGTCCTGTAGCGTTCTTAGACGTTGTCCTATCAGCCCATAGTACAAGTGGTAATTCCTCGGCCCATCTTCCCCTTTTCCTATCCAAACGTTTTTTCAAATTGTTGATGATCAACTTGTTGCTTGATTCAGCTTGTCCGTTGGCTTGAGGATGTACAGGGGTCTATGTTATCAATTTGATTCCCCACCTTGCATAGAAATCCCTTGTCTTTTTGCTAATAAACTGAGAACCATTGTCACAAATGATTTCCGAAGGAATGCCAAACATGCTCAAAATGTTCTTCTTTAAGAAAGATATGACCTCCCAGTCCCATACTTGAACATACGCTTCTGCTTCGATCCATTTGGAGAAGTAATCCGTTATGGCTAACATGAACACTCTACCTCCTGGAGCTTTTGGTAACTTATCGACTATATCCATGCCCCATTGCATGAAAGGCCAAGATGAAAGTACGGGGTGAAGAGGTTCAGCGGGTTGATGCAAGATGTTGCTATGTCATTGACACGCGTCGCATTTTAAAGCGAAATCCATTGCATCTTGTCTCATAGTGGGCCAGTAGTATCCCGTTCTAAGGGCTTTGGAAGACAGCGTCTTTCCTCCTGAGTGATTTCACATTCTCCCATGTGTAGATCGTTTAGGACTTCCTCAACTTCAACGGGATCTAAACATCTCATGTAAAGACCTGTGGTAGACCTTCGGAACAATTTGTTGTTAATTAAGGTGAACCGGGACATCTTCATTCTGAAAGACCTTTGATTCTTAACGTCCTGCGGAATGGTTACGTCTTGTAAATATCGTATGACGGGTTGAGTCCATGTCAACACCGCACCCTGGCCTGGAGGAGATGCTTCCGAATGACCTAAGGTTGCGCATTCGTCTGTTCGATCAATGGCTGGATATTGGACGTATATAACGGGGATGTTTGTATTTATCATCGCTCCACATGTTGACCCTAAATTAGCCAGGGCGTCGGCTTCAGCATTTTCTTCGCGTGGTACCCGTTCCAAGGAAAAACCAACAAAAAGTGCGGCCAATGCCTTAACATGTTGGAGATAAAGTGTCATCCTGGTGCTCTTAGCTGCATAAGACCCGTTAAAATGATTGACTAAGAGCAATGAATCAATAAATACGTTAAGGTGAGTAACTTCTAGACTAAGAGCAGTAGATAAACCCATGATCAAGGCTTCATACTCAGCTTCGTTATTGGTTGCCTGGAATTCACAGGAAACCGCCTGGGGGATTAGCTCTCCTTGTGGCGACTTTAATAAGATGCCCAGTCCTGTGCCTTTTGAGTTGGATGCTCCATCTGTGAACAATGTCCAATACCTGGGAATATCATTACCTTCGAGGTGTTGGACTTCCAGCTCCACCTCAGGTTGCAAGGTAGCACTGAAATCGGCTACAAAATCCGCAAGGGCTTGAGACTTAATGGCACTTCTAGGTTCGTAAGAAATTTCGTATGTACTGAGCTTGACTGACCACTTGGCCATTCTCCCTGACATCTCAGGAGTTCTCATGACAGTCCTGATAGGATAGTTAGTTTTCACAATAATAGGATGCATTTCAAAGTAATGACGTAATTTAGTAGATGCAGTGATTAAGGCGAGGATAAGTTTTTCGAGATGGGAGTACCTGGTTTCTGCATCTAGGAGGGATTTACTTACATAGTAAACAGGACGTTGACTGCCTTGATCTTCTTTTACTAGGATAGCACTTACGGCGCTCTCAGATACGGCTAAATATATATAGAGGGATTCGCCTGGTTCTGGCTTAGCGAGGAGAGGTGAAGACATAAGGTACTTTTTGAGATTCAAGAAGGCTTCTTCGTGTTGTTCGGTCCACTAAAATAGCTTGTTCTTCCTCAAGACGTCATAAAACAACTTGTATTTCTCGGAAGATTTGGAAATGAATCGATTTAGGGCCGCTACTCGTCCTGTCAATCTTTATACATCTTTGACATTTTTGGGGGACTGCAGGTTGAGGATAGCTTTGATCTGCTCTGGGCTAGCCTCAATTCCCCTTTTAGTCACCATATACCCCAAGAACTTCCCAGCTCTAACTCCAAAGTTGCATTTGGAAGGGTTCAACTTCATATTGAAAGCTTCCAAGATGTCAAAATCCTCTGCCAGGTGTTGTACGTGATCTTCCATATTCTTGGACTTCACCACCATGTCATCTATGTATACTTCCATTGTTTTGCCGAGATGGTCCTTGAACATCTTGTTTACTAGTCTTTGGTAGGTTGCCCCTGCATTTTTTAACCCAAATGGCATGGCAATATAACAATATATACCTTCAGGAGTTATGAAGGCGGTATCTTCCTGATCGGAAGGTTCCATTTGGATTTGCTGATAACCTGAAGAAGCGTCCATGAAGGTCAATACGTCATGGCCAGCTGTTTCATCCACCAAAGAATCAATATGGGGTAACGGGAATGGATCCTTGGGACAAGCTCTGTTCAAGTCTGTAAAGTCTACGCATACACGCCATTTCCCGTTTTTCTTCTCAACAACGACCACGTTGGCGAGCCACTTAGGATACAGCACTTCCCTGATCATCTTTGACTTGAGCAGTCTCTCCACTTCTTCCTTAATGATCTGATTCAGTTCTTGGGCAAACTTCCTCCTCTTCTGATGGACCGGTTTGATGGTAGGGTCAATGTTCAACTTGTGAGTTATGATACTTTTATCTATCCCAGTCATATCCTCATGCTTCCAAGCGAAACACATCTTCCTAGTTTTCAGAAAGTCGATCAATTCCCTTTCGATTTCAGGGGGTAAGTAAGCTCCAACTAGCACATGGGCATCAAGGTCAGAGGCTTCCACGGGCACTTTTCTTACATCATACTCAGCAGCCTCCAAGATGTCCTTGATGCCTTTCTGTAATTGCTATGCTGGACGGGGAGTAGAGCAGGCTTTCATGTCTGTTCTATAACATTCCTTAGCGGCTTGTTGGTCCCCTTTTACCTTGATTACCCCCTAAGGCGTCGGCATCTTAAGGCACTGGTGGTATGTGGATGGAACAACTTTCATACTATGGATCCATGGTCTTTCCAGGATGAAATTATAAGTTGATGGGCAATCAATCACGTAGAACCTTTCCATGGAATTCAATCCTTCCACATAGACTGGCAATTTGATTTCTCCAATCGTTTGTTTGGTCTCCCCACTGAACCCGACTAGGACGGAAGAATTCTTCACAACTTTCGTTAGGGGAATTGCCATTTCTTCTAACGTACTCTTCATGACCAAGTTGACTGAACTTTCGTTGTCGACCAAAATATGCTTCACCTTACAATTGGCAATTTGCAAGGTGATGACTAATCCGTCATGATGAGGATCTATAATACTTTCCTTATCATCTTGATCAAAGATGATCTGCTGGCCCATAGAAGTATCAGGACGTCGTGCCGGTAATTCCATCTTGCCTTCCTTAGAATTTTTGGCATGACGTTTGGCTGCGGAGTACGTGGTGCCACAAATGTCTGAACCACCTGTGATAAAGTTGATCACCTTAGTTGCAGGAGGAGGTGGAGACAGAGTATCAGCGACGGCTTCCTTTGCTTCAGCCCGACCTTTTCTTTTTTCGAGTAAATCCTTAAGGAGGCCTTTAGAGAGTAAGTGGCTGATTTCCTTCCTCAAGGCAATGCAATTTTCTGTAGTATGGCCAAAATCTTCATGGTAAGCGCACCACTTAGATTTGTCCTTCCAAGGTGCTGCCCTGTCACTCGCCTTTGGCCATCGCGCCTTACTCCCTAAGTTGTCCATCGCATGTAGGAGCCCTGAAATGTCAACAGAAAAACAATAATCACTGATCTTAGGATACACGGTTTCATCCTCAACACTGTCATCTTCTATGACATTAATTTTAGGAGAGTCAGTTTTAGAATAGGGTTTTCCCCTGTTAGATAGATGGTGATAGGATTCTGCTTTTCTGTCAGGATTGTCATATGTTGATGTCTTCTTGTTCGTCTTTCCGTGAATCATTTCGTCTTCTTCTAGCATGATGAAGCGAACGGACCTCGTCCTAACTTCTTCTAAGCTCCTGGATGGGAACATGACAAGATATTGGTAGAAGGGTGATTCCCTTTTCAGGCCCATCCGAAAAGCTTCTGTAGCAGTCGACACGTCAATGTGAGGAATGCTTACGGCCTCCTTGTTGAACCTGAACACGTAATCCTTTAGAGTCTCGTCAAGCTGTTGCACAATCCTATAAAGGTCGCTTGTTAATTTTTCAAAGACACGATTACAAGAAAATTGGTTAAGAAACATGTTAATTAGTTGAGAGTAAGATGAGATGGAGTTCATAGGTTGATTGGTCAGCCACATCAAGGTGGGACCGGATAAGGTGGAGCCAAAGCCCCTGCATAAACAGACTTCTTTAAGATGCGGAGGAATGCTGATAATATCCATCTTTTCTTGGTATAAAGCGATATGTTCTGCTGGGTCTGTCGTGCCATCATATTGCTTCATGGGAGGTACTTGGAATATCTTAGGGATCTCCACTCCGGCTATAGCAGGAACAAATCATGAATCATGATGGCTGGTTGGAGACGCCTGGTTGAAAGGCAAGGTGACTCCAGGAACCTTCATGAGGATCTCCTTGAGTTGCTGTACTTCTCTTGCAAGGGCAGTATCTGCAATAGGGTTAGTGGCAACTAAAGGATTAAAAGGAGTATTGAACAAATTAAAACTCCCTGTTTGCCCCACAGGAGGTGGAGTCGCAAAAGTGAAACATGATGACAACGGCATCGGGTTGGATGTGACGGTTGTGCCTTCAGTTTGAACGGTACTGAACATGGATGTGCTACCTCGTTCACCTTGCACACTTGTTTCGGCACCTGAAAAAAGAACCCTAGGTTGCAAAGGAGACATCTTAGGAACTTTAACAACGGGGACGCTGCGCCCTGAAGCTGAAAAGTCACATTACAACTTGTCGAGGTGAGTAAAGATCGCCTGGTTGGTCTGTTGCTGTCCATCGAGTTGATCTTTTAGTTGTTGCATCATGCTCATCATAGCGGTTATAATTTTTAACGGGATCCCTGGTAACGTCATGGATGGAGATCCACCCAAGCTGAGTCCTTGGCCTTGGGGCATGATGGCACCAGAGCCCATAGGTGGAGGTAGACTGGATGTTATGGGCAAGCTTGATGCACTGGTTCCTGCCCCAGTTGTGATGATGGAGGTTGACATGGCCGAAGTCAGATTGCTCATCTTGATTGGAATCTAAAAAACCAAAGTTCCCACAGACGGCGCCAAATTGTTTTGGACAAATTTCGACAAGTGAATTTGTCTTCTCAAGGAGGTTTGGGCACAAATGGAATATAATTCTCAAAACAAGATAAACACAAGGATGTAACGAGGAAACCCTTAGAGCAATCGTCCAAGAGAAAAACCTCGGGAGGCTTTTGGCAAGCCTACCTAAACCAAACAGATTTTATTAAGTATTGAGAGTTTTTGAGTACAAGTGTAGAGTAGAAGCGAGCAAAGCTGTGTAACGTGAACACAAGTTCTTTCTAAGAGTAATATATAGGTGTAATTGTAACTGAAAATAACAACTTGAATGTCGTACTGATTTTGCGCCTAGAATCTCGCTCTTTGTTGATGGAGTCCAACCGTTATCCCTTGGTTGATGGTTTGAATCCGTTATGTTGCTCTTTGACTAGGTCCAAACTGTCACATGGGTGAATTACTTATTTATAATTCTGCTCCTGAAAAATAGGATAAACACAACAAATAATTTCAAGGCGTTAGTCAAGATGTAAGTCAAGACGTTACCTCAAGATGGATGTCCAAGACGTAGAGCATGCTGAGTGGATTTTTTAGGGTGAAACAACTGTGATCTGAGATGATGGTGTGTGGAACCCTGAAGCGACACCAGATGAAGTTGTGGATGAAGTTAATTGTGTTCTCCTCTCTAATTTTGGCTAAGGCCTTTGCTTCTATCAAATTAGAGAAGTAGTCGACTGCCACGATCACGTACTTGCGATTGCCTCAGGCGGGGGAGGGGAGGGTCCGATGATATCGATTCCCCACATATCAAATGGCCAAGTAGTTATTATGTGATTCTGGGAATATCAGCATATCTCTGGCATTTGTCACACTTTATTACGTATGATTGTGCGTCATCTCTCAGGTTTAGCCAGTAATAACCTAGCGTGATGATTTTATCTGCTATGGTTCTTGCCCCCGGGTGACTGCCACAGATGCATTCGTGGACTTCAGCCAAGAGATTTTCTATTTCTTTAGGGTGGATGCACCATAGCAGGGGCTTTGTGAATGATCATCTATACAGGATCCCGTTCCATACTGTGAACCTTACTAATTTCTTTTCGATGAGCCTAACACGTGCTTCGCCATCTGGTAGTTGGTCCCTTTCGAGGAACTCTAGGTATTCATCTATCCAGCACTTCTCCTCCCCGTCTTGGAGCATCACTCGTAGTCTTTCGTAGGCAGGTTCTTCGGTGAAGACTATGAGTGGGTTAGAATCAGAATCTGCCACGTCAATAGTTTTCAGTTTAGATAGAACATCTGTCACTTGGTTATCTTCTCTTCCTAACTGACTTATTTTAAAAAATTCCAGCTTTTTTGTTATGTCTAAGACTAGATCCTTATATTTTGTAAGTATGGAGTGTTAAGTGTTGTACTTCCCCTTTATCTGTTTGACTAAGAGCTGGGAGTCACAGTAGGCGACGATTTTTGTTGCTCCATAGAAGGATGTCAACTTGTAAGTACCCAAATCTGGCTCATGCCTTCCAGTTAAAAGTTTCCTAGTAGTTTCCCAAACTTTCATAAAGTTTAGGGGCAATTCGGGAACTTTTCAATACTTTCCAAGCAAGGAAGGACCTGTTAGGAATTAGAATTCCGGACAAGACCTCGCTAGAAAGAAGCTTCCAATCTGCCACCTTGTATGTTTCCAGAAACATGGTGACGCGACAGAAGAAGACGCCGGGCGGCTTCATTAGCCGCAAGATCACGCCGGGCGGCTTCATTAGAAGCACACCAGAAGCCTATAAATAGAGGCATCCTCTATTATTTTAAAAAAGGGGGATTTTGGAGCACTGTTACTCTGCAGGAATATCACCTCAAATTACAGTCCCTAAAAACACATAAAACCCTCCTCTCTCATACACTAATCCTACCTTAATCTATTCCTAAATAGATATTGCCTAGGAAAACTCCCTTGAAAGATAGAGAAAAACCAATATTGGTAATCTCTCCTTCCTTTACCTTTGATACACTCCTATATACTCTTGTTCTATTATTACTTGTTATTTATCTTCATTTATTGTCATAAAGCTTTGATCTTTGCAATGTAGTTCCCATATTTCCCACTCCCCTACACAAATGATTCAAATGGAGATCCTCTCCCTAGGATGAACAAGATTCCACAAGTGGCTTGTTCTAGGGATGATCTACCATATGATAATGTGATTCCCCTTTATATTTATGTATAAAAATGCAATCTTTATCCATTATATGTCATCCCCTCCTATTGATCTAGGTTTCCAAGGATTGTCCCCCTTATGAGGTATTAAGGACATAGGAAAAGCCATGAAGACCATCCCTTTTACTTTATGTCTTTAGATTAATGATACTCCTTGTATTGTTCATATTAAAAATGCAATCTTTACATTAATGTTATTTCCCCATGTCCCTAAAGTTGGATTCTTTCTCCAAGGATTGTCTAAAAGCCTTCTAAGGCACAAAAGACATAGGATGAGGATAAAGATCTAGTCTTTACATCCCATTCCCCTAGTCCCGTGGTTCTTGATGCATTCCATGGTGAGGATTGATGTAAAGACTCCACCTTTACATCAATCCCATTATAAAGATGCCACAATCCTTGTCCCTTTAGAAATCAATGAGTCTTAGTCCCGAAATCTCCGATAATTACTTGAGACGAACATAAAAATGTCCCTATGAATCATCATCGTCTCAATATGTAGGATCGATGGACAAATATTCATTCTTTTCTAAAAAGTCTCATTCTTGGACTTAAAGATAAGCCTTCTCGATCATATTTGGCACATCCTTTTCTCAAACACACACACACAAGCACACAAACAAGCACAAATTTTGGACCTAGGAAGAATTGCTTTTGCAAGGCTCCTTGGGTGAACGCCAAACGTTCTTCCCAAGGAGTAACTTAACCTCCGAACCATTTTCCTTTTTTTCAAAGTTTTGAGGAAATCAAAATGGCGTGGCGACTCCATTTTTCATAAAACCGGTGTCTTTAAACTGAGGTGAACGGTGACCCCTTTTTCATAAAAAAGAAAAGAAAAGGAAAACTCCGGGGCCACATTCACATAACTCTATGCCAAATATCAAAGCTTCGTATTCGGCTTGTGTGAGGACTCCGACCCGGAACCTAACACGTGTCCCGAGATGGAGCGTCCCCAAAAGAACTCAAATCACCTAAACTTTTAAAAACTTTGATTTAACTTGCACACTTAAACATTCTTAACAAAATCAGTATAAACTAACTCCATTCCTCTCCACTTGGAGGAAGAGTTGAACATCTTTAAAAGTAACAATCTGTTTTAGTTACAAAAGATTTCAGTTATAACGTAGAAACTAAGTTTTTATATACACAAACTCCATAAAGGAATTATACCAAAATACATCTTTCTACGCCATCCTTCTTCCGAAAGAGGGTATTTATTCTTTATGGTTGCTTGGTTCAACAAACGATAATCAATACATAATCTTAAGGTACCATCCTTCTTCCGGACAAATAAAACCGGTGCTCCCCACGGTGACACACTTGGGCGAATAAAACCCCGGTCTAACAATTATTGCAACTGAGTCTTCAACTCTTTTAATTCAGCCGGAGCCATTCTATAGGGTGCTTTAGAAATAGGTGCGGTACCGGGCACTAGGTCAATACAAAACTCTACCTCACGATCCGGAGGCATAGAATACTCACTTGAAAACACATCACTAAATTCATTAACAACCGGGACATGAGCTAATTCAGGGAACTTCTTACTTGAATCTACCACATAAGCCAAGTACCCCGCACACCCCTTAGATAGCATTTTTCTAGCCTTTAAAGCAGAAATAACATGTATACCGAACATAGATTTGTCTGCATCAAATATAAAAGCAGGTACATCAGGCATAGCAAATGAGACTCGCTTTCTATGACAGTCTACCAAAGCATGACACTGACTCAACCAATCCATCCCAAGGATCACATCAAAGTCACGGATTGGTAACTCTACCAAATCCACTGGCAACACATGCCCACATATAGTCACATCACAACCGTGATAGATCAAAGAAGATGCGAGGCACTCTCCCATAGGAGTAGAAACCTCCAACACATAAGGCATAGATTCAGGCAATTTATGTAATGAAAATGCAAAATGAGATGCCACAAATGAATGGGAAGACCCGGGATCTATAAGGATGCAGGCCTTAACTCCTGAGACAGGAACTATACCTCTAATGACAGCATTAGGATCGACCTCTCCTCTACCCAAGGCGAACACTCGACCTTGCACTCTATCCTTGGGTTTCCCTTCGATATCTCTTTTCACACCACCACCTTGTCCTCCTTGTCCGCTACCCGAAGCTTGCCTTCGTTGCCACTTAGGACAATTCTTCCTGAAATGCCCTGTTGCCCCACACTCTAAACATTTTCCTTGCTTGCTCCAACACCTATCCTCCGAATGTCCTGGCTTCTTGCAAAATCCACACACTGTGCCAAACTGACTTGAAGTCGAACGATTTGTCGGAGCCGCCATATTTCCTCCTCTGCCTGCTCCCGGGGCTGATGACCTCGGCTGCCCCCTGTTCTGCCCAGAACCCTGACCTTGGAATCTATTCTTACTTCCACCTTCAGATTTACTACGATGCTCTTCTATATCATTCTCAATCTGATATGCCATATTCACGGCTGCTTGGTAGTTGATGAAGTCATACGTCAATAACTGCTGGGAACTCCACCCTTAATCCTTTCACGAACCGGTAGACCCGTCTCTCTTCTTCCGGCACCAAGTGAGGACAATATCAGGCTAACTCTGTGACCTTTGCAGAATACTGTGCTACGGTCATTGTCCCTTGCTCCAATTTCAAAAACTCGACCTCCTTCTTATCCCTTGTAACCACCGGAATGAAATGATCCCGGAACTTGCGTGTGAAGTTCTCCCACGTCTGCGGTGTAAGGTCCCGATCCTAGCCATCCTTCACTACTTGCCACCAATGCTCAGCAGGTCCTTCTAACTTGAAGACAGCGCATCTCACCTTTTTTGCATCCGGACTCTCCATTGCTGCGAAAATCTTATTCATAGCTTCAAGCCATCTCTCTGCCTTCAACGGATCCGGATCCCCATTGAAGCTAGGAGACGACATCTTCACAAATTTCTCTAGTTCGTGCCCTTGCCTACCTTCTGGTTGCTGTTGATCCCTACCTTGATTTTGTCATACCTTGAAGGAACACTCGGAACATGTCCATCATTTCTGCATTTGGATTATCGACATTGCCCAAAGCCCAAGCCTGATCGTCATCATTTCCCGCCATTAGAACAAACTCCTGCATTAAACACTCGGCGTCAGTTATCGCACACTCTTACTCAACTAGACTCTACCCATGAACTCTAACCGAGCTCTAATACCAACTGTGAGGACTCCGACCCGAAACCTAACACGTATCCCGAGCTGGAGCGTCCCCAAAAGAACTCAAATCACCTAAACTTTTAAAAATTTTGATTTAACTTGCACACTTAAACATTCTTAACAAAATCAGTATAAACTAACTCCATTCCTCTCCACTTGGAGGAAGAGTTGAACATCTTTAAAAGTAACAATCTGTTTTAGTTACAAAAGATTTCGGTTATAACGTAGAAACTAAGTTTTATATACACAAACTCCATAAAGGAATTATACCAAAATACATCTTTCTACGCCAACCTATACATACCCCGACAATCCCAAAATACCACTTCCAAACTCCTTTTCGTCCTTACTTGGCCGGTCCACCTGTCTCGGGATCTAAAAACATTAAAGGGAGAGGGGTGAGAATAAATCTCAGCAAGCTATAATGAATGCAGCAATATGCCAAGTAAGATGCAACACATAACAAGGTGCATATAACACATTGGAAAAGCTGTAAACACCTTACATTACCTCGGTTTACCTTTTCCCGTCTGAACCATAGTCGTACAACATTGGAGATAAAACCCCACTCATTAGTGAACTGCTTGAGCATTGTTCACATCTTATAAGACCCATTTTTCAGGAAACCATATAAGATGCTAGCAACTCTATAAGGCTTTTGGCTCAATACAGATGCTATAACCCCAATTTGTGGCCACAGAAGGGGACGGTCACAGGTATAACATAATCCGATCACATTAGGTCACACTTTCCATAATTGATCGTATTACGCTATACCCCCAACATCAGCTGATTAACACAAGTTCAAGCACATAATAGTTACTTGAAATAAAATCCACCAAAGGGATAAGAAATATAACCACATGGTAAATTATACTCATGTTCAACCAATACCATAGTGCAACATTTATTTAATACACTATGCATAGTACAATCAATGAATATGGATTCAAGTAAGGCAACAAGGTATCACAAACCAATCCTACATAGTCAATATACAACAATACATGGCCTCTATAAAGGTCCAAGCTCAATTTACCAAGTTGGAGTCACATTGGTTAAGTTGCCAAACAAGGCTGCCAAGCGTTTTCCGAGTAATATTTAAAGTACTTCCACAATTCCATTTTAACCCAATAAGATGTCCTTGTGTAGCTAAAGTATTCTACTTTAATCTAAGTTAAATAGGGTTCATTTATATTCTAGTTAGATTAGGTTTAGACAGCTTTGAAAATGGTTAAGAGTCACCAGGCCAGGGCATGACTCGTGCCCCAGGGCACGACTCGTGCCCATTTGACCCCCTCCAGATACAGTCATCCCTAATAGGGCACGACTTCAGCTTACCATGTCGCACGACTCATCCCTCACTCAGGCACGACTCGTGCCACAGGGCACGACTCGTGCCCTGAACCCAAAATTCAGAACAGAACTGGAATTACATCAGTAGCTACACCAAGTTGACCCCAACCCAATTTCCTCTGTTTTAAGAACATCAAAAGGTTTACTAACTTCACCAATCTCATACCAAATCATTCCAAATCAAATAAGATAGATTTAATCCATTTAATACTTAGTTGTTTTACTCATTACACTACCCCATTTCATGTTTAACCTTCCTATTTCAATTTAAACCATACTCTTTCCTCTTTATCAACCTCCATGAACATCAACATTATCTCTAGGTCATTAACCAATTTCTCTACTCCAATAAAGTGTTCCAAATCATCAAACAACAAGTATAACCAACAATAACATCATTTAAACATTCTATGAGCAAGTTTGAAGGGAAGTCATAACAACTCACCTTAACACCACGAGATGAAATAACGATTTTTCTAGCTTGATGCGCTCCCCTCGCTGCCACGAACAAGGAAGTACAAACGGATCGTAAAATGAAGAGGGATTGAATTTACTATGATTTTTGGAAGGGAAGGTTTCTAGAAAGGCTTTCCATGGGGATTTTTGAGAAGGAAGAAGTTGTAGAAGATGATGAAGAAAGTATGGGGAGGTTGAATAAGGGAGGTGATGGAAAAAGGGAAGCATGCCACCCCATGACTACATTAAATGAGATCTTCTAACAATGTACAATTAAGCCCTCCAAGATTTAAGGTAGTACAATTAATCATCTCAACTTCTCTACTTCACAAAAAGACACCTCACCCACTCATAATATTTTATTTATTTATTTTATTATAACTCCACCATACTACTTTATTTTATTTCCAATTAAATCCTAATGCTTTAAGTTATCTCCTAACCATCTTAACTTAACATAAACAATCTAAGACATAAAGTAAGCACATATGGTCAACCAATAACATAAAATGCATATAATGGGATGCTAAAATAGTGCCTAGGTTTAGGGTCGTTACAGCTTGATTGTTGGAGGCAGGGAACATGAATCTGATTATGTCCTTGATGATATGCTCCCAATCGTGACTTGCTAGTACAACTCCAGCTCCGCTTCTTTCCTTAGTGGCTGATCCATCTGTGTATAGACCCATCAGTTAGGTGGAAGCTCGATGGTCGGTTCTTCTCCCACAGGTTTTTTGCGCTTACGGGAGGTGGGGTCGTGATCATCTATGAAGGCGGTTTCAACCCTAAAATCGACCAGAGGCTGTACTAGAAGTATCTTTCTAGACTGGTATCTGATATCAAACTTAGTGAGTTTGATAGACCAATTAAGGAGACGTCCTAAGCAGTCCAACTTATGCAAGATTTTCTTTAGGGGTGCATTCGTATATACAGTAATGGGATTTGAAGAGAAGTATGCTCGTAGCTTTCTTGCCGTTATGACTAGGGCGTAGTCTATTTTTTCTATGTTTAAGTATCTACTCTCTACATCTGATAATGCCTTACTGACATAATAGATAGGTTTCTGAGTGGTCCTTCATTCCTGACTAGTACCGCAGCTATAGCGTGATTCGTGGCTACTAGGAAGACATATAGCATCTCCTATCATGGGGATGCTTAGCAAAGGAGAGGATCCAAAGTACTCCAGCAAATAAAAATGTATTGCCTGAGGTGTTGAAAGTGTGAGACTTTTATTATTCACGTGGCTTTTCTGGGTGTAATTTAGTAAGAGTCGAGTAAAATAGTAAATTTCATTTTGAATAATATAATACAATAAGTGGTAAATTAGATTTTATATTGTTTAAAGGGTATATCACATTTATTAACTATATATTAGCTTTAATAAGTGAAAAATTGATTTCTTATTTATTTAAAGAGAAAATGATATCACTCAATAGTGAAATCACACAATTGTGAAATCAATTTATCTATGTTATTTATAAAGTTAAGTAACAACAGACTCATCGTTACCATTAAATAATTAATGAAAAAAAGTTAATTTTTAGTTATTTAAAGGTTACGCGACAACATACTTATATTTAGTTTAAACATATGAAAATTTAATTTCTCATTTATTAAAGGGTGCGACCTCATTTTTAAATTAAATAAATGAGAAATGGAATTTTCAAAAGGGTATTCGACGGCATAGTTATCGTTAAATTTAAGCATTTAAAATGACTCTCAATTGTGAAAAATTGAGAGATAAATTTATCAAATCTTATACTCCCTCGGTCCCGATTTAATGTTCTTAGTTTTACTTCGCACGGGGATTAAGAAAAATTAAATATTGTGGGTATAAAAAGTGAAGTAGGAAAGAGAATGTAGATAAGGAGTTTTTGTTGTAAGAATAACAATTGAGTCTTATTGTTCATTTTAGATAACAAAACAACTAAAAATCTTAAACTAAGACAAATTAAAAAGGAAAGTGAGAACCTTAAATCGGGACGGAGGTGTAAGTGCTCCAATTTGAGCCGTTAGTATTTTCGTTAGAAAATTAACGAAAGTTTTAACATTTCCAACATTTCTAACAAACCCTAACCTTTCTAACAAAGCAAGGGTAAAGTGGGAATTGCCATTTAAAGTTAAACCAAGAAAAGAATCTCAAAAAGCAAAAGAAATTGGAAAAATCCGAATTAGGCAAGTTGAAAAACAAACTGCTGTAATTTTTTGAATAATATTCCTCCTGTCCAAAAGCCGGCCTTGCAGCGGATGAACGGTGCACGCCGACGATACCCTCCGCGCGGATAGGATTGCCTCTCACGGGGACTATAAATTGAACCCTCCTCTCTCGCCTACACAACACATTTTACACACGTAAGCTGCATTTTGGCGAAAATTAGAGAGAAAACAGTGGGAATCCTTAGATTGCCACCATTTTCTCTTGAACCTTTCCCAATTTCACTTCAACCATTCTCATATCACTCTTAAACACACCAAGATCAAGCTTAAAACACTACTCAAGAGGAAGATTAGGGAGAAAACATAGAGGACTTAAGTGTTATCTACTTGTTTTCTCTTTGATCAACTCTATCATCAAACCCTAAACACATTCAAGCCTTGAATCCACCCAAACACAACTCCAAAACACCAAATCTTGATACTCCTCAAGTCAAACACCAAATCTTGATACTCCTCAAGTCAAATTCCAAGCCTAGGAAGATAGGGTGTCACCATTGGTAAAGCCCTCCTTCTCTAAACCCTAAAATTCCCTTTTAATCTCTTGTTCATCTTGTTCTTCTTATTTTGATTTGCTTTATGTCTAATTTAACTTAAGTCTTGACCTAAGATGGTCATATTGAAGTTCATCTTCATGAATGACCATCTCAAAGGGTCCAAATTTTAAATCTCTAGTTGATTTGTCTCTTTAATTTCATCTCTACAAAATATCCCCTTTCCCTTTGCAAAGGACATGTTTAAACCCCATAAAATTCCCCAAGGATGACTTGAATATGATAAACACTTAACACAAAGTAGTGGAATCAAGTATAGGGATGAAAATGGGGTGAACATAGATGCAAATCCCCCAAAAATCACATTTTCCCTCAAGAACATCTTGCTGTCCAGTAGCATTGTTCTGAGATCTCAGTCCATTTTCCTATTTTTTGGACATACAGAAACTTGGAATTTGGTGTTGACTACAAAACACTTTTTGTAGCCAACATCCAGATCTTTCCATACATATTTTTATTTTATTTTTTGTGTGAGTAAAACTCCTTTTTTCAAATTTTCTTTTAAAGGTCAGTTCATCAGTCTCTGGAAATCCAGATTTCATATCTGAGATTTCCAGAAGGTTTTGATCCCTCAAATAATCTCCAAAATGAAAAGTTATTTTACAGAAACCTTTTTTAAGGTGTTTTGAACATTTTTCATTCTCGAACTTTTCCCAGATTCTGGATTTTTAAAGCCCTAAAGTCCATTTCAAAATTAAGTGTCCACTGCCTTTTTCATTCTGGCAGAAATGGTTTTCAACTTCCAAAAATCTTTTGTGTTCCAAATCTCAACCCAAAAATCATCCAAAAAATCATGGGATCAGTTTAAAGCCTTAAAAAGAGTTCCCAATTTTTACTTTCCTCAGTTTCAACTTATTTTGGCCAAAACACACACACACACACACACACACACACACACAACAAAGGATTTTGAATGTTTGGAAGACTCGTTTTACGAGGCGTTCCGGGTGCACACTAACGTCCTTCCCGGCGCGTAACGTGACCTCCGAACCTAAATTTCTGATCTCGGGCATTTTTCAAAGTTTTGGCCCTCAAAACAAAAATGGCGTGGCGACTCCGTTTGATTCAAAAAAAATCGGGTACATCACAGTGGCGACTCCGCTGGGGACTAATAAGCTTTTTCTAAAAAAAATGATATTTGGTATATTGGTGGAAACCATTAAACTTCCCGTTATCGCCTCCTAACACGAGTCGGGGATAAATTGTGGTTTAACAATCCCACGTACTGGTATCATTGTTTTCAAAAAAAAAGCTTTTGAGGGTCAAGCTTTCGTCCCGGCATTAAAAATCATTTGTTGTGTGTGTTGATTTTTGGACATTTTTGTATTTGTTTTGGCCGCCTCGGAAAAAGTCAAAATTTTGACTGTCGAAATCATGTCCCTAACTGTTGGAATTTTCGTGCTTATGTGTGCATTTACTTTCAAAAAAAAAGATTTAAAAAAAAAAGAATTTCAAAAAAAAAAAGAATTTCAAAAAAAAAAAGAATTTCAAAAAAAAAGGAATTTCCAAAAAAAAAAAAAGAGAAGAAAATTTTCAAAAAAAAAAATCATGCATCATACTTTTTAAGACACATGAAAATTTTCTATTTTACTCAGAAAAGGAAGATAGACTGCTTGCACACTACGCGCACGTTGACCTTACACTGCACACTACGTCCCTAACCCGGGGAAATCCTTGTCGCGGCCCATTTGGTCTTATTACGCCTCTCGGTGCAAGCACAGGACTACCCAAACATCCCATGGAGCCTCGTGTCGACCATGCACTTGTCCGTGACACACTTTGTACGAGACCCGGTTGGTTTTTAGTCCGGTGTGTCATGCCACTGTCGTGTATAGACCTTTCCTTTCAAGCCTTGTCGGCATACCGACTCAATATCTTTCGGGGACCCTAATCGGTCGAAGTCATGCCGGTTTTCCGCCGCGAGACTTTGACCAAGATATTGACCGGCGCCTTGACTTCGGCTCGATCGGCACAAATTATACACCGACTCCCAAAGCATGACACCGAGTCATCAAGGATTAATGATTATTCCATGCCTAATTACGGCTTAAGCGACGACAAGTCAAGATCAATTGTGGACATTTATCGGTCCAAATCATGCCGACTTTTTGTCGAGCCCTCGGACATGATCTTGACTTTGACGTCGGCTTTGTCCGTAATTTACATCGAATGCTCGTTAAGACTCGATTACCCGCCGAGACTTTTAGGATCGTTTTTCTTTCGGTCGGTGGGACCCGCTTGCCCTATAGGACCCTCGCCGGGGCATCCACCTGGGAGGTCGAAATACGGGTGGAATACGAGGGGCTTATAGACGTAGTGACGGGGCCCACTGATCCAGGATCAGTAGTTTGCGAAAAAGAAGAGAAATCTTTTCCAACCGATTAGGTTAATAAAACATGTTTTAAGTAAACGTGAACAAATAATCGCATGTTGCATTAGCCCAAAGCCCAAACACCTACCCACCTTCAATTCCCACATCGAACCCTCGTGTCTTTCCCCCTGACTCCGCACAAAGCTTGGTTTCGGGCACCGGGTCACCGTTTGATCGGTTGGGAAGAGTCAAGCACATCGTCGGCTTCACCGTTTATTCCGACTCCGGGTTTCAGAATGTACGCATCGGTGGTAACGATGGGGACAACGTCACTCCGCCTCCCGGGACTCCTCAAATAGAACCGCAATGGAATCGGCTAGCCGAACAGATGAGAGTGCGACAGAAGCAGTGAAACGGCCTTATGGAGGCTATCAAAAGCCATGGATTGGCCGCCGGTCTCAACCCAGATGGCACCTTCACTGTGGAAGAAGAGGAAGACCTCAATCCCGCTCTTGGTCAACCCGACTACTCCAGGGATGCCACCACCGGCTTCCCACGGTACTACCACCGAGCCCATGCTCCTCGACCTGCAGGTCGGCCGGCTCCCCAGCTGCAGACCACTGGATCCATGCGGCTGACGGACGAGCCCGTTCGCAATGCCTCGGTAGGGACAAAGTCGATGCGAAATGCCTTCCCATGGTTGGGGATACCCCAGGAATGCCACGGCAAATTGGGATCCCGCCTCGGTTTGGAACCGATCAATCCGGCCTTCACAAACAATTCAAAGGGCCACGCGGTTTGGCATGCCGCCGGTCTGCAGTTCGGGGCCACAGTCAGGAGCCCCTCCTCAGAACGATGCTAGTTCAAACCCATCTCTCACTCAGGGACCAATGGGTAAGCAAGCCCCTGCCCCAGTTTCATCAGAATCACCAGGACCACAGTACCCCCCTGGTTACACACCCTCGCCACAGGCAGCCATGCAATTCAACAACCAGGGACAGCAGCCCGCACTCAAGCCTACTTACGGGCCTCACCCCGGAAATCCGAGCTATCCAGCTACCTCAGATCTGCCTCCATCTTCTCTGCCGATTGGAAGCCAACAGCAAGTCGCTGGGTTCTATCCCTTTGCCCAAGCTCCTACCTACACTCCCCAGGGTAATTTGGGCCAAGAACCGGTTTTCACCTACGCTTCGGGATATGGTATTCCTTCCACCAATGCACCACCAACAGCTAGTCCTCTTCCTGGCTCAAATATCGGCTCAGGCATTCCCGCTCCACCTTTGGATCCCCAATTGGCTTGGTTTATGGAGCAACACAAGGAACTGAAAGCGCAGATCGCTGAATTGACCGTCAAAAGGAACACTGCTCTTCGGCCTACAGATCCCGACTCAATTGTACCCCTGCCTCACAAGTTCGTGATGCCCAATCTCGAACTGTTTGATGGAAGTGCGTGCCCTAAAACTCACTTGGACACCTACACTTTGGCAATGAAAGCTAAGGGATGCACAAACCGGCGGTTGGTGACTACTTGATCTCTCTTTGAAGTCGGGGGCTTTGAAATGGTTTTTCCGATTGCGGCTGAAGCTAGGGCTACTTGGGAACAGATTACCAGTACTTTCACGGATAAGTATAAAGCCAACTTGGAATGGGAAACAAACAGAGTTGACCTGCAGACAACGGTGCAACGCCCTGATGAGAATATTGGGGATTTCTATAAAAGGTGGAACTTAAAGCTCAGTGAAATGGCCATTCCTCCCTCTGACGAAGAGCAGTTAGACATCTTTCATTCATGTTTGAAGCCGCATTTGAGAGCTTCCCTCAGTCACTTCCCCTACGCTGACTTGCGTGCAATGGTTAATTCCGGGGCTAAGTTCGAAAAGGCTTACAATCAGCAGCCGACTGCTGCACTCGCTACTGATACCGGGTTTCTTCCACCTCCAACACAGCTCCTGCCCAACCAAAAGGTAAAGAAGTGATTAGCTATGCGGGACAGGACTGTAACAATGCCACTTCCTTTGTTCCCAAGAAACCTGATGCATCCAGATCCCGGCTCCAAGACTTGAGAAATTTTGGGATGCCTTTGAGTGATATCTTCAGAGGTTTGTTGAGAGAAGGTTTGCTTCGGCCTTTGGAAAATTATCAGCCTAGAAACCCCAATGCTCCTTTGGATACCTCCAAGCATTGTGCCTTTCATCAGTACCACGGGCACCTGACAGATGATTGCGTCCCCCTGAAAAAGGCAATCCAAGGTTTGATTGAACAAGGGAGGTTAGAGGTTCCTGAAGGGCCTAATACTATCAATAACCCGCTCCCTAGAAATAACTACATGAGTGTCAACATGATCGAGTTTGGTGGTTCAAGACTTGGGAACATAATGGAGTTTGACTCCTCCCTTTGCGAGGTCAATGAACCAGTCATCGCAGGCAAGAAAAATGGTTGGATTGAGCAAGAAGAAGTCCTGATGGAAAGACCTGCAATAGCTCCCATCTCCAGCGTCGAAGAATAGATGCATGGTCCAACAGCAAAGAGCGGCTAGACTAGGGGCTACCTATCTCTAAAATAGTCTTTTAGTCAACCTTCGTAGGTTCTAGTATTTTTCTTTCACCTAAGTCCATCTTGGACACTTGTCGGTTTTGTCCACCTCGAATGTTGTGGAAAGATAGCTTAACTATCATTTAAAATTTATATATATATAAGTCTTTCTTCTTTTCTTGCTAGACTCGAGACATCACTTGCACACCCACGTTACGCTTAATTGAAATGGTTTTATCCTAGATGATCACTTGTGCTGCTCAACCACTAATTCTTTGAAATGATTAATATTTAAATTAATTGGAGTGAGAAAATCAATTGATATCCCTCTCAAATTGGGGCTTACCAACTCCCCATCTTGCATCTCATATGCTCACATCCCTTTCATCAGCCTCATCATCTCGTTGTTCGATGAATTTGTATGGATCTTTTCTCATTTAAAGCTTAGGCAAGCAATGAAGACTTAATCTCAGGTCATCTGGTAGGGATTGCGGTTGAAGCCTTTCACCCATAGGAAAGCCATTACCTCACCCTCACTAAACACTACCCTTTCATTTCAAGATCGGCATGTTTTGAAACCCTGTTTAGCCATCACCTTTGCTCCTTATTGAGAGAAGTCCAAGCAACGCCAAAGAAGTTAGCGTCGAGAGTCGGCGATGCATAAAATGTTCAAGTTGTGAAGGAAGGAAAGATAATTCTCAACTCCTCAAAGAGGCCTTCTGAATTCTCAAAAGAATGATTTTAAAATCCTCAGAATCTCGGATATAATTCCAAGCTCATCAGGAAGCCTTCCAAAAAAAAAAAAAAAAAAAAAAGGGCTCTCCAATGATCAAAAAGGAGCCCGAATTCTCGCAAGTTCACAAAATTTCTCGATAGCTTGGACTTCCTCTTATCAATACCTTAAACCAATCCCAAGCCATCCTCTTAATTTTAGAGGATACTCCCATCACCATTACCCTCGCCTTTGGCCAAGGTCAAAATTTGACCTCTCATCCTTAGGGACAATCAATCTTCCCTGCCATAGATTTTCCAAACACATCCCTGCAAGCCAACCTCTCATCTTTAGAGGTTCAGTCAGCAAAAGGCCCAGCCGAACCCTCACTTTAAGAGGTCATAACTCCCAAAATTACCCGATGGCCGATTGAAGCCCGGAAACCCAGCTGCAAT
Source organism: Adenophora triphylla var. japonica (assembly GCA_022495995.1). Lineage (NCBI taxonomy): Eukaryota > Viridiplantae > Streptophyta > Magnoliopsida > Asterales > Campanulaceae > Adenophora > Adenophora triphylla. Next base: position 1,073,425 of record JAFEMH010000039.1, on the reverse strand, counting down.
TCCTATCGGATAGCAATTTCATCGTAAAATCTAAATCAAATTAATGGTTCATTGCTTGCTTAAATTGGAATCTAATCCATTTTGGCTCAAAATTACCAATCAAAGATTGTGCAAATTCAAATTTGATTCATGTGAGCATAATTCATTTCTACTCCACAAACACTTGCCGTGGATGTCCCACTGGGGCTTCGCATCCGTGTCTTTCATGGACACTCTAAGGGGATATGTTATTCAAATCTCCAATCCTCAAATTCCCCTGAAGACCTCAAAGTCTTGAATTTTCACAGTCATTCTCTCTTCATTCAGGATATACCCGAACTACGGCGACCTGAGCTCTTCATAATGGAGGGAACGTAGGCAACCAGAAATGGTCCGGTCGAAATCACAAACAAATCTCAAAAAAAATAAAAAAAAATCCGGTCTCATCAAGGATCGTCCCTATACACTTTCCATCTTTTCGAGCTTGATTCTCGATATCAGTTGATTTTCTCCTTGTGATTAATCAAATTATTTGTTCATATCAGATTTAAGAGTTGAATAACCCGAACATTAACAAAGGGTTTTAAGCAGCCTTGTGATCATCATGAATAAGACAAGTTTTCAAGTGTCTCGACAAGTCTTCTCTCTCTCCATCCTAGGAAAATAGAGCCAAACACTGTCTTTCTGTCAGCAGGGGCTTCCATACACTTTTCCACGCCTTGTGATGCTTATACTCTCTCAAAAGAGTCAAACCTAAAGTGAGTGTGTATACACAAAATCAGGATTCATTCCCACTTTTCGAAAGATGTGCCCCTGCACGTAAACGTTTCTGAGTCTTGTCCAGTGACTGGTTGACTAAGATGTGAAAAGATGGGTACCCCCTCGGCCACATAATGACTCTGTCTGCAATAAGACTGCTCTGAATTTCTTCACGTTGGGGCTTGCTAAGCGGTTCTCCTGTGTTCTCCCGTACGCCTCTTCAAGCTGGGGCTTCTATAGTCATCTTTGAGTCCACATTGGGTTCTTCACTCCGAGATAGATTCGCCAAGTCACTTCTTCAAAGTCTGGACTTTGCCTACTCAGGATCCGGGGGCTTTGTCAAGCTGGTCCTTTGGACCTGAATTTTATCAAGTCACAAGAAAGGTCTAGTCACATCAACAACTAGGTTTTCAGCCTCAGAACTTGGTACATAGCAGCTTCCCGTAGCATTGGAACTTAAGATATGGGTTTCTCCCTGCATTAGCAATTTCATCAAATCATTCTCCGAACAAGGTTTCGGCCGAAGTCATAGCTCACCCAAATGAAAGAGGCAGCATCAGCTTCAAATGACCAAGATTGAGAGGGAAACTGTCAACCAAGACCCGGGATCCGAATCCAATCTCATCAAAATTGAGGTCCATGTGATACTGCTGACAAAACCTCACCAACAACCGCTGTTTAAATCGCGATCAAGGGTTCTCATCCCCCACGTGCTCAAAATCTGTTCCAAACAGTCTCCAGACACATACATCACCATGCATCCCCACAAAAATCTCCCAAGGGCTCATGTAGCATGCACAAAACTTGAATCAATAGGAAAAATCCTAAGTGATTGAAAATCATAAATCGTAATTTCCCTGCCAAAAAGCGTAGGCTAAGTGCATCTTCGAAAGCAAGTAAATGCATCATATCATAATCATTTTTGGTTCCATGCATGCATCTGTCATCATGAATGCCATATATGCATCTTCCTCTTCACTAACGAATGCAGGAATTCGGCAAGGATGATCTTCACCAAAGACGACCTCAAATGGATGAAAACATCCCCCAACATCCACAAACATATGAAGACCGCCTCCAGTGTCTACAAATCGGTCAGGGACGCCAAGCTCTCCAATACAATTCGGTCAGAGACGCAAAGCTCTCCAATACAAATCGGTCAGGGACGCCAAGCTCTCCAATACAAATCGGTCAGGGACGCCAAGCTCTCCAATACAGTTCGGTCAGAGATGCCAAGTTCTCCAATACAAATCGGTCAGAGACGCCAAGTTCTCAAAATGCAAATCAGTCAGAGACGCCAAGTTCTCCAATACAAATCGGCCAGGGATGCCAAGTTCTCCAAATACAAATCGGTCAGGGACGCCAAGTTCTCAAATACAAATCGGTCAGGGACGCCAAGTTCTCAAATACAATGCGGTCAGAGACACTAAGTTCTCAAAAGCAAGAAGTCCCAATGTGAAGACAAGCTCAACAACCTCTACAAGGTTGACGATCACCAGCAAGATACAGACTCAACAAAACTCCTCCTTCAGGTCAAAATGCCTCCAAAGACAGCAAATCGTCGGCAGAAACCGTCCCACGAACGGCAACCTAACAACTCTTCATCAACATCAGCCGTAGCCTCAGTCCTTCCGGCAGCTACAAGTAAGCACAGCACAGGTATGAAAGCATATCTTAGTCAACTACTTTTCTAAAAGAACATTATCATCAAAAACTCGGGTAACTCCCAAATACTGTCAAACCATCAAAGACCATCCCCAGCAGTTTTCGAACTACGACTGGCTTGATTCCTCTTAAGGATACGTAGGTAGCCTACCATAGGTCCAGCCGCTTGACCAACACGGTCACCCTTTTTCCCCGATAATCATCATAAACTCTAATCTTCCCCTGCGAGAATGCCCTCAAACAGTCTCCCTCAACCTCGACTTAGAATCATACTCCTGAACTAGGTCCCCATTTAGATTCATACTCCTGAACTAAACCTCGACTTAGAATCATACTCCTGAACTAGGTCCCCATTTAGGTTCATACTCCTGAGCTAAGTCCCCATTTAGATTCATACTCCTGAACTAAACCTCGACTTAGAATCATACTCCTGAACTAGGTCCCCATTTAGGTTCATACTCCTGAACTAAGTCCCCATTTAGATTCATACTCCTGAACTAAACCTCGACTTAGAATCATACTCCTGAACTAAGTCCCCATTTAGATTCATACTCCTGAACTAAACCTCGACTTAGAATCATACTCCTGAACTAGGTCCCCATTTAGGTTCATACTCCTGAACAAAACCTCGACTTAGAATCATACTCCTGAACTAGGTCCCCATTTAGGTTCATACTCCTGAACAAAACCTCGATTTAGAATCATACTCCTGAACTAAGTCCCCATTTAGGTTCATATTCCTGAACTAAAATCCACCAAAGGACCATCCATCCCAAACCGTCAAAGGGAAATCATTTCAAATCAAGGTTCGAGGCACCTAAGACGCCATCTCCAAGGTTCGAGGCACCTAAGATGCCATCATCAAGGTTCAAGGCACCTAAGACTCCATCATTAAGGTTTGAGGCACCTAAAATGCTATCACACACAACACTAGGAAAAGCGATAAAATGCAATCATCCCCTAATTCGACAAACCAAAACCATAGGGTGACTTCCCGAAAAAAAGTCAGATCTTAGGGTGACTTCCCAAAAATAGTCAGATCTTAGGGCGACTTCCCCAAAACAGTCAAAACCTTAGGGTGACTTCCCAAAAACAGTCAGATTACAGGGCGACTTCCCAAAAATAGTCAAACCACAGGGCGACTTCCCAAAAATAGTCAAACCATAGGGCGACTTCCCCAAAATAGTCAAACCATAGGGTGACTTCCCAAAAATAGTCAGACCTTAGGGTGACTTCCCAAAAACAGTCAGATTACAGGGCGACTTCCCAAAAATAGTCAGATCATAGGGTGACTTCCCAAAAATAGTCAGATCATAGGGCGACTTCCCCAAAATAGTCAAACCACAGGGCGACTTCCCAAAAATAGTCAAACCATAGGGTGACTTCCCAAAAATAGTCAGATCTTAGGGTGACTTCCCAAAAATAGTCAGATCTTAGGGCGACTTCCCCAAAACAGTCAAAACCTTAGGGTGACTTCCCAAAAACAGTCAGATTACAGGGCGACTTCCCAAAAATAGTCAAACCACAGGGCGACTTCCCAAAAACAGTCAGATTACAGGGCGACTTCCCAAAAATAGTCGAACCATAGGGTGACTTCCCAAAAATAGTCAGATCTTAGGGTGACTTCCCAAAAATAGTCAGATCTTAGGGCGACTTCCCCAAAACAGTCAAAACCTTAGGGTGACTTCCCAAAAATAGTCAAACCACAGGGTGACTTCCCAAAAATAGTCAGATCATAGGGTGACTTCCCGAAAATAGTCAGATCATAGGGCGACTTCCCAAAAATAGTCAGATCTTAGGGCGACTTCCCCAAAAATAGTCAAATCTTAGGGTCAAAGACCCGAACTACGGCCGGCTTGATTCCCACTAGGGATACGTAGGTAGCCTATCGCTAGGTTCAGCCACTCGATCACTCGATCATCCCGCCAAATATGGAGCCTTACTCTTATCGACGACCCCGCTTCCTTCGAAAGCACCGTCACCGAGGGGCTACTGTAAGTGCTCCAATTTGAGCCGTTAGTATTTTCGTTAGAAAATTAATGAAAATTTTAACATTTCCAACATTTCTAACAAACCCTAACCTTTCTAACAAAGCAAGGGTAAAGTGGGCATTGCCATTTAAAGTTAAACCAAGAAAACAATCTCAAAAAGCAAAAGAAATTGGAAAAATCCGAATTAGGCAAGTTGAAAAACAAACTGCTGTAATTTTTTGAATAATATTCCTCCTGTCCAAAAGCCAGCACTGCAGCAGATGAACAGTGCACGCTGACGATACCCTCCGTGCGGATAGGATTGCCTCTCACAGGGGACTATAAATTGAACCCTCCTCTCTCAGTCTACACAACACATTTTACACACAGAAGCTGCATTTTGGCGAAAATTAGAGAGAAAACAGTGGGAATCCTTAAATTGCCACCATTTTCTCTTGAACCTTTCCCAATTTCACTTCAACCATTCTCATATCACTCTTAAACACACCAAGCTCAAGCTTAAAACACTACTCAAGAGGAAGATTAGGGAGAAAACATAGAGGACTTAAGTGTTATCTACTTGTTTTCTCTTTGATCAACTCTATCATCAAACCCTAAACACATTCAAGCCTTGAATCCACCCAAACACAACTCCAAAACACCAAATCTTGATACTCCTCAAGTCAAACACCAAATCTTAATACTCCTCAAGTCAAATTCCAAGCCTAGGAAGATAGGGTGTCACCATTGGTAAAGCCCTCCTTCTCTAAACCCTAAAATTCCCTTTTAATCTCTTGTTCATCTTGTTCTTCTTATTTTGATTTGGTTTATGTATAATTTAACTTAAGTCTTGACCTAAGATGGTCATCTAGAAGTTCATCTTCATGAATGACCATCTCAAAGGGTCCAAATTTTAAATCTCTAGTTGATTTGTCTCTTTAATTTCATCTCTACAAAATATCCCCTTTCCCTTTGCAAAGGACATGTTTAAACCCCATAAAATTCCCCAAGGATGACTTGAATATGATAACCACTTAAAACTAAGTAGTGGAATCAAGTTTAGGGATGAAAATGGGGTGAACATAGATGCAAATCCCCCAAAAATAACATTTTCCCTCAAGAACATCTTGCTGTCCAGTAGCATTGTTCTGAGATCTCAGTCCATTTTCCTATTTTTTGGACATACAGAAACTTGGAATTTGGTGTTGACTACAAAACACTTTTTGTAGCCAACATCCAGATCTTTCCAGAAATATTTTTATTTTATTTTTTATGTGAGTAAAACTCCTTTTTTCAAATTTTCTTTTAAAGGTCAGTTCATCAGTCTCTGGAAATCCAGATTTCATATCTGAGATTTCCAGAAGGTTTTGATCCCTCAAATCATCTCCAAAATGAAAAGTTCTTTTATAGAAACCTTTTTTAAGGTGTTTTGAACATTTTTCATTCTCGGACTTTTCCCAGATTCTGGAGTTTTCAAGCCCTAAAGTCCATTTCAAAATTAAGTGTCCACTGCCTTTTTCATTCTGGCAGAAATGGTTTTCAACTTCCAAAAATCTTTTGAGTTCCAAATCTCAACCCAAAAATCATCCAAAAAATCATGGGATCAGTTTAAAGCCTTAAAAAGAGTTCCCAATTTTTACTTTCCTCATTTTCAACTTATTTTGGCCAAAACACACACACACACACACACACACAACAAAGGATTTTGAATGTTTGGAAGACTCGTTTTACGAGGCGTTCCGGGTGCACACTAACGTCCTTCCCGGCGCGTAACGTGACCTCCGAACCTAAATTTATGATCTCGGGCATTTTTCAAAGTTTTGGCCCTCAAAACAAAAATGGCGTGGCGACTCCGTTTGATTAAAAAAAAATCGGGTACATCACAGGAGGTAGTACTCAATTACAAACAAATGAGAAATGAATAGCTTAGTTTTTAAATTTAAATATATGAGATATTGAGTATCAATTGAGAAAATTGAGGGCTATATTTATCAAGTTTTTATACTCAATTATCAACAAATAAGAAATGAATGTCTCAGTTTTTAAATTTAAACATCTGAGAAATCGATAGATGAATTTATCAAGTTTTTATACTCAATTATTAACAAATAAGAAGTGAATGTCTAAGGTTTATACTCAGGTGTGAACAAATGAGAAATGAATGTCCCAAAAGTTGAGTATTAATTTTGAAGAATTATAGATGAAGTTATTAGTTTTATACTCAAATATAAACAAATGAGAAATGAATATCTTAATTTTATACTCAAGTGTAACAACTTTCTCAGATTTTACAAGAGAAAAATGAAATTTTTTATTTTAAAATTTGAATAATATTATGAGTGTACTTGTTTGAATCATCTCGATGATACGCTTAAACCGATGGTTTCGAATTATTTTTTCGATTTCTAGATTTGAGATATTGCATTTTAAAATTTTGAGAAAAAAAAAAGAAAGAGAGAGAGAGAGAGAAGCGCTGACTAGGTATGGGTAAGGGTCTGCTGACGTGTGGGTGGTAGGCGCGTGTGCATGTGTGGTCAAATGAAGGAAGGACAATATGGTCCACGAAAATTTCAAAGACTTTTTGGCGAGCTTCGAAAATTGTTGTCTGTATTAATCGTTTTCATTTGACTAGTGGACTTATTGATTAAAACTAAATTAAAAAACAAACATCAAAGAAAGGTTAATCTAAAGGAAAATAATGAAGTTACAAAAAAGTGTTACAAAATTTGGTTTACTAAATGATGTGTTAAAATTTTATTGGTGTTTTTAATTAAAATATAGTGAGTCCACAATCAATGCTACCAAATAAAATATCATATAATTTTGTATTTATCTTTTTGTAAACTTTTTTTTTACCGCTAACATTGGCCCTAATTTAAAAGGTGAAAAAAAAATAGTTAAAAAGGACTTGGCCAACATCACCATGTGAAGGCCTTGCCTTGCATTTCTTCCTGGTCAAATCAATTGAAAAGGTGTTTTTTTTTTGTTAATATTACTTTATTACCCCAAGGCTTACTTTGGGGACTAGCAATTTCATATTTTTCATTTTAAGGCTTAAAATTTCATTTTATATTAATTTGGGATCTAAACAAGAATTTCGTTAGATATTTAACAAATAATAATAAAAATTGCATGCACCAATGATTGTATATCTTTTATTTAAGACACTTTTTGACGCGGCTCGAGTTTCGAGGTTTTATATGAAACCACGAATCATGTGTGTAACCCATACTATAAAACCAACATAATACGTGTTTAGAAACCTGTTTAACAAATGAGTCCAACTGGCTCGACAACAAAACCAATAACCACTGCATGTTAACTGACTCAAGTGATAAACATAAAAACCTAGAGTTATACACAACTCTATATAACCTAAAACCCCAAGTCAAGCATTATACATGTCTACTGTGAGTATCCCAATCTGACTCGTGACCTTTTATAAGTGCCTTTTAATATAATAAAAGTGCACTAGGGGCGTTTTAGTACATTCTCATCTCATTCCTAGGACTCCGCGGGCTTTTCGTAAGTTTCTTGGGCTGGAAGTACCCGTTGGACGTTAATCCAGGTCTAAGGACCTATGGGGAATTATCCAATTTGGACCTTTAAGGAATTATTCAAGAGGGTTCCAGAATCTGCGACCTTGCATGCTTCTAGAAAGAAAACGGTTATGGCCCCCTCTGTCGTGCGACGGAATGTGCCACTGGAAAAGCTAATCGTTGCGTCGTGCGACACTCTTAGCCACCTCCCATGCAACTATAAATTGAGCCCTTCCCCTCTCATTTCAGGATTCGACTCCTTAGCGTTACTCTGTTGAAATCATTCCAGAATACTCACACTAGCCCAAAACACACACAAACATCCACCAATTCTCTCTCAATTCTCTCTCTCTCACACACAATTCAACATACACTTTCATACACATTGAAGATCCGAGTCTCATATCTCCTTCTGTGTTCTAATCTTATTTCTGATGCTGAATTGAAGGTCTCTATACCTAAATTGGTATAGAGATTGAAGATCTACGAGGGTAACACATCTTAATTCTCCTTCTCTTTCTCTATTTTCATTACTTAGTGTAATTGCTATGTTTAATATGTTGTTTGGTCTAGAACCTGATTAGATTTGTCATGCCATGTTATAGTCTCAGATTTGCATTTAGTATGCATTGCTTTGCAAGTTTGTAATCATGCTTCTCATATTAATATGCTTTGTGCTTAAAATGCGAAGGTGAGTGTGGATCATTCCATATCCACACTCATCTGAGTTTTGATCTCTCTTTGAGGTCTTCGTGGCCTGTTTTCTATATCTGTTGATCTCAATTTACCATTCATTGTCTCTGTAATCAATCCATTGTAAAGCATCTACAGATGGCATGGTGTGTCACGCGACATACTTGGCCATGACAGGTCCTGTGTCGTGTGACACACCTAGCCCATCTACAGCAGGTCCTTTCAGTTGTAATCTGTTCTAATCAATGTAATCGGGATGTGACCCCCGCACCAAGTGGCTCACAAATTGTATTTCTCTCATTTTTGTAATGAAAAGCAAAGCATATAAACACATTTTTGTCTCACACAAATTGCACACACTTATGAATGATTTGGATGTTATTTTCTAGAAAGACTCATTTGCGAGGCGTGTTAGGTGAACTCTCGGTTCTTCCCAACACGTAACCTGACCCCCGAACCCTCTCTCTGATTTCACAAAAATGGTTTTTCAATGTTTTCCATAAAACGGCGTGGCGACTCCTTTCTTTCACTTTTACATATCTACCGTCCTATTTCCAAACCAAAATTTTCATACGGGGTATGTTCAGTCTACCCAAAATACAGAGTTTAAGTAACTCGGTACAACCACCGTCCTCACAAACATAAACATATAATAGCTCCATAGAGCAACTACCCAAAAGAGCAACAACCAGCTCCGAGATCCAGGCTAAGTCGTGCCTTACTTTGCTGAAAGCCACTTGGGATAAAAGGAAAACAAATAAACAAAGAAACGAGGTGAGTCAAAACTCAATAAGTTACTAATGCAACTACATGACATGCTATCATGCACAAAGTAATATAATAATAAGGTGTTCGGTTTGGTGTCATCTAAGTTGGGGACGCCTAAATTAGGAGAGTAAACAAGCAAATTCGGAATTCTTGACACATTCGAGGGGAGTGACCGCGCAAAATGGGACGCGCGACCGTGCCAAGTTTTTGTACAAAGGGATCGATCGTGCCCTGGGAAGGGGCGATCGCGCCCTATGCCGGATTTGGCCTCTTCAGCGACAGATTTGGCCAAGGGTTGTAAAATCCTGCAGGTTAGGAGTAGGGCATATAAATAAGCCTACCCCCAACCATATTAGTTGTTGCTTTTGCTCATCTGTTTCTCTAGATATAGGGTTTGCGCAAAAAGGAATTCTTTGCCAAGAATTCGTGCATTTGATTAGAGATTGTAATCGGTTGATTTCCAGAAGATAATAATATTCTCTATCTCTGCCCGTGGACATAGCCAAGTTGGTGAACCACATATATTTGTGTGTTGTGTGATTGTTGCTTGTTTTCTATCTTCTACATAGACTCTATTCTAACACAAGGCATTCTTAATAAGTATTGTTATCATCAATTAGCATGTAGCACATAAATGAGAGGCTATTCCACTCATCATACATCACATAATGCTGAATTAAACACCTAACAAAGGATACGGATCGAGTTTCTCCCTCCGATCGTCTTCACCAGTCTTATTTCTCCATATCATTTCAAAACTATTATTGCTGATGTTTGTGTTGTTGTCGCAGTACACATATCAATTTGAATGTTGTTGATGCAGTACAATAGTGATCTGGTATCCAATATCAAATCGAGTGGACTCCAGTCCATACAACCTGAAATAGCCCGATATATAGCTAGCCAAAGTCATTTTTATTGCTGTAACAGTGGGAGCTATTACCCTAGTGAACAGAATAAAAGTGATGGGCTAGGCCCAACAATTAAAGCCCAACATTCCAGATGTTACAAAGACAATACCATAGAATGAGACAACCCAATTACTACAACATCAAAGGTCCAACGACAAAGACCAGTCGACCTAGCTCATTGTCCGACCATCCTTGGTCCCGACCTAGCTTCGTCGGACATACGATCGTCTACTTGTATAATTTCTATCTGGCCAAGGCACAAAGTCAGGACGACCTCGAATACTCAGGCGACCTCGACCTATAGACACATGCGCCTATCTACGACCCAACCCGTAACGGTCTCCTATAATCACGGAGATCGTTACGCCTACATTGTCTCCACGATTTAAGGGATTCAATATGATCCTACATCACTACTATATACACCAGACAACATTTAACGTTGAAAGGTAATGTATTCTTGGTTATTAAGAGATCACGTTGTTCAATACAGTTTCATATAAGCTCATAACACTATATCTCATCATCACGCCGAAGGGTATTAGCCGGATACCAATCTGGCTAGTCGTTTGTTCGCGGTTTCAGATCACATTAGCTAGGGATCAACCTATGGCTGAGAGACAAAGGACCCTCTCTAGGAGGGAACCCCACCGTGACGAGAGACAAAAATCTAACCCAGTCTCCCATCAAAGTAGCGACCTGGATGCTAGGGAGCTCCTCAACTTAAAATGAAGATAGATGATATGGAGGCAGATAGGATAGCCACCAATGGGAAGGTCAAAATAAATGACTGTACTCTTCGCCCTTAGCCAAGGATATGCTCGACAAAGGACCTCCTACAGGCTTCAAGCTGCCCATGGTGGAAAAGTACTCGGGCGCGACCAATGCCTTGAATCACATGCATCACTTTGAGGCCACTATGTGTTTGGTCTCTTCTGAGGATGACGTGTTATGCAAGGCATTACCAGCACCTTCACAGGTGCAACACTAACTTGGTTCCGTGGTCTAACCACTGGATGCATCACATCATGGAGTTATATGATAAGGAAGTTCCTCGAAAGGTTCTCTACAGCTAGCGTAAGAAAACAGTCACTGATCTGAACAACATGACTCAGGGAAAGACGGAGAGCACTATGAGCTACTTTACCAGGTTCAAAGAGTTGGTCAAACAAATAGAGGAAAAGCTCACGGATAGGGAGGTCATCAACTGCTTTAGAAATGGAGTGTCCTTGCCCGATCTGGATTACGAGCTCCAGGTTAGGAAGGCGATCACGAGGAAAGAGCTGTTTGAGAGGGCCTATGATGTGGCCGTGGCTGAGGAACGGAAGGAGCAAGAGAAAGAAAAAGGCTCAAAACATTCTGAAGTTAGTGAGTCGAAAAAGGGGCACATGTAAAGAATAACGTCAACAAGGGGAAAAACAGAACTAGGGCGACTGAAAGAGTCCCTGAAAACTTCACCCCACTCACAGTTAGTCGGACTTTTTTTTTCTTTTTTCTTAAAAAGAAGGGGATCAACACATTTCACCGCTCCCCCCTTGATGCACTTCACAGAGGCGCCTAGCTATGCTAGGGAGGGCAATGTCATTCCCTCTAACCACTGGTGGGGGAATCGAACCCATGACCTCCAGGTTGGAAGCCATGAATCCTAACCATCAGGCTAAGACCCCACGTGCCACAGTTAGTCGGACTGAGTTTATGAACACGGTCGACCTAGGTCCTCCTGCCCCAATGAACATCCAAAATAAATTCTGAAGGGATAATGGTAGGTACTGTGAGTATCATAAGGACACCGGGCACAGCACGGAAGAAAATATGAGTTTGAAGAGGAACATCCAAAAGTGGGTGAATGAAAGAAGGTTGGATAGGCTTGTAAAGGGAGATCGTCCTGCAGGAGGAGATCGACCTAAAAAAGGTGTGTCTGAGCCAAGGCAACCTAGATTGACGTTGGGGGTAATTGCTGAGGAGACGAGCAACACTACGCTCAAACACAAGATCTTCCAGTTAAGCAAAGCTCCCTATGTACCCCCAGAAGCTTGTTCAAGAGGAGGTAATCAGTTTCTATCCCTATGAGCTGGCTGCCAGCATGGCTGCAAGGGAGAAGATTTTGGTGATTCCAGGGCTCATTGATGAATGCACGTCAAGTAGAATCTTGGTCGACACGAGGGCCTGCAAGGACATTTTATATTACAAAACTTTCTTAGACATGGGATTAACAGACGCCATATTGTCACCATACTCAGGTCGATTAGAGGGCTTCATTAATCATAGGGTTGATGCCAAAGGGCAGATAGAGCTGGAGGTCGACATCGGACATCATCCCTTAAGGACAACGGCTAAGGTAACATTTATAGCCATTGATGTTATAAGTGATTACCATGCTATACTGGGTATACCTGAGCAGGTCGCTCTAGGGATGGTGCCTTCAATTCCCCATCAAAGGGTCAAGTTTCCCACCATGTTGGAAGTTGGGTGCGTCCTAAGCACGGCTAGAGAATATCTGGATCACGTGCTTCGATCCAAGAAGAAAAGGGAGTTGGAAATTGACACTCCAAAGGCAAGCTGGAAATTCTCAAAGTTTGTCAGCACTACTTCCAGATTATCCACGATCTAGTGTATAGAAGAGGCGACATATCCCTCAAATGACCACGTCATGACTGAGCTGACACGTCCCTCTGAAAACACTTGGGTCGCAGTAGATACAGTTTTGGTCGACCAGATCATCATTGGCGACCTATGCCTCCAAATCAACCAAAACTCAGGGGCCTCCAACGGGGAAATAGCTGCTGAGATAGATGACATGATCGAAGAGGAAGCTCCACACTTGGGAACTGATGAAAGAAAAAGGGTCAGAGAGATCATCATTGAAACTCTGCAGTTTAGAGACGGCCCAAAACTGGAACCGGTGGATGAGCTGGAAGACATAGAAGTCAACTCATCGTACCCTGAGCAAAAAATCAGAATAGGAAGTCAATTAACATCAAAAGAAAAGGTAGAAATAATTGACCTATTGAAGGAAAGCACAAATGTCTTTGCTTGGAGGGTAGAAGACATGAGGGGTGTCAAAGAGTACGTCGTAGTGCATCGTTTGGAAGTCAACCCTACTATGAAATTCAAAATCCAGAAGCTAAGGGTTTTTGCTACAGACAAATAAATGGCCATCAAACAAGAGGTAAATAAACTTCTTAGTGCAGGCATAATCAAGGAGGCGTCCTACACTACTTGGCTGGCAAATGTGGTGATGGTCAAAAAGGCTAATGGAAAGTGGAGGATGTGCATCGACTTCACCGATCTAAATCTATCATGCCCAAAGGATAGTTACCCACTCCCACGGATAGATAAATTGGTTGACTCAATAGTTGGATATGCCACCCTCAGTTTCCTTGATGCTTATTCAGGATACCACCAGATCAGAATGTATGAGGATGACATTGAAAAGACAGTCTTCCAAGCTACTGGAGGGATATATTGCTACAATAAGATGCCATTCGGGCTGAAAAATGCTGGAGCTACCTATCAGAGGATGGTGAATAGAGTCTTTGCTAGTCAGACTGGCCAAAACATGGAGGCCTACATCGACGATATGGTCATCAAAACTAAGACTGGTCATCATGTGGTCGACCTAAAGGAAACGTTTGCCAATCTACGAGCAAACGACATGAAGCTAAATCCGAGCAAGTGTGTATTTGGGGTAGTTGCAGGCAAGTTTCTAGGGTTCATGGTATCACAAATAGGCATTGAATCTAATACAAAAAATATAAAGGCCTTGGTAGAGATGCAAGGGCCTACGTGCATCAAGGACGTCCAACGATTGAATGATAGGGTCGCAGCTCTGGGTCGCTTCATATCCAAATCAGCGCAGAGGTCTCTCCCCTTCTTCAAAACTTTGAGGGGGATGAAAAACTTTGAGTGGATGGCCGAATGTTCCTTGTCGTTCCAACAGCTCAAAGAATACCTCACCTCTCCACCATTGCTGAGCAGCTCGATCCAAGGAGAGAGTTTGTACGTCTACCTATCAGCTGGAGATCGAGCAATAGCTGCAGTTTTGGTCAGAGTGGAAAATGGCCTTCAGAAGCCAATCTACTATGTAGGCAAGGTCTTGTCCGACTTAGAAGGGCGATACTTCAATGCTAAAAAGGTCGCCTACGCCTTAGAGGTAGCAGCCAGAAAGCTTAAAGCTTACTTCTCTTCTCACCCTATTGTTGTACTAACTAATGCTCCATTGAGAAAGATATTGCACAAACCAGAAAGCTCAGGTCGACTGCTCAACTGGTCTATAGAATTGACGGAGTTCGACATTGAATATAGGCCTCGAAAATCATTGGAAGCTCCACCTTTGGCAGATTTCTTGGTCGAGCTTACGTTCACCAAGGAGGATAATAGGGAGAGTACCCCAAAAGAAAGCTTGAAAGGGAAAGAACAATCACCCCAACAGACAAGGAGCTTACCCAATAATTGCTGGAAGGTTTACTCGGATGGTCTGCTACTAGGGACGTTAGTGGAGCTGGAATTGTGTTGATTGAGCCAGAGACTGGTAGAGCTTTTGAAGAATCCCTAAGGTTCAAATTCCAAGCCTCCAACAACCAGTTGGAGTATGAGGCCTTGATTGCAGTATTTGAATATGCCAAGTGCTTTATAGCAACCAAGATCATAGCTTATTGTAACTCCCAACTGATTGTGAATCAAGTCAAGGGAGAGTATGAAGTGATCAACCCAGTTCTGATCAAGTACTGCGAACTGGTGAAGAGGTTGGTCCAAGACTCAGAGTTTTGGGAAATACGAAGGGTAGGTCGCGAAGAAAATGAGTTGGCCGACCTACTCTCCAAACTAGCTACCTCAGACGAGTGACATGGAGAGCCAATCTCATACTTAAAGCATCCAGCATACGAAAAAGTGCAGGTTCTATGCTCGGTCTACGACTAAGTGTTGGATTGGTGAAATGAAGGCTTACATTGAAACAGGCGAGCTGCCAGCTGACGAGCAAAAAGCGAGAGCAATCAAGAAGAAGTCCCCTAGATTTGTTATACAAGGGGACGCACTGTTTAGAAGATCATTTGTGAAACCATTGTTGAGGTGTGTTCATCCTATGTATGTTCATCAACTCTTGCTCGAGGTGCATATTGGAGTATATGGTGGACACCCAGAGGCCAGAACTTTGGTAGACAAGATACTCACCTTAGGATATTATTGGCCTCATATAAGAGAAGATGCTCGTGAGTTCGTGCAAAAGTGTGACAAGTGTCTGAGGTACGCCGACCTAACAAGGCTCCCTACAACTGAACAAACACCTGTGATCACAGCTTGGCCGTTCGACATGTGGGGGGTTGATTTGATCGGACCCTTCCCACCCGCCCAAGGAAATTGTAAGTATGTAATTATGGCCATTGATTATTTCACCAAATGGATTGAGGCAAAGCCTTTGGCAAAAATAATAGAGGAAAATGCCATAAACTTCATCCATGATTATATTTGGTGCCGCTTTAGGGTGCCACATTCAATTGCTTCAGACAACGGGCTACAGTTTTCCACATCTTTTGAAACAAAAATGAATAGATTGGGGGTTAAGTACTGGAAGTCGTCGGTCGCTTATCCTCAAGGTAACGGACAAGCAGAGGCAGTGAATAAATTGGTACTGACAGCACTAAGTAAGGGCCTAATTGGTCGAGCTGGCAGATGGTTGGACGAACTACCCTTCTCTATGGGCAATACGCACAACCATCCGGGGGCCTACAGGAGAAACCCCATTTGCCCTTACTTTTGGATCCAATCGGAGGCCATGACACCTGTCGAGCTACGAATCCCTACATCTAGGGTGGTTTTATTTGATCAGAACCAGAATAAATCCAACAAGTTGCTCGACTTAGACCTAATAGACGAGAAACAGATGATTGCTCAGCTTACAATGGTAAACTACAAGCAGAAAACTAAGGGTTATCATGACAAAAAGGTCAAGAAGAGGTCGTTCAACATTAAGGACTATGTGCTAAGGAAGATCGAGGTAACTGGAAGGAAAGCTGGATATAATAAGTTATCTATGAACTGGGAATGACCCTACATCGTCACCAAAATTGTTAAGGAGGGGACCTACATGATTGGCCATCCAGGTGGTGACGAGCTGAAACATCCTTGACATGCTATCCACTTAGTTAGATACTATTTCTGATAAAGCTCTTTAAGCAATGATCTACTTCATCAATGAAATGGGGTTACCCCCGAAAAGTTCTATTCACAAACTATGTTAAATTTGTATCTTATTCAATTCAGGTCCGACTCTTAGTCGATCTCGAAATATCAAACAGACTCGACTAAAGTCCTAAGTCAACCTCATTCTTAACAGGTTCGACTGAATACTTACGTCAGTCTCGTTCCTTAACAGGCTCGACTAAAGTCCTAAGTCAACCTCGTTCATAACAGGTTCGACTGAAGACTTACGTCAGTATCGTTCCTTAACAGGCTCGACTAAAGTCCTAAGTCAACCTCATTCTTAAACAGGTTCGACTGAAGACTTACGTCAGTCTCGTTCCTTAATAGGCTCAACTAAAGTCCTAAGTCAACCTCGTTCTTAATAGGTTTGACTGAACACTTACGTCAGTCTCGTTCCTTAATAGGCTCGACTAAAGTCCTAAGTCAACCTTGTTCTTAAAAAGGTTCGACTGAAGACTTATGTCAGTCTCGTTCCTTAAACTGACTCGACTAAAGTCCTAAGTCAACCTCGTTCTTAAAAAGGTTCGACTAAAGAATTATGTCAGTCTCGTTCCTTAAACAGGCTCGACTAAAACCTTAGTAAGCTTCGGTGTGGCCAACTGATCTTACTAAGACTTTGGTCGATCTTCTACTTAATCTAGTTCGACAAAAAAGACAGCAATATGGATCAAAACAAAATGATTCAAACTGTCAACTAGCATTAATAAAAAGTCTGCCAAAAAGCGGGCTAGGATTTGTCAAAGTACGAATTACGAGTTAAAATGCCTCCCAAATCGGGCCCATGCATTGACGACTAAAAACAAACAAATAAAAAGTTTGAAACTTGTTCATTACAAAAACTAAGTAAAAACATCAGATCAATCTTCTTGGTTGTTGGTGGGCTGCTCTGGCTCTTGCTGCTGCTCCCTCTGCTTAGCCTCATCAAAGACACGGTCTTGGGAGAACTCTTAATCCTCCTTTGCTTCATCAGCCTCCTCTAGCTCCTGGAGTATACCATTGAAGTTCCTTTGCTCAACTGGAGGGGTGACCCAAGGCTCCAACCCATCTTCAATATCTTATTGGGCGATGACAGCCAGGTCGTTAGCATTAAAGGGAATGAGAGAGTGACCAGCCCGAGCTACCACGTCATACCTTTCAGCATGAGCCTATTCGGCCAATTTCTGAATGGGTAGCTCGACAGAAGGATCGATCAAGGCTCGCTGAGCTATATGTTGACGACCAACATCATATAAATCCCTAGCTCGGGACACTATGATGTGGTATCATTCATCGCTGTTCTTGAACAGCTCAATGACAACCTTCTCTCTAGCTTGGGCCTCCTCCTCCCATCTGATCTGGGCAGCCTGGTGATCCTCGCTTATCTATATCATTCGAATGTTGCTATCTTGTATCATCTCAGTCAGCTCCCCCAACTCTCCCTCCAGCCTAGCCTTCTCATGCCTGGCCGCAGCTGCCTCCTACTTCAAAGCAGTCCTGATGGGGGGAAAAAGATTCTACCTAATCCTTAAGGGGAGCAAGCCGCTCCTTTGCCACTTTCAGATCATCCAAAGCCTCATCCAGCTCCTTCTCAGCATTGAAATGAGCGGCCTAGAGAGCCTTATATTGGGAGTCAGAGTCCACTAGCTTCTCCCTCAGCTTGGCAGCTTCCCTATTCTTCCTCGAGTATTTTGTGGAGGCTATCTGCTCCTTCTCTATGGCCGCCCTCCAGCTGCTTTTGGCTTGATCAGTGAGAGCAAGAGACTACACAACAAAAAGAGGATAGTCTGTGAAACAGTTATCAGAATTAGAAGCGATAAAAAATACTTTGATCAAACAGAAAAGTAAAAAGTATGAAAGACACAAGTGTTACCTCGGAGGAAAGGAGGCCCGACCTATTGCTATACTCTTCCGGAGTAAGCCCCTCCTCAGCAAACTGTGCAAGCAGGTCCCCATCTACTGCTCTTCTTACAACAACTTGCCCCAATCCCAGCTCAGGATAATGGCGGCTCAAGCTATTGATCCCAGTAAGGGGAGGGACATCACTTAGCCTCTACACCAAGGCTTGCACTTCATCAGTGCTTCTGGATGGGGGAGCGTGAGGTGGAGGATGGCTAGAGGCAGAACCCCTCACCTTAGAAGTGTAGCTCCTTCATGTCCCAGGTCAACGCAGGACCTTTTTCTAAGCATATTAAGAGGAAGGGCATCCTCAGCATCTTCTTGCTCGTCATCAACGAGCTCCAAGTCTACATTGTTTAGGGGGTCTCCCCCAACTGACTCAGGTCGGGGGTCAGAGCCTGACTCTAGTTCGGTCGACATGGCGACCTCTCTCTCTGCCCCAATGACTTGTACTTGGGGGGCTTAATCAATGGGCTCCATCGGCCCAGACTCATCAATAGGGACCATTCCCACTCCTTCCTTGGGGAGCAAAGTGTTTCTGTCTTCACCCTCCTTCTCACGGCTGGCCCGAGCATTGGCAGCTCCATGCGCCTTCCTGTTTCTCCTCCTGTTACCCAGGTCGACTATGCGATTCATATTAGCCTCCTGTTAGCAGTTAGGACTACACAATCAAAGGGGAAACAGTTAGCAAAGAGCGAGGAAAATTATGTGAATTAAGGAGAAAGCAAGTCAAATACTTAACCGTCATAGTGAAACAGACTTCTGCAATGACCGGGCTTCTTCTTACATAAATGGCATTGTGACTGTAGACACCCCATTCTGAACACATCGGAACATACTTATACCACTCTAAGTCTCGCTTTGAGTCAAGAAGTAGAAATCCACCATTTCGTCATGTTTCGTTAAGTTTTGACTAACAACCGTTAGTTTGGGACTAAACTGCATACGAGATAACGAGGAAAGGACAAAACTGTCCACAGGAGCAATATCTCGCCGCGAGATGGCGTATCTCGCCGCGAGATGGCGTGTCTCGCGCGAGATATCCCCCCTCTGCCCAGTTGCGGGCAGCACGGTTCCCTCGTCCGATTTCAACCTCTTTTCGGGATAAAACTTTATCTCTCCGGCCAACCAATAGAATTGGGAGTCTGGAACCATCTTGAAGTGTTTGATCTCATCTTCAACACTTCCCCAACCCCTATAAATACTTGGTGACTTCCAAGGTTCAAGAGGTCCAGGAATTTTCACAACACACACATTTTGTTGGTTTCTCTCCTTGAAAGAATCCTACGAAATCACCCTAAAAACTCACCTCATAGTTTGTTTGTCGACCTTATTGATAAACAAGCATCAAGCTCCAAGTCAAGGACCGAGGCGAAGCTCTGTCCGTGTCAAGAGTCGACTCTAAACTTGAGTCGAAACTCTGCCCAAATCACCTCATGCAAGGTAATTCCTAAATCCCTTTCTAATTGATTGTTAGAGTGGTATAAGTCCATAGAATCTAGGATCGGCCTAGAGCCTCTCCAAATCATGGAGACGGTCTCGAAGCAATCGATCCTACATTCCGTTTAACCCCGTTAAATGGACCTTTGTTTATAATATTAAAAAATCGTTTTTCCCTTCTTTTGAAAACCTCTCTTTTCTTTAGCAAGACCGATCTCCGGATTGGGTGAAATGGATGCTCCTTGACCTACCCATTTCATAACCTAAGCCCCGAACCCAAATCTTTTTCAAAATGGTTTTCCTATTTTCTCCAACCGAATAATATAGGTGGCGACTCAAAAATGAAAAGGAAAGATAAAATCATTATTCCTTTCTTTTTCCTCACAACGCTACAGTGGCGACTCACTGGGGACTTAAAATTAAGAGGCTTAAACTTGCGTCAAAATTAAAAGAGAGGTTTTCAAAAAATTTAGTAAATTCGAATTTTTGCTCTCGATGAAGCATGTCTCGCGGCGAGATATCATATCCCGCGCGAGATATGGCTTCGGCAATCTGGGTTGTTTTCGGTTTCTCCTGTTCATCCCGTGGTCCAAGACGAGGGTCAAACACGCAAGGGGGATCCTAGAATTCATTATCTGCAGAGTTCTCACATTTTAAGGCCTCCCTTAAGGTGTAGAACTCAAACCTTCGTTTCCTTTAAATAATTGATTATTATTTATAAACTGCGTGCGATTGGGTTTTATTTAATTAAAGTCCGGTCCATTGGGGATTCGGGAGTTGTAAATTGAATTATTTATCTCTCTTTCTCTCTCATTATGTGGAACTACGACGGCCTGAGTCTTCCTAATTTGGGAGAAACGTAGGCAACCACTTGGTGCGGCCACTATCTGTTTTTTTTCTTTTGCTTTCAAAAAAAATTCTCTATTTTACTCTATCACCTAGATTGACTATCACACACCGCACTCATATTATAACTGTCATTGCACTGCATACCCTCTATCAACCCGGGACCCACACTAAGGACGAATGACGGTAACCACCTAGTCGCCGGTCTCTCCGAAGTTGGACAATCCCACTCCGCGTATTCAATCCACTTAGATTGTCATATCGCGGGGAGCCTAGCCTTCCAGCCCTACATCGCCACATTCTCATGTAGATTGACCTTTTTAGGATCACTCCGTGACCGGTCGGTTTTGACTCGGTGATCTTTTCTTGTTTTTGACCAAAACAAAGCCATGCAAAATTGAAAAAGGATTCGGAAAAGTCCCTTCGGAAAAAGTCCCTTCGGAATGACCCTTTAGGATGTCCCTTCAAAAAAAAATATGAATATAATCCTTCAAAAAAAAACAATCTTACATGGCTTTGTCTTACAAAAATCGGATTGATTGCTTAGTCGTTAGGTTCTGATAAAGGCCTTAGAAACCCCTCAAAACGGACTTTCCGTTCCGACCAAAAGTTAGGTCTAAATAAAAATCGACTTTTCGTGTGGTTATCTCGCGCGGGACAACATATCTCGCGCGGGATAATGCTTCTGTTTGCTGAATCTGAGCCTGAGCCAATTTGAGCCTGCTTCCGACTCGTTGGGGCTAGATCCTGATATCTGCATCTCTTCTGTCAGTTTTCTGAAGCTACTCAACTTCAAGACTCCCAACACAATGTCTACCGGAAAGCATGTCATGACCAAGGAATGCCTTGAACAACACACTTTGCAAGACTTGACCAAGGCCCTTGTCGCTGAAATGGAGCATGTTGAGGGTTGGAGAGAAGCCTTTGATTTGCCTTCTGTTAGTCAAATATATGTTTAAGTTTAGAATTGCTTAAACCCAATCACAACAAGCATTATTGAGGACCCCTAATTTTAATTAGACCAAATAAAATTTTTCTATGTATGATAGGATCCCTTAATGCTAGTGCCAGTGTTTTTAAATCATGTAATTTTCTCAAGACCTTGAAGACTTGAAGATGTGAAGATTTGCCCCTATGTTCTTTTCTGTGAGTTACTCGGTTTGGCTACCTAACCGATTGTTTCCTAACCGGTATGTCAACCTAACCGGTTGCCTACCTAGCCGATGTAACCTTCACAGGTTGTATCTTTTCCCTTGCCGGTTAAGGCTTTCTAAGCAAGCTTCCCTCAGCCTAACCTAACCGAAGCATTTATTGCTCCCAACTACCCAGCAACCCCTTTAGCTAAAGTTGGTAAAGCAAGCATGCTGAATAGACGCTGAAGTGACATTCCTGCGGCTGTCAGAAGCTCAAAATAGATTGCCAAAATGACCAGTACTCACATCCTTCCAACCACCCAAAGAAAATCTTCTCTCTCCTATCTCAGGCATTTAATGCAAAGATCCTTCATTCAAAGGCATGCCTGATCAAGTCATCATTACAACCTCTTCAAAGACAACGGCTCCTTTTCAAAGTTCACTATAAATAGCTTCCCTGGAGCATTGAAGAAGGAAGGTGCATTTATGATTCTTGAGAGTGAGTTGCTCTGAACTACCACCTTGAAAACTCCATAGTTCAAGGCATTCAATTCAAGTCCCCTTATTCACTAGACATCTCTGTTAGGACTTATACACTGTGCACCTCAATCAATGTTGTAGTGTTCCTTCATTAGACTACCTTTGGAACACATTGATTGATTCACACACAACACCCTAGAGAAATCAGCTCAACTTGTGAGCACATCTCTAGAAAACACCAGGTCTTTATTGTAGCACGATCCATTAGTGGTCACCTTTAGTTTGGCAGCCTTCAATCATTGGCTTGCAACTTGTAATAGGTAGGAACCATTAATATAGTAGTGCACTTTCACAAATCCAAGTTCTGACCAAACTTGGTAGAGGACGTAGCAGTTATTTACAACTGTGAACCTCTTCAAACAACGTGTCATTCTTCTGAATGTTTGTTTATTTTGTGTAGTTGTAACCAGTTGACATTCTCTCAACTGGTCACAACCTATTGACTCAATTTACTGCTTAACTTGTTTGTCTTACTTGGAAATATAATTTGTTTTTGTTTGCATGAGGTTTTTAACATACTGGCTTTGAAAACTTTACCTAACCGGTTGTAAACCTAGCCTAACCGTTTTCTCCGCTGTGCAAAATCAATCTAGCGGTTAGTAAGAAGGTTATCTACAATCTTTCACAAAGAATAAGAGTTTTTAAGCCAAAAAGTTTAAACAGGCTATTCACCCCCCCCTTCTAGCCTGATTTCTACCATTTGGGACCTAACAGCCTTCTACCCGCATTGCTAGGGATTTCCGAAAGATGGAGAGTGACTCCGACAGTGGACGATCGTCCGTACAAGAGGAGCTAAGTGATATCAAAACTCAACTTGCCAAAGCCCTGCAGCAAATTAACGACAATGACTCGTGGCATCACATGGAAGAATCCATCCAGGCTGAAAAGACAAAGATGCTGATTGAAGAGCTTGAGGAAGTCAAGAGTGAACTCGAAACCATGACCCAAAAGTGCATCAACCTTGAAGCCCACATTGAAGATGACATTGATGAGAGGGTCAAGTATTTCCTCAATACTCTCTACCGTGACCTCAAAGAGCAAATGGAGGAAGAATACCAGTCTCGTCACAACGTCTTCGTGCAACACTATGAGAACCACATCCGGGACCTCCACAATCAAATGGCTAAGCGAAGGAAAGGTAGAGTCTTCTCCGACATTGGAAACATCACTCTCGGTCATCTCTTCAGAAGCCTTCACAAGGATGGAAAGATGAAACCAATGGAAGGCTACCAACCTAAGAGGGAAGGTCGATCTCCACACCTCTATTGCTTCTACCATCAATGCTATGGCCATCACACCAACGATTGTTTCAGCCTGAAGAATAAAGTCCAAGACTTGATTGACAACGACGCCATCAAAGTTTGCCCAAGTGGTGGAATAGTTTGGATGAGTTCAAACAAATGAGGGGTCTCTTTTTCTTTCAGTTATTTACTTTTAGTTGCAAAAGAAACGGTTAGTAGTCTAGTTTAGCTTAGTCGGGTACTACTTGCCTAAAGACTTCATTTGTGGGCAAGAGTATCAAGTTTGTTTTTCAATAATAGTTAGTCAGTATTTCCCTCTTCAATTCTGATTAATTCTTTGAGATCGAGAAAGAAAGCACTGTGAATGTCATAGAAACTTGCAACGAAAATGACTACTCCAAGGCACTTTGTTTTTTCGGAAGCCTTCCTGTCTGGAGAATGATGCTAGCAAAAGGGTACTTTCCTGGACTGGGGCTTGGAAAGCACTTACAAGGGACAACGGAACCACCACCTGTCCCCCAGCCTCACACAAAGCATGGCCTAGGATACATCATCTCCATCCACGATGAAGATGGCGAAGAAGAGTGGGGCTTCACTCAAATCAAGTGGAAAGGAACCACCTACAAAGGCTGCGACGACCTAAAGACCAAGAATGACAACCTCAAGCCATATCGAAATACACTCAATGGCTACTTTGTCCGAGAAGGGGAAAGTATTCCCTACTTTATCTTTTCAGAACCATGGACTGATGATAAAGGAAAGCGCCAACCGGGCTTTGAAATCTTCAGCGATTGCGATGCTTCTCCAGATGAAACAGAATCCATCCCACTAATCCCTAATAATTTGTGGGGCACGAAGGCAGAAATGACAAGTGAATGGGACTTTGTGTTGGGAGAAGACGCGCTGCGACAGTTCCAAGACCTGTGCCGGTTAGAAGACAGCCAGATTCATGCAATATCCAAGGGGGACGCTCCAACTACTGACTACACAAGACTGATACAGAAATGTGATGAGCCAATTCTAAATTGGCACGTCACCAGAGGACCAGTTGTTGATGAAGACTTCATGATCAAAGAGCTTGGTTGCACTCCCCATCCCCGCAGGAAGATAGGCCCCGTAGCTTTTACATTAGAAGCAGGCTCCACCTCCGATGGACTCACTCAAGAGGAAATCGAGGTGGGCCGAACATGTATTCCCTTACTTCCTTAATGAAAACTTTGATCTTTTCGAGTACCCTGAGATTGCTAACATCGTGAATGATGAATTAACTAATAACAATCAATATAACGAACACGTTAATAATGAATCATACGATGAGATAGATCAAGAAAACGAACAAATCTTAAAAGAACTAGATAAGCAAGTAGGTCGTTGTGGAAAGAATGGCCCTGTTGACGATGAGGAAATGCAAACGGTTAATCTTGGGACAACGGAAGACCCCAGAGAAACTAACATCGGCAGCTTCTTCAAGGGGGAAGACAGAGAAACCTTGACACGGCTCCTCGAGAGAATATGTCGACGTCTTTGCTTGGTCCTACAAAGATATGCCTGGGTTGAATCGGTCGGTTGTAGAGCACAAGATACCGCCGCTACCCAACGCCAAGCCGCCAAGCGAAACTACGCGAGAATCAAGCCGGAATGGTCAATGCAAGTGAAAGAAGAAATCATGAAGCTATTGAATGTAGGGTTCATCAAAGTGATTGAGTATCCGGAATGGTTAGCAAACACAAAGGCAAGTAGCCAAGTCAAACGGGAAAATATGAGTCTCGTGTTGATTTCGAGACTTGAACAAGGCATCCCCTAAAGATGACTTCCCGCTACCGAACATAGACATGTTGGTCGATGCCCTTTGCTTCATACGAAGTCCGCTCATTCGTCGACGGTTTCGCGGGGTATAACCAAATCCTCATGGCGAGAGGAAGATCGACAAAACAAAGATTCACCACACCTTGGGGAACGTTACGCTACACGGTCATGCCGTTTGGTCTCAAGAACGCCGGGGCTACATACCAAAGGGCGATCCACGACACTATTCCATGACATGATCCACAAGGAAATAGAGGTATATGTGGACGACATGATTATTCACTCAAAAGGGGCAGATGGTCGCACTTCGAGATCTACGAAAATTCTTCAATCGACCGAGACAAAGACAAGATGAGGCTCAACCCCGCCAAATGCTCATTCGGAGTGGTCAAAGAGAAAGTTTTGGGGTACATGGTCACGTAGCGTGGCATAGAAGCAGCATCCCGCCAAGATAAAAGCCATCACAGACATGCCTCCACCTGCAACACGTAAAGAAGTAAAGGGATTCATGGGCAGGCTTCAATATATCAGTCGATTTATCAATCAACTGACTACAATGTGCGATCCTATCTTCAAGCTACTTAAGAAAAATGCACCTCAAGAGTGGATCGAAGAATGTCAAGAAGCATTCGAGGAAGTTAAGCACTACTTGACTTCCCCACCTATCCTGGTTCCACCGCACAAGAAGAAGCCCTTGAAGCTATACCTCACAGTTACAGACAACGAATTAGGGGCTATGCTCGCTCAAGAACAGCCAGCCTCCCACACAGAGAATGCCATCTATTTCGTCAGTCGCAGATTCCAAGGCGAAATCAACTACTCTCCACTCGACAAATCTTGTGCTGCTCTTGTTTGGGTAACACAAAGGCTGAAGCACTATATGGAAGCCTTCCCGGTCCGTCTCATTGCAAAAATGGATCCACTGAAATATATCCTAGACAAATCAAATTTGTCTTCGAGACTGGCCAAATGGTACTTCATGCTCGCGGGATATGATATCACTTACGTCACTCAGAAATCCGTCAGGGGGAGTGTATTCGCAGATCAGTTGGCCGAATTTCCTTGCGATGAAGTGAAGGGGGAAGACCCGCGATTCCCTGATGAGGACATCATGAGTATAGAAGAAGAAAATAAGTGGCAATTATTTTTCGATGGCGCAGCCAACATGAGAGGGTTCGGCATTGGAATGTTATTAGTAGACCCTAACGACATCTACACTCCACTGGCAATACGTCTTGACTTTGACGCCACCAATAATATCACAGAATACGAGGCTTGCATAGCGGGACTTGAGGCAGCTCTAGAACGCAACGTGACCGAACTCGAGGTATTCGGGGATTCCCAACTGATCATCAATCAGACATTGAAGAAGTGGAGGGTCCAAGATCCAACCCTTCAAAGATACAGTGCCCATCTCCAAGAGTTGGCGCAACAATTCCAAGATGTCTCATCCCACTACCTCCCCAGAGACAAAAATCGGTTTGCGGACGCATTGGCCACACTTGCTTCATTGGTCGAAATCCCTAAAGGGAAAGCAGTCAAACCCTTCAAAATAACACGACGTGCAACTCCTGCATACTGCGCCGTTATAGATCTCCATGACTGCAAAGACAAATGGTTATCCGAATGTGCCACTGTTGGGAACTCCGAGGAAAAACCATGGTACCATGACATTTGGCATTTCATCCTAGATGGAACCATCCCACCTGAGACAGACCCGAAGACTCAGATCGCCCTTAAGAGGTTGGCCGCTAATTACGTCATCACCGCTGGCCGCCTATTCAAGAAACATTCCCAAGGAAACCTCCTTTGTGCCACCGAGGAAAAGGCCCAAGAAATAATGGACCACGTTCATCAAGGCATATGTGGAACCCATATGAGCGGAAATATGCTCGCCAAAAAGATCATCAGACAAGGGTACTTTTGGCTGACCATGGAAGCCGACTGTACCAAAATGGTCAAGAAGTGCCACAAGTGTCAGATACACGCCAATCTTCAGCATGCACCGCCTTCCTTGTTGTACCCTGTGACTTCTCCTTGGACGTTCTCTATATGGGGGATAGACGTGATTGGAAAGGTCACACCCATAGGAGTCAACGGACACTGCTTTGTCCTAGTAGCCATTGACTAATTCACTAAGTGGGTTGAGGCCGCCTCCTATAGAGTTTTGAATGCCAGAAAGGTTGCAGAATTCATCAAGCACAACATCATCTGCCGGTATGGGGTTTCGCAAGAGATGATATCCGATAATGGGTCCCACTTCGAGAAAGAAACTGATCGCCTACTAACCAAATACAAAATCACAAGGCACAAGTCATCTCCTTACAGGCCTCAAACAAACGGAGCAGTTGAAGCCGCGAACAAAACAATCGAGACTATCATCAGAAAAATGGCGGTCACTGGAAAAGATTGGCCCGACAAGCTACCTTTTGCACTGTGGGGATACCACACTTCAGTCCGAACAGCTATAGGAGAGACTCCCTACGCCCTCTGTTGGGTTTTACGGGTCCATGCGCAGCGGAATTTAAGCATTAAAACATAAAACCCAAGAAGCCCTAGGATCCGTTCTATACAATTAATTTAAATTTCTATGAGATAGAATTAAACCAACCTTGAAACGCTTTCCGGTCTTGAGCTATCGAACGATTTTGATTATGTGATATCGAATCACAAACTTCGTTCTTCAACTTGCTTGAACTCTAGGCCTTGATCGATGAACGAGCGAAGACCCTCTTTCGGTATCCACACCTTTGAATGAATCCAAGGACAACTTCTTGATGATTGCTAGATCTAAACCTTGAAGAATATTGAGAGTATTTAAATATGAATTTTGCTTGAAAAATTTCGGCTGACCTTTTAGGTCTGACAGAACCCTTGTATTTATACTACAATAGTAGGAATACCTCTCCTAATCGTATTAGGAGAGACAGTGTCAAACCGCGTGCGGCCTATTATGTCGCGCGGTATATTAAGCCATTGGCTTAATATGTCGCGTGACATATATAGCCAGATACTGATACTCTCAATCAATCTTCCTCCGGTTTAACCAATTCATTCTAGTTGTGTGTGACCCAATAGGATTACATTATGTTGGCAATGAGTTCGATCATATCGAACCTCATAAGACATAAGCGGACTCTAGCAAGCCATTATGTCTACCCAAATAATGTAACGTAAGAGTTCACGTTTCCAACGGTGTACTTCCATTTCTCCCTTTGTCTCACGATGTTATATTGAACACAAGTCATGGTCATTGTCAACTTGTCTATGTTCAATGTTTTCTCGATTCCTTGAGTTTAATGATAATTCCAATCATATTGGGGTACGGCCATACACTTTCATCATTATCACTCATCGAGGGGCCCAAGCAAAACATCTCTCTTTCGAGGGACAAATTCCATCTTGACTTATCATCCTTCCCATCATGAATCCGATCATGCCAAAGATAGCCTTTATGGATATCGTGTTAAGATATCGTTTGACTAAAATCAAACATGACTTTTCATCATATGTAAGGTCATGATAATCTCAGGTCTAGGGACTAAATGAAGTAACCTTATGAGATTTACTTATAACACTTGACCATGTCATAAATCTCATGCGGGTCATGTCCAGACACTTGTTCTCTAACAAGTACTCATAATTTCAATGTGCATCTCTATGCATATAATCATCACATGATTATCCATTGACAATTATACTAATTATTCTCTTAATAATTAGGGACGCAGATTATTATTAACAAATATACAAAACACATAATAATCAAATGATAAACATCTCATATAATAATAAATAATGTCAACACATAAGTCTATGAATCATAGGCCTAGGGCATAACACCAACAGTCTCCCACTTGCACTAGGCCCAATCTACCATGTATCGAATACCCATGGACCTAACATGACCATCATGTTTAGCTTGCGAGAGAGCCTTAGTTAGTGGGTCCGCCACGTTGTCATCAGTGTCTACTCTGCATATCTTAACGTCTTCCCTTTCACATATCTCACGGATAATGTGGAAACGTCGAAGTATGTGTTTGGATCTCTGGTGTGATCTTGATTCCTTTGCTTGTGCAATGGCACCATTGTTATCACAGTAAAGTTCAATAGGGTCTACGATGCTTGGAACGACTTCCAAATCACTAATGAACTTCTTGATCCAAAGCGCTTCCTTAGCCTGCATCGGATGCCGCTATGTACTCGGCTTCGGTTGTAGAATCGGCGACGGTACTTTGCTTGGAACTTTTCCAACTCACGGTTCCTCCATTAAGCGTAAACAAAAATCCAGCATGCGATTCGAAATCATCTTGGTCGGTTTGGAAGCTAGCATCCGTGTAGCCTTTTACTACAAGATCTTCTTCCATTCCTCCAAAGACCAAGAATGCATCCTTAGTTCTTCGTAAGTACTTAAGGATATTCTTGGATCGCTATCCAATGTGGTTCACCGGGATCTGATTGGTACCTACTCGTCATGCTTAGAGCACACGAGACATCGGGTCTAGTACATAACATAGCATATATGATAGACCCAATTGCCAAAGCATATGGAATACCATTCATTCTCTTTCGCTCATCGTTAGTCTTAGGACATTGATTCTTGCTAAGAGATATACCATGCAACATTGGCAAATTCCCTCTTTTAGAATTTTCCATTTGGAATCTTCTAAGGACTTTGTCAATGTAAGTACTTTGACTTAAACCAATCATCCTCTTGGATCTATCTCTATAGATCTTGATACCAAGGATATATGCGGCTTCGCCCATATCTTTCATTGAAAAACACTTTCCTAACCAAGACTTAATACCACGTAGTGCAGAAATGTCATTTCCAATGAGTAAGATATCGTCGACATACAACACTAAAAAGAGTGCTACGCTCCCACTAATTTTCTTGTACACACAAGGTTCATCTTCGTTCTTGATAAAGCCAAACTCCTTGATTGCTTCATCAAAACGTAGATTCCAACTCCTAGAAGCTTGCTTTAATCCATAAATGGATTTTACGCAACTTACACACCTTGTTAGAATTTTACGGGATCGACAAAACCTTCAGGTTGTATCATGTATACATCCTCAAGTAACTTCCCATTAAGGAAAGCTGTTTTGACATCCATTTGCCATATCTCATAGTCATAATATGCGGCTATGGCAAGTAAAATTCTAATAGACTTAAGCATAGCTACAGGCGAAAAGGTTTCATCATAGTCTATGCCATGAATCTGCCTATATCCCTTAGCTACTAGCCTAGCCTTATAGGTGTGCACCTTCCCATCCATGTCGGTCTTCTTCTTGAAGACCCATTTGCACCCTATGTTTTTTACACCTTCGGGTGGATCAATCAAGTTTCAAACTTGATTATCAGCCATGGATTGTAATTCGGACTTCATGGCCTCTTGCCATTTTTCCGAATCAGGAGCGGATATCGCTTCTTGATAGCAAGTGGGTTCATCGTTTTCGATTAACTCCACTTCATCACTTTCCGTAACGAGAAATCCATATCTCTCGGGTTCGGATCGTGACCTACCACTTCGGCGAAGAACTTGTGCATCTTGAACCGGTTCCACAACGGTTTGTGAACTTGGTTCAGTTTCTACCATTGGTTCAATGTTGTTTTCGGGTTCTCGAATTTCTTCGAGATCTATTTTACTCCCACTGGTTCCTTTGCGAAGAAACTCCTTTTCTAAGAAAGTACCATTTCGAGCAACAAACACTTTGTTCTCATTTCGGTTGTAGAAATAGTATCCTTTGGTTTCCTTAGGATAACTCACGAAAACACATTTATCAGATTTAGGTGCTAGCTTGTCGAAAGTTAACTTCTTGACATATGCATCGCAACCCCAAATCTTCATGAAAGACAAACTAGGTTTTCTTCCATGCCACATCTCATATGGGGTCTTTTGAACCGATTTGGTAGGAACTTTGTTTATAGTGAAAGCAGCAGTTTCTAGTGCATGTCCCCAAAAGGATAAAGGAAGCTCAACTTGACTCATCATAGAACGAACCATGTCCAACAAAGTTCTATTCCTCCTTTCAGACACACCATTCCATTGTGGTGTTCCGGGTGGAGAGAGTTACAAACGATTCCACAACTCTTAAGATGATTGTCAAATTCTTGGCTCAAATATTCACCACCTCGATCGGATCGAAGTACCTTAATAGTTTTGCCAAGTTGATTTTGCACCTCATTTTGAAATATTCGAAATATCTCAAACGATTCACTCTTATGTTTCATTAGATAAACATATCCAAATCTACTATAATCATCGTGAATGTTATGAAGTACCGAAATCCTCCCCTAGCATCGCTACTCATAGGCCCACATACATCGGTATGTATGAGTCCTAATAAGTCGCCCGCCCTTTCACCGGTTTTGATAAATGGGTCCTTGGTCATCTTGCCAAGTAAACAAGACTCGCATGTCTCATATGATTCATAATCATGTGAGTCCAAAAATCCATCTTTGTGGAGTTTAGAAATGCGTTTCTCGTTTATATGGCCAAGACGACAATGCCATAAGTAAGTGTGGTTTACATCATTGGGTTTAGATCTCTTATTAATGTTATAGACATCATTATCTTGACTTTCAACATCAAGGATATAAAGGCCATTGAATGAAACAAAGACAATAATAATGCATATCACTCTTGTAAATAGAAAATTTCTTATCACGTATAAGAAAATTAAAACCTTCATCATCCAAAGCCGAAATCGAAATAATATTCCTACTTAAAGCCGGAACGTAATAACAATTGTTCAAAACAAGTATTAGTCCACTAGGTAAAGTAACTTCATAAGTTCCTACGGCTAATGCAGAACTCTTGCTCCATTCCCCACACGTAGGTCCACTTTGCCTTCCTTAAGCATCCTTCGTTTCTTTAGACCCCGCACATTTAGACAAATGTGAGTTCCACATCCGGTATCCAATACCCAAGAACTAGAAGTAGATAGGAATATATCTATAACAAAGATACCGAAGTTGAAGCAACTCCTTTGCCCTTCTTCGGTGCTTCCTTGTATTTTGCGCAGCTTTCTCCTCCAATGTCCAATCTCATTGCAATGGAAGCAGATCGCGTCCTCTTGGGACTTAGGCTTAGCCTCTTTAGGCTTGGAAGCCTCTTTGGGCTTGGCAACCTTTGCCTTAGGATTAGCAACCTTTGCTTTTCCTTTACCCTTGAACCCTTTCCCCTTGTTAACCATTAGCACTTGGTCGGTTTTCTTCTCGACAATATTGGTTTCCGCAGTAGTCAACATTTGAACTAACTCGGAAAGGTTTCTATTCATTCCACCCATGTTATAGTGCATTATGAAATGACTAAAACTTTTAGGTAATGAATTCAATATTATGTCGGTAGCCAACTCTTGGCTAATTGGAAAACCGAGCCTTTCAAGATGCTCAATGTGGCCCTTTAACATGAGAGCATGGGGACCAACGGCCTTGTCCTTCACTCATCTTGCATGAGGTCAAGGCCGCAACCGTGTTGTACCTCTCTTGCCTAGCTTGAACTTGGAACATTTCCATCGCCGATTGTTTAATTCGACCGTCCCCAAGTGCTCAAGATCCTTCAAGGTTCTTGCACATGGCGGAGAGCATAAGGCAACCAACATCTCGTAGAGTCACGCTTGTGCTTCGATATTGTTCCCTTATTGCCCTAGCAGCATTGGCAGCAGGTTCAGGTGGAATAGGTTCATCGAGAATGTACAGTTTCTCCTCTTGTTTGAGAACAATTCTCAAACTACGGATCCAATCCATATAGTTTGTACCATTCTCTTCCAATTTTTCCTTCTCAAGGACAGATCGCAGTGAAAAGTGATTATTGTTTGATGCCATTTATTCTACAAAAAGATATACATAAAATATGAACACATATAAGTAAACATATTATATGAGAAGTATAATGCATTTAAATAAATGCTCCCACTAAATTATACACCTTCAAATGCAAATAAGCATAATATACATTTAATGGGCTAAGATCCAACTTTAATTCAATTTCAAGTTTGCTATGGCAAACCGCTCAAAATTAAATTAATTAGGTAGAAAACATCAATCATATCACATATATGACTCTTAGATCTTTTATGAGATCAATTCAAGACATCATATGTCTAGGCATATTTTAATCTCATCTTATGCCTTGGGTCCAAAACCATTTTGATAACCCAATTAAGTTCATTCATATTAAACTTTATAGGAACCACAATTTCCTCATCTTGCTCGCATTCGAATAGAATCAAAGCACCTTGCTATGGCAAGCCTACCCAAAACTATCCGAATGGTCTCAAGTGTTTAATCATGAATTGGCATAAAGAACTTAAAAGTTAAATGAAGGTTCTTTAAAGGTAGATTATAAGCATATCAGAAAGATAGTCAAAATCATGCACCGGGTAAGTTCCCGGGAAGATAGGTGAGCCACAAGGACTTCTTAAGTACCAACTCTTCCTTAGACGTAACTCTTCCTAGACATGCATAATTAGAAATCAACTCGATTAGGCAACATAATCCCTACCTTTTATAAACAATCAGTTTCCTTTTAAAATTTCGCGTATTTATGACTTGTTTCCATAAACAATCATAAGATCCAAAATTTACAATGTCTAAATCTAAACATATTAGGAAACTAAATATCATGTTTCAACTAAACATCTAATTAAAAGTTCTTAGCATGTAAGAACAATTAAAACATGCATCGCAATAATTATTAAAATCACATTTTAATCAATTAATCATGCATATCAATGAATCAATCTAGCATGGCATTATAAACTCAATTTTATAACATCCAGATTTTCATATGAACATATCGATTGTAAACACAATCACGTAATAGCGTAAAAATTAAACAAACCGATTACGCCGTTTTGGCTTATTATGTCGCGTGACAACATCGCCCCAGGCTTGATATGTCGCGCGACCAAACAGCGATAACCTGAATTCCTCATGGCTCATCATGTCGCGCGACTAAAGTAGCCAAGTAACAGGAATTCCAGATTCGAACCAATACAGATTACAACCAATTAAATCATATAAAACAGCCTTTTACAGATTTAATTCAGCATAATTCGAAAACGATTTTCACATTGTTTCACATAAACAATTAAAAATTCTATCGCATACAAAACATGCATTAAGCATATAAACAATTTATATCTTAAATCTAGCATGTTAATTCAAACTTAATCATACTAACGGGGCTCTGATACCACTGTTGGGTTTTACGGGTCCATGCGCTGCGGAATTTAAGCATTAAAACATAAAACCCAAGAAGCCCTAGGATCCGTTCTATACAATTAATTTAAATTCCTATGAGATAGAATTAAACCAACCTTGAAACGCTTTCCGGTCTTGAGCTATCGAACGATTTTGATTATGTGATATCGAATCACAAACTTCGTTCTTCAACTTGCTTGAACTCTAGGCCTTGATCGATGAACGAGCGAAGACCCTCTTTCGGTATCCACACCTTTGAATGAATCCAAGGACAACTTCTTGATGATTGCTAGATCTAAACCTTGAAGAATATTGAGAGTATTTAAATATGAATTTTGCTTGAAAAATTTCGGCTGACCTTTTAGGTCTGACAGAACCCTTGTATTTATACTACAATAGTAGGAATACCTCTCCTAATCGTATTAGGAGAGACAGTCATCAAACCGCGTGCTTGGCCTATTATGTCGCGCGGTATATTAAGCCATTGGCTTAATATGTCGCGTGACATATATAGCCAGATACTGATACTCTCAATCAATCTTCCTCCGGTTTAACCAATTCATTCTAGTTGTGTGTGACCCAATAGGATTACATTATGTTGGCAATGAGTTCGATCATATCGAACCTCATAAGACATAAGCGGACTCTAGCAAGCCATTATGTCTACCCAAATAATGTAACGTAAGAGTTCACGTTTCCAACGGTGTACTTCCATTTCTCCCTTTGTCTCACGATGTTATATTGAACACAAGTCATGGTCATTGTCAACTTGTCTATGTTCAATGCTTTCTCGATTCCTTGAGTATAATGATAATTCCAATCATATTGGGGTAAGGCCATACACTTTCATCATTATCACTCATCGAGGGGCCCAAGCAAAACATCTCTCTTTCGAGGGACAAATTCCATCTTGACTTATCATCCTTCCCATCATGAATCCGATCATGCCAAAGATAGCCTTTATGGATATCGTGTTAAGATATCGTTTGACTAAAATCAAACATGACTTTTCATCATATGTAAGGTCATGATAATCTCAGGTCTAGGGACTAAATGAAGTAACCTTATGAGATTTACTTATAACACTTGACCATGTCATAAATCTCATGCGGGTCATGTCCAGACACTTGTTC
This sequence comes from Adenophora triphylla var. japonica, assembly GCA_022495995.1. Lineage (NCBI taxonomy): Eukaryota > Viridiplantae > Streptophyta > Magnoliopsida > Asterales > Campanulaceae > Adenophora > Adenophora triphylla. The sequence continues at coordinate 1,037,715 of JAFEMH010000039.1, read as the reverse complement.
TCTAACAAGTACTCATAATTTCAATGTGCATCTCTATGCATATAATCATCACATGATTATCCATTGACAATTATACTAATTATTCTCTTAATAATTAGGGATGCAGATTATTATTAACAAATATACAAAACACATAATAATCAAATGATAAACATCTCATATAATAATAAATAATGTCAACACATAAGTCTATGAATCATAGGCCTAGGGCATAACACCAACACCCTCGCGTTCAGAATGGAGGTTGTCTTACCGATAGAATTGGAAATACCGTCACTACGGGTTCTCCTAGAAAACCAAGTGAACGAGGTCGACTGGCTAGGAAGCAGATACGAAGAGTTGGCCTTGTTGGATGAAAGAAGGTTGAAAGCAGCCGAACATACTCAAGCTTACCAAAGAAGAATGGCAAGAGCTTTCAACAAAAAGGTCAAGACGAGGAACATCAGAGTAGGTGACCTGGTTCTCCGTGAGCACCGTCCTGGACCTTTCAACCCGCTAGGCAAGTGGGGACCAAAATGGATAGGGCCCTACATTGTGAAGAAGATATTCTCTGGGGGATCCCTTTAGCTGGTGGACTTAGACGGAGATCAACTACCGAAGCTGGTCAACATGGACAAGCTCAAGAAGTACTTCGCGTGACTTGCCCTCCTAAAAAGAAATCGCTCGCTAGGTTGAAAATCCCGAAAAGGACGACCTAGGCAAAAATTAGAGCTAGCACAAGAAAAGAAGCCCGCTAGATTGAAAACCCGAAGGGGCGGTCTAGGCAAAAGAAAGGGTGTGCATAAAAAAAAAAAAAAAAAAAAAAAAAAAAAAAAGAAGGGGAGCTTATCTCGCGCGAGATTACCCCTCGGGACGGAGCCGTATTTTTGTCCTTTTCTCAAAAATGAACTACGTTAGACCCGAGCCTCTTATTTAATTGCTGTAAAAGAGGAACGTAGGCAGCCTTCGGGTTCGGTCTAATCTAATAAATAAATCTACTTTTGTCCTTTATTAATCAAATGCATTTTCATTAATGACAAAAGGGAAATCCTAACCACAACGACTAATTTGCTAAGCTAACAATCTGGAAAAACTACTAATAAAATTAAAAAAAAATAAAAAAATAAAAAACTATCGATCTGTCAAAGCAATCTCTTGGTACTCCTAAAGATCTAACCTTTCATTAACTTGGTAGGCTGGCGGACATGGTCTCCACCGTCGTCGTGATCCTCCTTGCGCTTTGAGCCCCTCGAAGCAGAGCATCCCTCGAGGCGATCAAAAACAGAATCAAGACGGTTAAAAACAGATCCCGAGAGCCTCTTGAAGACATGGGGTCTATCTAGAGCTTGCGTCTTTCCAGGCATCCCTTTGCCTCGCCTCTCATACCAATCCCCATCGAGAAAATCCTAAGTTGGATCAGTTCGCACATTAGCAGGATCAGATTGAGCCTCGCTCCTTCGCAAAATACTGCTAGCTACAAAAGAATCTCCTAGCAATAAAAGCCGCAGATCATCAATCTTCTCTGCACTAGGGTGACCAGTATGAAGAAACCAATCCAAGTACTTATCAGACAAGAAGATACTTGCATTAAAAGTCCGAAGGTTCGACCAGCGGTCCTGACTAGTTCCTTCACCCCACGCTTGAGCTAGCACTTGCGCAAACTCTACACCAATATAAGACACTTCACGAGAAGCTCCTTCGAAAAGATAAGTCTCCTGCTGCTGACCAAGCTGACGGAGCACCCGCTTGGGGAAATAAAAGGAGGAATCGCGCAATCCCGGAAGGACAACCCTGTCAAAACCCTCGGTATTGGCAACATACTTGTTCAACCTCCAATAAGGTGGACACCAAAGAATGTCAGCAGTTTCAGTCTTCGCAATCAACTCAGCCCATTCATCCACTGAAAGATCCTTGATCAATAACTTTCGTGTATGATATGTGAAAGGGGAATATTCCAACGGGGGACCTACCAACTTGAGATGCTCCCTAAGCCAAATGGTCAACAGAAGAGGACTCCCTTGAGTCATGATACCGGTCCTATGCAGCTCGTCAAGACCATGCAGGGTCTCACCCAAGATTAGCAGAATGATGTTCCTAGAACGTTTTCTAGCCTGCAGAACAATTTCCACAAGTTGGGAGTCAACCAAGCCGTCCCTACATGTAAATAGAACATCTCCGAAAGGAAAAGAGCCGAAAGTTCCGTTTATGGACATGAAAAGCATCATCATCTGAATCACCGCTGAAGCATCCCGGAAAAGAAGAGCAATCAACCCACTTGCGGTGAACCAACTCGTAGCAAGTATCAAGGGGGATCCCTAACAATTCATTCAAAGCCTCTGAATGATTCCTATTGTACTTAGGAACAGCAATCTCACCAGTCAAAGGCATATCCAAGATAATGGCAAATTCCTCCACAGTAGGCACCATCTCATTCAAAGAAAAATTGAAAAGATGAATAGAGGGATCCCAAAATCGAGCAAAGACTCCCGCAAAAGACTCCAATCCGGTTGGAGGTTCTTCAAGGTAAAAAGGATTCTGAATCCGAATTTTGCTATGAATTTATTACGAGATCGGTTGCGAAATGACCTCACGAAATCCCTTGATGCTTGCTTGAAAGATGCAATCACTTCAGACGACAGAGAAAAATCATCGACAATCATGGACGCTGGGGCAATCTCCTTGGAAGCCATGGATCGTAGGGTTGAAGAAGAAGACAAGAGTTTCACCCCAACAGAATATCTCTAGAGTTTGAAAGGCTAGAATGAGGTATCTGGCCGGACTACAGGGTGATTTTATAGGGAAAACTGACAAAATCCTATTCCGAAAAGAAGAGATCTACGCGACTAGCGTGTCTCGTGCGAGACACCTTATCTCGCGCGAGATATCCCTACGGCAAAACGACAGCTCGGCTCAAACAACAATCTAGCCCCGACTTGACAAAGCAAGTCTCGAAAAACCTGTGTGTATAGTTCATAACATGCAGTAAAAACACCAAGATGAAGGCTCAAAATTGTGGCCTAACGGCCATTCCATTCCATTTCCAAAAACATGGAAAGTCGAGAAAGTTAATTAACTAACTAATTAGACCTAGGGTTAGGGGTTAAGAAAAACCATTGTTTGTGCTACCTACTTGTTCCTAACAGGTACCAAAAGAAAAGAAAAATTGTCTGGGCCCACCCGGCCAATATATACAATCATCAGAAAACTTTTAAAAAGGGAAAAGGAGGGGATCACGCCATCAAATCGCCCGAGCCGCTAGCACCTCCGCCATCACCGCCACGAGGGCTGCCATCCCTCCTCGATCTCTTGGCTCCACAAGTAGGGGTCACCGCCGAGGCCACTGTCGAGGCCGCCAAAGAAGCCTTGTGGAACAGCCTCTCGGACAGGTCCGACACCAGAGCCATCAGTCCCGCCACCTTAGTCGCGCCACGGTTGTAATCGGCCGCGGACAGAGTGACCTGACAACCAAAGAAAAAGAAAATGTTCAGAAAAAGTCGGACATATACACTTATATGGACGAATACGAGAGACAATACAGACAGAGCATACAGACAAAGAGCAGAAACAGAATCAAAAAGGCATACCTCCCAGGCATAAGAATACCACGATAGAGAATCCTTGGTATTCCTACACGCCTCATCCATGGCGTGGTAGCAGTAGGCCAGCCCCGCTGAGCCCCAATCATAGCCGCTCACCTCATCCAGATCAACCAACAAACGTAACGAGAGAAAGACGGGCCGTAGAAGAGTGGTTCGCAAAAATAGTCTCGAAAGAATATACCGCAGGGCACCCTCACCAACCGATCCGGTGTGCATATTTGGCTTCTCCGAGTAGGCCTCAATGCGGCCGCCGGAGGGTGTCGGCTCAGCAGCAAATCCCTTAACCTTGTTAGGGACGAAGCCGATCAACTGCCTCCACACAGCTGGACCCTCAGGCCTATAACCCGAAAACTTCTGTAGGGGATCGCCGATGAACTCTAACCCCGTGATAGCCAGAAAATCAGTCGGAGTCATAGTCGCTTCCCCGAAGCGCAAATGAACGGTGTGGCTAGTGTCCCACCACCTCTCCTGAATAGCCTGGAGAACTTGGGGAGTCTGCCTTATTCCCCGGAGATTGTCAACAAAAGTCAGAAGACCTGTTTGGGCCACCCTATCCCGAACGCCATCAAGGTCCTTAATCTTGTCCCACACCTCCTTAGCCATTTTCGGGCTCCCTCGGCAATTCTTCGTTGACTTATACGACTGCAAAACAGAGGAAAAACAGAGAGGGCAACATTAGAAATCATTCCATGTCAAAAAACCAATGAAATAGAAGAAATTTTTCATTGAGGCATTTCATCAAACACTTGGCGTGCGTACAAGAAAAGCTTGCCCAAGAATGTCATTCGTGATCCGAATCAACCTCTCCTACAATCCATGATATGTAGGAGGCTCATACACATGCCATGCAACAACAATCATCCAAAGAAACACACAAAATTGACGCATGCAAGAAGGAACCTAGTTCTAGGCATGAACAAGAACAAAAGCCATTGATGAAATTTTGAATTCAAGGGAAAGGGAATTCAAACTCAATGCAATACAAGAATCAAAGAGTTGAGAAAGAAGCTCTTACCAAGCCCTCCCGAACAGCGGTAGAAATGTGCGCGTGCCTATCGAAGGTAAGATCATCACGAGGGTAATCCTTCCCTAGCAAATAGCTCCCCAAAATCGGATTCCTTTGTTCTTAAGCCATGGATTATGGAGGGAAAAAGGATTGGAAAGTGATTGGGAGGGAGAGATACCAAGCAAATCCACGAAAAATCACAAAGAAAAAGACTTTGGCTCGAGCTAGGGAGAGAAATTTTGAGAAAGATGTTTTCAAAATAAGCAAGAGCTGCTGTTTATATGCCCCGACAGTACATATCTCGCGCGGTATATCTTATCTCGCGGCGAGATATACCTTCTGGAAAATGACCAAATTGTCCTCGACAATAAGCGTCTACGCAACGTCAAAATTCAAAATTTTGACACATTTACCCTTGGAAATGATAAACTAGCAGGGAAACGTGGAAAAACCAGCACCGCAAGTCACGGAACGAGCCAAACGTGACATGCGCACGATCGCCCGGTACGGCACCAGTCGCCCGAGAACCAAGTGGTCCAAAGATCAACTCAATCCACATGATTCAGAGCCCAAAAAGGTGAATCATCAAAGAAAAAGCCCGGTCCAACGCCCAAACAGGTGGATCGTCAAACCAAAAAGCCCGATCCAATGCCCAAACAGGTGGATCGTCATCAGAAAAGCTCGGTCCAACGCCAAAACAGGTGGATCGTCAAACCAAAAAGCCCGATCCAACGCCCAAACAGGTGGATCGTCATCAGAAAAACTCGGTCCAATGCCCAAACAGGTGGATCGTCAAACCAAAAAGCCCGATCCAACGCCCAAACAGGTGGATCGTCATCGTAAAACCCTGGTCCCAATGCCCAAACAGGTGGATCGTCAAACCAAAAAGCCCGATCCAACGCCCAAAACAGTGGATCGTTATCGCTTCGGTCCAACGCCCAAACAGGTGGATCGTCAAACCTAAAAGCCCGATTCGGAGCCCAGAAAGGCGAATCGTCACAAAACCAACAGGACTCAGAGGACCGGACAGGTAAGCCTTTGTTTTCTAACATAGTTCCCGTAGGTTCGGAGCCCAGACAGGCGAATCTTCAGACAGGCAGGTATATTCTGAATTGGGTCTTGATTTGATTCCTCAGTATGAATTTACCTTTTCAAAAATAAACTCTCCTCGATTTTCAAAAAAATGATTTTCAAAATACCTAAAGCAGCCTTTTCGTGTTTTGGAGTCGAACTACGTCATGGTCTGATTCTCAGATAGAGATACGTAGGAAGCCGTGCGGCCCGACCATCCCGATGTTCAGAATGATGTCTTTTCTATCGTCGACATGACTTCTTTCATAAGACATGTCGCCGAGGGGCTCTGTAGACACCCCATTCTGAACACATCGGAACATACTTATACCACTCTAAGTCTCACTTTGAGTCAAGAAGTAGAAATCCACCATTTTGTCATGTTTCGTTAAGTTTTGACTAACAACCGTTAGTTTGGGACTAAACGGCATACGAGATAACGAGGAAAGGACAAGCGTCCACGGGAGCAATATCTCGCCGCAAGATGGCGTGTCTCGCGCGAGATATCCCCCTCTGCGGTGCGGCAGCTACGGTTCCCTCGTCGATTTCAACCTCTTTTCGGGATAAAACTTTATCTCTCCGGCCAACCAATAGAATTGGGCGTCGGGAACCATCTTGAAGTGTTTGATCTCATCTTCAACACTTCCCCAACCCCTATAAATACTTGGTGACTTCCAAGGTTCAAGAGGTCCAGGAATTTTCACAACACACACATTTTGTTGGTTTCTCTCCTTGAAAGAATCCTACGAAATCACCCTAAAAACTCACCTCATAGTTTGTTTGTCGACCTTGTTGATAAACAAGCATCAAGCTCCAAGTCAAGGACCGAGGCGAAGCTCTGTCCGTGTCAAGAGTCGACTCTAAACTTGAGTCGAAACTCTGCCCAAATCACCTCACGCAAGGTAATTCCTAAATCCCTTTCTAATTGATTGTTAGAGTGGTATAAGTCCATAGAATCTAGGATCGGCCTAGAGCCTCTCCAAATCATGGAGACGGTCTCGAAGCAATCGATCCTACATTCCGTTTAACCCCGTTAAATGGACCTTTGTTTATAATATTAAAAAATCGTTTTTTCCCTTCTTTTGAAAACCTCTCTTTTCTTTAGCAAGACCGATCTCCGGATTGGGTGAAATGGATTCTCCTTGACCTACCCATTTCATAACCTAAGCCCCGAACCCAAATCTTTTTCAAAATGGTTTTCCTATTTTCTCCAATCGAATAATATAGGTAGCGACTCAAAAATGAAAAGGAAAGATAAAATCATTATTCCTTTCTTTTTCCTCACAACGCTACAGTGACTCAAACCTTTCCCTCTCGTGAATTACCCAATTTGGGTATCTAAGGCTGCTAATGATCATCACTAAGGGATCTACCTCCCAATCTCCTCCTAGCATCATCCCTACGAGTGAGCTCATCACTCCACTCTGGGACCCAGTAATCTTCCTCCTTCATGAGAGGTGTATCAACCTCAGGCAAGGGGAACTCCCATCCATTCCTACTCTCCACAAGGATCATATGTGTATTCCACCCAAAAACTTTATCTGGCAAGTTAGTGAACAACTTTGGGGCCTTAGCTTTAGCCGGGGTACTAATGCCAAAGGTTTTGTCATTCTGCACAACCTTAAAGAATCTCCTAAAGACATGTATACATGGCTCGTACCCAACGAACCTGCACACCATGATAAAGCATACTAAGACCCTAACCGTGTTGGCACCTAATTGTATGGGGACAACGGCCAAGCACTCAAGAAATTCCCAGATAAAGGGATCGAGAGGTAGGCATAGTTCGGCCTCAAATTGACCATAGAAGAAGGCTACCTTGGTCGAACTCAGAGCCCAATGCATCCAAGATTGGGCCTTCCTTTGCCTTTCAGTATAATGGGTAAGGTGGAAGTCCTCTTTGGGGACCTCAAATAAGCTATGAAGAATGTTGATCCGTGAATCCTCATTCTTCCTCCCTATTGCCGGCCTGGGGGCCACATATCCCCTCTCATTATGTCCTGGAATGACGGTCGAGCAAAATTTATCCACGATGTTGCCTGAGGTGGATCTCGAAGAAGTAGAAACTGAAGATTGTTGAGCTGCCATATCTACAGAAGATACAGAAACAAGGGAATCAGTCATAGTCGAAGTATGTTCTGAACTACCTATGTGAAATTACCCGGATCGCGCGCGGGGGGACGCGGTGTGATGAATGTGCCCACCGCGATTTTTGAAAATCAACAAAACGGGAGTCGCCACGCCATTTTTATTTTAAGGGCCAAAACTTTGAAAAATGCCCGAAATTAGAGATTTGAGTTCGGAGGTCACGTTACACTCCGGGAAGAACGTTAGGGTTCACCCGGAATGCCTCGTAAAACGAGTCTTCCTAATTTGAAACCATTTGTGTGTGTGTGTGTGTGTTTCTTTAGTTAAAATAAATGTAAACTGAGAAAACTAAAAATTGAGAACTCTTTGTAAGACACAAAAAAAGTCCCATGATTTTTGGTATGATTTTAGGGCTTAGTTTTGGTACTCAAAAGACTCCTTGAAGTTGAAAGTCAATTCTTCCAGAATGAAAAAGACAGGGGACACTTGATTTTGAAATGGATTTAGGAGTTTTAAAAATTCAGAAACTGAGGAAAAACAGAGAATGAAAGTTGTTCAAAACATCTTAAATAAGGTTACTGCAAAATATTTTCATGATTGGAGACGATTTGAGGGACCAAAACCCTCTGGAAATCACAGATGTGAAATCTGGATTTCCAGAGACTGCTAAACTGACTTTTGGAAAACAATTTGAAAAAGGGAGTTATACTCACGTAAAAAATAAAGTAAAAATATGTCTGGAATCCTATGGATGTTGTCTACAAAAAGTATTTTGTAGTCAACACCAAATTCCAAGTTTTTCTGTGTCCAAAAAATTAGACAATGGACAGAGGTCTTAGAGAAAGGCTACTGGACAGCAACATTCTCAAGAAGGAAAATGTGATTTTAAGGGGGTTTTGCATCCATGCTTGTCCCCATTTCCTTAGGCTTTGATTAGTGATCACTAGACATGTTTAGTGGTGATCTACTATATCAAGCCATCCTTAGGGTACGTTAGGACTTGAAGCACTTCATTTGCTTGGGAATGGGAGATTTAACTTGAAATAAAGATTTTATGTTGTTGTGAAAATTGATTTTAGGAAAAAACTTTCAAGGAATTAAGAAACAATTTGGAAGGAATGTTGATCCTTATAGAAGATCATCCATGGATATGAACTTCCATGGAGATCCTCTTGGATCTAGGGCAAGAACAAGTTACATTTTTGAAGTATGAGATGGATGCATGGATGAGGGAGGTTTAAGGTAAGGAGAAGGAGGGTTTACCAATGGTGGTATCCTATCTTCCTTGTGTTTGTGTTTGAGACTTGAATTTAGTGAGTGTTTGGTGAGTGAGATTTGGGAAAACTAGTATGCCACCCGTGCGTTAAACGCACGAGAAGAACACTTTTTAAAATTTAAGTTAATCAACCAAAAAAATTCAATTTTTTGATTAACATAAAAGTGAAACAATTATGATTTAATTAAAGAAAGAAATACTTATTTAAATATTCCAAACATCTGTGAATATTACAAATTTTGAAAAATTTTCTTATAGACAACATTTGTAGTTTCATTGGTGAGGTTTCCTTCTTCATCGCACATTAATATCTTCGATCCATGGCGGTTTGTGACCCATAATCCCAAATTAACAATGTTCTCGTCCACAGCCACATTAGCACTAAAATTGTCCAAACACATTTGGTATGTAATCCTGCCCACAAAAAAAAAATCACACATCAACTCTGTTGAGCTCATTGCAGCAGAATTTGTCATTTAAGTGGTTGTATTGCATCATGAAATTATATGAACTAATTCCATGGATCTTCAACCGGGTTTAATTTAGGCTCCAAGCGGCAGTCAGTGCCACCAATCAGCACTGTTGGATAAAGTAATGAACACCAAAAGCTGATGATTCAGTGTAAGAAAAAAAAAGTAAAAAATTTTAAATTAGAGAAACTGAACCTCAGAAAAGTTACGAGACAAGGTAGCCTTAAGTCCTTCTTTTTTTGACAGGATCTGTCTCCTTTGGAGTTAAGCAGGCAATGAAAGCCCAGGTTTAGGGGAAAGACCATGCCAAATAATGTTGAAAATATTGCATACTATCTCTTGGTATCCATAAAATAGACCTGCAGATAATCCAAGGGTTGAGTTAAATTACAACAGGAAAATAAGTATTAAATAATGAAATGAGCATAATACTACCAGAATGATTGGAGCCAAGAGTGCAATCACAACGCCAATATTGCACAGGGATTGATCGGTCTTTATTATCAATTTATCTTGTGTATATGTATGCATATTTAAACCGAATTTAAATAAAGTATGATGATGGTTCAGAATGTTGATAACCATCTTTAAAACAATGTTTCCAGATGGTCACAGTAATAATTGCAGATTTACCCCTTCTTTTAAAAAAATGAAGGTTCACAGTTCCAGTTGTGAAAAGAAAGGCCGCATGAGATGCATTTCGGGTTTTATGCATCCAACTTTATACCAAACAAACTCACAAGTACAAAATGTGAATGACAAGATACATTGTGCTCACTTGTTTCAAATCCTTCGGTGTTCGACCAAGTCAGCAAGTAGTCTGATACTAAAAACTCGACGAGCTGGATCCTGTCATCCACATAACGAAGGTGAAAAGGCATTCCTGAGAGCAACACTCTTGGTAAGTATTTATAAGTGAAGTATAGTAGTATATGATACAAATTCATCTATCAAACAGTAATCGAGTCCAGGAAACATAAATTTCTGACATCAGGGCATGATGAGGAAAACAAAGAAACTAAGGAATAAAAAAATAAATTCAAGGACCAATCTTGGCTTTGGTGGGAACCTCTGGCATTTGTGTGGTGGCATAATTTTCCAGAATGGACATTCACATTTACGTCTTAAAGTGGAAGAAGTGTCATTTGCTCTACCGGTGGAGCATATAAAAATGCGAGTAAATGGAAGAACAGAGACCATGCTGGATGGACATTTAATTTGGGGGTGTTATTTCAAAGGAAATAATGTGGTAATTATAGTTGGCAACTTACAAGATATACATATATATACAAGAAACACTATTCCTGCAAAAAGAGGTTTGTCTACCCCCATCGTTATATCAGAATTTTCACTTTTCTTATAGCAATACATTTTTTGATGTGTGACCAAGATGTTTCAGCCATACGCAACTTGTCATAATGAGCAAAAAGTTAGCGATCCTCTATTCAGTCAAGGGCAGAAGCAAGAAAGTAATTACTTGGCAACAAAATACTTCAGTACAAGTGCACAGAAGGATCTAGACAAATTACGTGTCTAGTAGAAGGCCTGAACTAACCACACCTCAAAAACATGTGTAGTTCTCATAATTTGTCAACAGAGGCATGGACAGCATAGAGGTATTATCCAGCAACATAACATCACATATTGGGAAACTGAGTCGGGATGAGGTCAAGTTTTCAGATGCTTCTCCCCTTCCAGACATAAAAGTGCTTGGTTCTTCATGAAATTCAAAAGCTTCTAAGCAAAATGTGCTGCGAGTACTATATGTATCTGTTCTACTGGAGCCTTTATATGGTTTAGAAAGCAGAGAATATCAATGCAGCCCAAATCAATACAGCCCAAGTTGATTCATTTTAAGATCAATGATTCAGAGATCTTATGAAGTTTTGAGAATGATGTCTTTTGGCTTCATTTGAAGCAACTGATCATCCACGATAAGTATTCTAGAGAATGAAATAAGAACATAAGCAGATCCCAGAAGTCTTTGATTAGATGCTTGGAAGTCTAGAAGAATTAACATGGCTGAAGTCTCTATTCTTCTGGATCTTAAAATAAACACAAAATTGGGAACTCCCCCTTTATCAGCCTTTTAAAGGCTCCCTTGCTTATTCTGACAAATGCCGCACTGAATGAAACACTTTTGCATCTTTAAGTAGAATCAAAGGTGAATGGTTCCTGATTAAATTCATTGACTCAAATTAAACAATTGGTTGCGCTTGAATGGAAAACCAAAAGACAAGTACCAAAACTTTAGACCAAAGAAAATGTAGCTGCAACGATGATCTTCCAAATCCACAAAAAAATATAAAGTGACCTAAAAAGTTCCATGTGGCTGCATCATTCTGATATAACGATAGTGTTTCAACAACTAAGCAATTCAGCAACAAATGGATACAAAGAAAATCTCAAAATTGCCCCGATTCCAAAAGAAATACAAACCTCTGCCATAGCTCTTCAAAACTGCAGATTATTTCCCCCCATAACGTCGTCGCTACACACCTTCAGTTCAATTGATCGGAGAAAAAGTCCAACAATTGAAGTTGGTATAGGATCTGAGCAGCAAATTCATGGTTGAGAAAAACACCAGACCAAACCAATGCAATGCAATGCAAAATCTTTGATATAACCAAAATTAGCATATTACTAACCTCTGCCAATTCTTTAGGATAATTGAAAACTATAATAAGAGCTTTTGTAGCAGTTATTTCAATGAGAATACTCGTAAAACAAAAGGCATTTTTAAATTCCAGACAGTGTTTAAAAAATCCTAGAAGAAATAATACCAACACAACTCAAACATCTCAGTAATAAGAGATAGAATATACCTCCAAATGCAAAGATCACAAAGAAAAGAAACATCAATAAAAGTGAGTATGAATATATATATATATATATATATATATATATATATATATATATATATATATATATAAAGAAAGGAAAAACCAAGAAATATTATAATGAGTCATACCCCTACAACAATTGGAAGCCATTTGGATCCCTTGACATGCTTTTGGACATATGGCATCCCTGAGAGAAACCAATGTTAAGCACTATCTAATCCAGTGCCAGCCTGCTCAATGATAGAAGGAGAAGATAAGCAAGAAAACAATAAAAGGAGTAAAACTATCAAACGATTCACTTACAGAGAAAGATACATGCATCAATGTAATCAATAAAAATCAGCTGAGATAACCAAAAGCATAGTAATTATGCACGAGAGAGAACGGGGCAATCTAATTAGGGGGTGGGTCACCCAAATCTATTATAATTTAAGGTGTTGACTACTACCCAGATCAAGAAAAAAACCTAAATTAAATAACCAATCTGATATCATTAACCCCTCAATGAATGCAGTTCAACAACTAAGCAATTAAGCAACAAATGGATACAAAGAAAATATCAAAATTGCCCCGATTCCAAAAGAAATACTCACCTCTGCTATAGCTCTTCAAAACTGCAGATTATTTTCCTCCATAACGTCGTCGCTACACACCTTCAGTTCAATTGATCGGAGAGAAAGTCCAACGATTGAAGTTGGTATAGTATCTGAGCAGCAAATTCATGGTTGAGAAAAACACCAGACCAAACCAATGCAATGCAAAATCTTTGATATAACCAAAATTAGCATACGATAACATATATGAACCCTAACCCTAATCAGAGGTAGAGGAAACATACCGGGTTTAGATCCATTTCGAGGGATGAAATTGAAGCCGACATCGATGTGAATTTCTTCAGACGTCAACTATCTGTGGCCAATTTCTTCTCACTATATACAAAGATGTGTTTGGGAAAAGGGCTAGGGAGGGAGAAATACGATACCTTGATTTTGAGAGAGATGTCATGCTCTGGTATTGGGGAAAAGGGGTTTTGCAGTTACGATGGTAGTAGTAGAGAGAGAGAAGAAGATGAGCGGGCGATATACCAAAGGGTTTCGTTTTGCTTATCTAGTACGCTAAGGAAGATGCAGGTTTCCAGAATGTTCCAAATTTGAGCGGGAAACGGAAGTGCTTAATCACTTCAGCCATTATATAGTTATTGATGATTAAGAAAAAGGTGGCAATTCAAAGGAATTCCCACTGTTTTCTACAATATTTTTGCCAAGGTACTGTGTGAGTGAATTGTTCTTATTAAAAATGAGACTGAGGGGCTCTATTTATAGGCCTATGGAATTTTCAATTCCATCCGCGCGGACCTGATTGAAGGCGTTCACTGTTCATTAAATGCTGCTCCAGGCTTTAGACAAAGGGAATATATTTTTCAAATACTCAACCAGCTGTTATTTACAGCTTACTGGTTTCGGAATTTTACCTTTTATAAGATTATTTACCTTGCTTAACTCCAAATAGCAATCCCCAACTTACCCTTGCTTTGTTAGAAAAGTTAGGTTTTGTTAGAAAAGTTAAGGTTTAGGTTAAGAATGTGAAGGCTTTCGTTAGTTTTCTAACGAAAATACTAACAACTCAAATTGGAGCACTTATAGTAGCCCCTCGACGACGGCGCTTTCGAAGGAAGCGGGGTCGTCGATAAGAGTAAGGCTCCATATTTGACAAGGGGTGACCAAAGTGGTCGGATGGCTGGACCTGGTGATAGGCTACCTACGTATCCTTAAGAGGAATCAAGCTAGTCGTAGTTCGGGTCTTTGACCCTGGAGTGATTGTTTTAGGATGTCAACCTGGTGAGCGAGTTCTGCAGTCGATTGCTGAAAGAAACTCTGCTGGGGATAGGACATGACCATTTTGGTCTGATGGCTAGAGTTGTATATCCGCACTGCTGGGAAAAGGAATGACCATTTTGGTCTGATGGCTGAACCTAATGATAGGCTACCTACGTATCCTTAAGAGGAATCAAGCCGGTCGTAGTTCAGGTCTTTGACCCTGGAATGACTATTTTGAGGCGTCAACTTGGTAATGATGGCGTTTTAGGTGCCTCAGACCTTGAAGATGGCGTTTTAGGTGCCTCGAACCTTAATGATGGCATTTTAGGTGCCTCGGACCTTAAAGATGGCGTTTTAGGTGCCTCAAACCTTGATGATGGCGTTTTAGGTGCCTCAAACCTTGATGATGGCGTTTTAGGTGCCTTGGACCTGGATGATGGCATTTTAGGTGCCTCGAACCTTGATGATGGCATTTTAGGTGCCTCAAACCTGGAGATGGCATTTTAGGTGCCTCGGACCTTGATTTGAAATGATTTCTCTTGATGGTTTGGGATGGATGGTCCTTTAGTGGACTTTATTTGAAGGGATCGGTCTTACGTTTGCTGCCGGGAAAAAGGGTGACCATTTTGGTCGAGTGGCTGGACCTATGGTAGGCTACCTACGTATCCTTAAGAGGAATCAAGCCAATCGTAGTTCGAAAGCTGCTGGGGGTGAAATCGAGGGATTCCGTTAACTTTCGTCGGAGAAATCGGACTTACGTTTTACTGCCTTTGATGATAATGAGGAAAGAAACGGGATTCCGTTAGCTTTCGCTGGAGAAATCGGGCTTACGTTTTACTGCCGTTGATGATAATGAGGAAAGAAACGGGATTCCGTTAACTTTCGTTGGAGAAATCGGGCTTACGTTTTACTGCCGTTGAGAGAGAACGGGCTTACGTTTTAATGTCGTTGATGATAATGAGGAAAGAAACGGGATTCCGTTAGCTTTCGCTGGAGAAATTGGGCTTACGTTTTACTGCCGTTGATGATAATGAGGAAAGAAACGGGATTCCGTTAGCTTTCGCTGGAGAAATCGGGCTTACGTTTTACTGCCGTTGATGATAATGAGGAAAGAAACGGGATTCCGTTATCTTTCTCTGGAGAAATCGGGCTTACGTTTTACTGCCGTGAAGTTCTTTTGGAAGGGGACTAACCTAGGTAGACTTTGGTTATCCTCCGTTAAGTTTAGGACTAAACTGCAGAGTCCTGGAATTTTAAAGGGCAAAATAGTCTTTTTGGCTCTTCATTCCTGTCCGCGCGGACAGGAACGTAACCCAGACTGGTTTTTAAAAGGGCGCCGCCCTTCTTCTTCCTCTTCACAGTTTGTTTTGCAATTTACGAGAGAGAGAGAGAGAGATTCCGCCATTTTTGCCCAAGAAGCTTCGAAATCCTTCCGTTTTCTTTGATTTTTCGAGCAATGGAACACGGGGGAGTTGCCATTCAAGGCCAAGGACGCGGCCCGGTTGCGGAGAGGCGATTAGAACTTGTGAGGATGAGGAGGCATTACTCACTTTCGCAATCGATTGCGGAGGAGCCATATCCCGATGCGTGGCAACATTGGTCCACTGATCCGAGTCTTCGCACGGTATACTTCGAATTTCTTCATTTCTTTTGTCGATTTTCGTTTGAAATTGATTTTTTGTGATTTTTCCTTTTTTTTTTAATCCGAAAATTGTGTTTCTTTTGGCCTTGAAGTTGGACTTTGATGATTTGCATGTTGTAATGAGTATATGGGTAATCAAAATATGCATTTTGTTTGAAAAAAGTATGGGCAATTTGCCCTTTTTTTTTGAAATATGAGATGACGAAAATTTGCCCGAATCCGGGACGGACTTCTTTTTTTTTGTTGCATGTAGGATTTTTGCAATGAGATATGTTTTTATGAATGATATGAATGTATGCATGCATGTTTTTTGTAAAAATATGATTTTTGTGAAAAATGGGACGGATTTTTGTTCCGTTGATTGAATGTATGAATGTGGAAAATTGCTTATTTGTGCTATTTTATGAAAAAATGGAATAGGATTCTGCTCCTGTTGATTCCTTGTGAATGCATTGTGAAAAATTGCATGTCATCATTTTTTTTTTGAAAATAAAAACGGGACGGAGTTTTGCTTCTGTTGACTCCTTGCATGAATGAATGATGAATGGTGATTGTTGAAAAACTTTTCTTTTGTGCGAGAAAAATGGGGCTGAGTCCATTATATGCCGTTATGCTGCCGAATTTTCTTCAAAACTTTATGTCTATGATGCATGTGTATGCTTTTAAATGCAAATGCAATTTTTTTTTTTTGACATTTTTGTTTTTCTTTTCAATTGCAGGGTGGTGATCGGTTCGTGACGGATCAGCTGAATAAGCTGAAGACTCGGGGATCAGTGGAGGCCGTGATTAGCCTGTGGGATCGGCTTCCAGTCTTGGGCAGAGGAAATTTGATGAGTCCGAGACAGATTGTCATTGAGACTGGGTTATATGAGTTTGTTGAGTGTTTGAGGGGGTTGATCAAGTTCCCCAAGAGTAAGGGCTTGATTTTTGCTTTGGCGCAGCATTGGTGGGACGTGACCCACACCTTCCACTTCTTCTGGGGCGAGGCTACGGTCACACCTTCTGATTATGCTGCGATCACGGGCCTGTCCTTTAAGGGACGTAGCATCGAGTGGAGAGATGGCTACAGTGACCGGGAGCTGCAGGACCTTTTAGGCTTTGTCCCCATTCCCAAGAAGGGGATGGGGATGGAGTATGCGGTGGTTCAGGGGAAGATTGTGGAGAGCATTGAGAGATATGAGGCTGGTGATGACAGAGTAGCTGCTGAGCAGATTGTCAGGTCCTTCTTGTGGTTCACTTTTTCGAGCACATTGTTTGGACATGCCGAGGGGACGGCGGTGTTTGCCCTGCTGAGGACGTTGACTGATGTGGAGATGGCTGGAGAGGTATCTTGGGGGGAGGCCGGGCTGGCAGAGCTATATTTTGCTCTGGATCGGTATAGCCGGAAGGCTGTCAGCTCCCTGACGTGCTTTGAGTTCCCTCTGGAGGTATAAGCTTCTGCTTTTTCTTTTCCTTAAGCCCGCATTGTTTCTTTCCGTACTTAATTAATGTGATCTTTACCTTTCGCAGGTATGGGCTCTGGAGTTCTTTCATGTCACGATGTGGCGGCAGCCGGCGGAGCACATCGGGGCATATCCGGCTATGCTCTCCTGGACCAAGCATGCTCGGGAGAAGATAGGTTCCAGGGGGCGCACGACCCTCAAGTAGAAGGATTGTCTGCCTTTGATGAGAGCTGAGACGGATGAGGGGATGAGGTTCTATCCCTGGGGCCGCTTCGAGGTGGAGCAGCTGAAGGGTGCGGAGAGGTGGACTGTGGAGCGGAGGATTTTGAGGGGTTTGACCTGTGATGCGTATTATTTGGGGGAGAGGGTGATGCGCCAACATGGCAAAGGTGCGCCTTTGATGGTACCGATGGAGCCTCCCGCTGACATGATGCATCCGACTGAGAGTTCGGAGACCTGGGGTGACTATCGATGTGGTCAGCACTTCTCGAGGTTTGTGGCAAGCGAGGATTATTCGCGATATATCTTGAGGAGGCTGAGGACGCCCCAGGTGCTTGAGAGAGAGGGGGAGGAGGTTGTGCGGTACCCTCGATTGGACTTTTCATATGTCCAGGATGGGGTTAGATTGAGAGTGCAGATCCCTATCCCTGAGCGGGTCCCACGAGCTTTCCGTCCTCATCCGAATATGAAGGTACGGCTTTTTACTACTTCTGTCTCTTCTTCTTTTCTTTCGCATCAAATCATTTCTGACGCTTTTGATTCCGTGCAGTTTCCGGCTGTGGTTGTGGAGAAGCTGACGAAGCAGGTGATTGGAGCCAAGAGGTTCCTTAGGAGGATGGTTACCTGTGGGGCTGCTCAGGGCAGAGCGAGACAGGCACAGCCGGCGCCTGTAGAGCGGGAGACTTCCCCTATTCCTTCCGAGCATTCTACCGAGACTCCTCTTTCTCCTCTCATAGATCCCGGCATAGAGCTGCCTCCGGGCCACGTCATTCTCCGGGATTTGCATGGACAGGGACATGTTTGGCACCACGGTGGATCATCTTCGCATGGCCAGGGATCCGATGCATTCACATTCGGATATGATTTCTTTGCGGATCTCGGCTTGCCTTATCGTGGCGTGCCGGTTGATCCAGGCGAGCCTCCCTCTGGAGACGAGGATGACGATCCCGAGCCCGAGATATTCATGACTACTGAGGAGGCGGGCCCGAGTCGCAAGAGGGACCGGGGGAAAGCGCCAGCCACTGAGGATTCTGATTGATGATCTTTGGTTGATTCTGAGATTGTACCTATCTTGACAGATACAGTTTATTTTTCATGCACACTCTTTTTTTTTTTTGGGAATGTAATGATCTAGGATTACTGTTACCTACTTTTTTTTATTATGCATGTGTATGTTGCATGAGCCCGGTTTTTTGGCAAGGGTGTGGATGTTTGGTATATGAACTGTTTGGACAGGCTTTGCACAGGTTTCGAGCGGCAGGGATGAAATATTCCTCCGTGGTGCAGCAGTTTAAACTGCTGCAGATTTTTTTTCTGATGGTGACAATCCTGTCCGCGCGGACAGGGATGAAATCTGACATTGGCATTTAATTCTTGCTTCAGATCTGGTTTTCCCCTCTTTTAATTCAAACACCTTCTTCAACCACCAGTTTCAAACTGCAATTTCGGGGAGAAGGAGAGAAAATACATGGAGAAAATTGTGAGCATGAGAAATCCATCCAAATTATCCCAAGATTCTCAAATGTCATTCTTCAACAAGTTCAAAGAGTGGTCCCGGGAGATTATGCACGAGAGGAGGTCATTCTTTGAAGAAAGGTACAAGATACGATGCTTGTGGTCTCTCAAAGAATTGGTTCCGGATTATGATCTTTTGAGGGCTTCTTCTTCATTTTGGGATACTAGAAGGCATGTCTTTTGCTTCTCTTACAATGAGGTGGTTCCGACCGTTGAAGAATTCCGGGCTTTGCTTGGTGGTCCCGAGGTGGAGGAGATTGCGATTCCTTTGCCCGGAGGAGCTTCTTTTGTTGACAAGTTGTGCAACCTTCTTCATCTTTCCCCGGAGGAAGCACAAGGTATGATCCGTGGTCCCGATCATTTTGACATTTCTGGTCTTCCCGATAGATTTAGGGGCTTAGGCTTGCTTGATGATGCCTATTGGGATGCTTTTGCACTCTGCATGTTTGGTACCTTGTTTATGGTTTACTCCTTTGGGCTTTGTCATCGGGCTTTGCTGGATGTGGTTGTACGCTGCCGTTTGGGCCGGGATGTTGTGCCCTTGATCCTGGGAGAGACCCTTCATGCTCTTGACAGGTTAGCTACCGGGAGGCGGTATATGCACGGGGGCAGCCCGTTTCTTTTGACTATGTGGCTGATGGAACGTCTGGGGGTCCTCCGCGAAACTTCTGATGCGGTCAAACCTTGGACCTTTGCCAGGAGAGGGGTTACTGTGGATCTTGATGATCAGGGCTCATGGGAGTATTGGATAGCTTGTCGCCAGACTGCGGATATCAGGTGGTTGGTGCCTCATTGGCGGGTAGAGACTCGAAGAGTGCTTCAGGATGGGTCTCATGTGGTTGTGCTTCCGGGGCTTTCTCAGTCCAGTTTTTATATTCCGGATCTGGTTCGGAGACAGTTTGGCTTGGAGCAGACTCCTTTGGAGGATTTTGAGGACATAGCTACCAGGGTGGTGGCTTCTGCTTCGATGGATGAGTATTCCCATTTCTTTCCCGAGCATGGAGGTATAACGTCTTTCCTCCTAGGGTTATCCTCAGGCGTCCGGGGCATGTATTTTTGACCACTTGGTACTTGGATTGGTACGAGAGGCATTTGGGGGATACTCAGGTGGCTATTTTGAGATGGCGTGAGGCCATTGTTGGTGTGGAAGACATGACGGTTTCTGAGAGGAGGAGGACTGAGGCGAGGGCCAACCCTCATGATAGGAGCGGAGATGCCGTGACTGACTACGAGTCTTATGTCAAGAGACAGGAGGGGCGGATTCCTATGTTGCCGGCTCGGCTGCAGGAGATGAGAGACGAGGCTAGGGCTACTAAGGCCCTGACAGACGCGGGTTTGATAGATCCTGTCCTTACACCAGAGCTTGGTAGTTCGATTTGTTTTTTTTTTATTTTTTTTGTGTTTTGATGCACATGTTTTTTTACCTAGTCCGCCCTTTTGGGTTTTCAACCTAGTTGGGTATTTCTCTTTTAGCACTCTTTTTTTTTTGTTTTCTTTTGTTTTTTTTTTTTTTTTTTTTTGTGCAACCACATTTTTACCTAGGCCGCCCTTTTCGGGTTTTCAACCTAGTTGGGTATTACTCTTTTAGCACTTTTTTTTTTTGAATTTTTTTGTTGGTTTTTTTTTTTTTTTTTTTGTGCAACCCTGTTTTTTACCTAGGCCGCCCTTTTCGGGTTTTCAACCTAGTTGGGTATTACTCTTTTAGCACTCATTTTTTTGTTTTTTTTTTTGTTGTTTTTTTTTTTTTTTTTGGTGCAACCTTTGTTTTTACCTAGGCCGCCCTTTTTGGGTTTTCAACCTAGTTGGGTATTACTCTTTTAGCACTCTTTTTTTTTTGAATTTTTTTTTTTTGGTTTTTTTTTTTGAAATTTTTTTTTTGACTCAGTGTTTTATGCGTAGTATCTGCGCAGCTTATCGCCATTCACCGGGTGTACAAAAGGATTTCCGTCGAGGTCTGCGAGTTGCATGGCCCCTCCGGAGAAGATCTTCTGAACAACATATGGCCCGACCCAGACAGGCTCCCATTTGCCAAGCGGGTTGATGCGGACTGGGGGCTTCTCTTTCAAAACGAGGTCACCTTCCCTGATCTCCCGATGTTTTACTTTCTTATCGAAGGCTCTGGCCATCCTTCCTTGGTAAGCTCGGATATGTTCCATGGCTCTTAATCGGCGTTCATCTAGCAGGGCCAATTCATCATGGCGACTCTGGAGCCATTCGACCTCGTTGATCTGACTTTCCAACAGTACCCGGAGTGAGGGGATTTCTAGCTCGATTGGGAGCACGGCTTCCATTCCGTAGGTAAGAGCAAACGGTGTTTCCCCGGTTGCCATTCTGACGGATGTTCTGTATCCCCAGAGAGCAAGGTGAAGCTTGTCAGGCCAATCTCTACCTTGGACAGCCATTTTCCGAATGATGTTTTCCAAGGTCTTGTTGGCTGCCTCGACTGCTCCGTTGGTTTGGGGCCTATAGGGAGATGACTTGTGACGGGTTATCCTCGAATTACGCCGCAGCTGTCGCATTCCCCTTCAAAGCGGGATTCATTATCTGAAATGATTTCGGACGGCAACCCGTATTTGCATATGATGTTCTCGTTGATGAAGAGGGCTACTTTCTTTGAATTGAGGACTTTGTAGGACTTGGCTTCAACCCATTTGGTGAAATAGTCCACTGCTACCAGGACGAACTCGTGGCCGTTGCTGCCCGATGGTGTGATTTTACCTATGACATCAATTCCCCAAGTGACAAAAGGCCAAGGGGTTGTCATGCAGTAGAGCTCGTGTGGAGGCAAATGGTTGAGGTTCGAGTACCGCTGGCATTTGTCGCAGCTTCTGACGAACTGGATGCAGTCAGTTTCCATGGAGATCCAAAAGTACCCCATTCTCAATATGATTTGCATTAGAGCCCGAGCATTCATGTGAGGGCCGCAGGTACCACCATGTATTTCTTTCATAAGTTTCGTAGCCTCTTGTTTGCCAATACATCGTAGGAGGGGGCCTTGGTAACGCTTTTTGTACAACATGTTTCCCAAAAGAACATAGTGGGAGGCGAGTCGCTTCAGGGCTGAGAGGCTTTTTGCCTTGATTCCTTCTTTATATTCCCTATCTTCATTTTTGAAAGAGGCTTCACCGTTCTTCAAGTACTGATAGATCTGGGTATACCAGGGATCATTGGCCAGCTCAGCCTCCGTCTCGATTTCAAAGCAATAAGCGGGGTTTTCTCTTCTCCCGACTCGGAATGGCTTGACAGACTTTCCCTTGGGTATTTCGACGAGAGAGGCTAGTGTTGCCAGAGCGTCTGCGAATCTGTTGCGATCCCTGGGCAAGTAATGAAAGCTAATCTCCTTGAACTGGGTCACTAGCTCTTCCATGTAAGTGTGATACTTCTGCAGACCTGGATCCACGATCTTCCATTTGTTAGACACCTGGTTGATGATGAGGGCAGAGTCACCGTACACCTCCAATTCTTTGATATTTCATTCGAGAGCGGCCTCCAACCCGGCTATGCAAGCTTCATATTCAGCAGCATTGTTGGTAACCTCAAAGTTCAACTTTACTGCTATGGGAGTGTGTTCGTCAGTAGGATCGACCAGAAGTATTCCTATCCCATTTCCTCTTTTGTTTGACGCCCCGTCAAAGAAGAGCTGCCAACGATTTTCTCCTTCTAGAGCAAAGATTCCGTCATCGGGGAATTGGGGCTCAGGCCCTCGGGACTCATTACTTGGGAAGTCGGCCAACTGCTCTGCCATTACTCGCCCTTTCACGGATTTTCTTGTCACATAAGTGATGTCGTACTCAGCTACAAAGAACGACCACTTAGCCAACCTCATGGAGATGGAAGGCTTGTCGAACAAATATTTGATGGGGTCCAACTTTGAGACCAGATGTATCGGGTGAGACTGCATGTAGTGTTTCAACTTTCGCACTACCCAGACTAGGCCTGCGCAAGTCTTTTCACAAGTAGAGTAATTGAGTTCGCTCCCTTGAAGCTTTCTGCTCACGAAATAGATGGCATTTTCAACCTTAGAATCTTTCTTTTATTGAGCTAACATAGCCCCAATTGCTGTATCTGTGACAGTCAGATATAGCAATAGTGGCTTTTGCTGATGTGGCGGGCAAAGGATTGGGGGATTCACAAGGTACGCCTTGATCTTCTCAAAAGCGAGCTGGCATTCTGGGGTCCATTCTGTGCAGACACTTTTCTTCATCAACTTGAAGATCAGCTCGCAGATCGAGGTCAGCTGATTTATAAAGCGGCTTATGTATTGCAGTCTTCCCATGAAGGATTTTACTTCTGTCAGCGTCCGAGGTGGCTTCATTTCGACTATGGCCTTGATCTTCTGGGGATCTACTTCAATTTCCCGTTCCGTCACCATATATCCTAGCACCTTGCCTCGTCTTACACCGAAGGTGCATTTGGCCGGATTAAGCCTCATACTGTGGTCTCGGAGGCGGCCGAAAAATTTTCTCAAATCAGCGAAGTGTTGGCCATTGGATCCTCTGGAATGTATTATCATATCGTCCACATAGACCTCAATTTCTTTGTGGATCATGTCATGGAACAAGGCTGTGGCTGCCCTCTGATAAGTAGCCCCGGCATTCTTCATCCGAATGGCATAACGGTGTAGCAATACGTGCCCCGAGGGGTGGTGAAGGCTGTCTTGGCTTGGTCTTCCTCTGCCATCTTGAGTTGGTTGTAGCCGGCAAAGCCGTCAACGAAGGACTTGACCTCATAGTTGGCCGTGGTATCCACTAGCATGTCAATATTTGGCAAGGGGAAATCATCTTTTGGACTAGCCTTGTTCAGGTCTCACGAAGTCCACGCTTGACATCGGATCTTCCCGTTGGCCTTGGTCACCGTCACTATGTTGGAAAGCCATGTCGGATATTCAATCACCACTGATGAACCCCGCTCCGAGCATTTTTTCAATCTCCTCTTTCACTGTAGAGACCATTCGGGCTTAATTCTTCTCAAATTTTGCTTTGCGGCTTGACTTCCGGGTCGAGCGGTATCCGGTGTTCAACTATGGAAGGGTCGAGGCCTGGCATATCCTTATAGAACCATGAAAACACATCCACAAATTCTCTTAGCAGCTCAATCAGAGTATCTTTTTCGGTCCCCTCAAAGAAACTACCAATCTGCGTCTCTTTAGGCTCTTCTGCAGTTCCCAAGTTCACACTCGTCAAAACCTCTTCGGCAGCTTGGGCTCGATTTTCCTCTTTCCGAACAACCTGCTTAAAGATTTCTTTAATATATTGTTCATTTAATGTGTCTGCTTCTAATGAATCATTATTAACTGTTTTTAGGTTATTAGTTAATTTATCATTAGTTAGAGTGGCAATCAGGGGATACTCAGAAAGGTCCGTCATTTCATTAAGAACAAAGGGGAATACAGCATTGGCTACAACTTCGTAGTCTTCAGGCGTAAGGCCATCGGACGACTCGAGAGACTCGAACTCAATAATGAGAGACTCGGAGGACTTTACATAGGTTGACACAAGGGGACGGGGGACCAAACCAAGCTTGGTGATCATTTCCTCCTTGGTTGCGGCCGGACCCGAGAGGATTTCCCAATTCTTCAGTGGCATCGCTGTCAGGGGCCTCACGACTCGGGAATTGCATTGTTCCTGTCCTCCTTCCTCGAACATTGCTATCATCTCTTTGACTGAACCGAAGTCAATCAGATCTGGCACCTGGACCTCTTCCACGAATACTTGTTGCATAACAGGACCGTCCCAATCATCTGAAGGGAATTCCGCGGCTCTGGCTTTCGGCATTGTCAGCTCAAACTCAAACTTTGGGTCTTCTTGTGCAGTCGGGACCACAGTGGTAAACTTGATAACTTCCTCATCGTAGGTGACATTATCGGGACTGATGCCATTCTCAAGACTGAGCATATGAATGTAGGGATCTGCTTGCGGATACGCCGCGTCCTCGATCCCGGAGAGTCCTGATTCGTCGCCGTCTGACGGCTCTACCCAGATATAGGGACGTCTCGCATTCGGATGTGGAGCGGGAGCTGCTAGGGGAACATCACATCCTTCACTAGAGAAAAGGGGTTCAACGGGTAATTCCTCATGGAGGACATCCCATACTACGTCCATGCATTCGAGACGAGTATGACGGTGCTTGTCGACCTTTATCACAAGGACTTCCCCGCCTGGCGGGGCCAGAGAGTTGGCTTGAAGAATGCTGACAAATCTTCGATTGGAGATTGGGGGTTTACGTGCCTGTATCATGGCGATGCTCAG